>CM044012.1:62111240-62560411 GCA_024085815.1 Flaveria linearis
CTGGAAATCGTTCAATTCAAAACCACAAACAAGTAATAATAATGCGTACGTCAGGGGAGGGTACGTCACCATTTGGTAAATAATTGAAGGGTATATATCTCCTGCTATTAATGGGTAAGGAATTATGATTAAATTACAAGATTGAAAAAGAATAAACATCTTTTTAAAATTCTATTTTAATCAAACACGCTATCAAGAGAATAATACATAGACCAATACCAATTATATTGGTCCAAGTGTATGTTATCCAACAAAGATAACCAGTGACAGATATGGATAATACCCGACCCATCTTTGTATTTGCATGATTGCATCAAATCTAGTTCATCTCCACTGTGTTTTAATTTGACTCCATCCCTTTTCTACAATAAGAACTATACTATGGTAGATATTACCGAGACTCAAATGAAAACACTAACACAAATTAATTTAAACGGGTTCTGATTAGTTAAAGGGTCGCACCCGCGAACATATTTAGCTAAATGGGTCGGGTTCGGGTTAATCGGCGTGACTGGGTCGTGTGTCGGCATGTTTAACCCGCTTATCTTTTTATTTATTTTTAAAATATGTTTTTATCATGGTTAGGTATTTTATGTAGAATTTTAAAAGTTAGAGAGAAAAAACCTTTGTAATTTTAGTTATAATTTACACTTTCGAGTATTAATATATTAGAAATAAAATAAAAGCAAGTTAAACAGCTTGTGTTTATGTCATTCTGTGTTTATGTCATTCTAATAATATTCTTGTCATGTTAGGTTCATATGTATGATATGATTTTTGAATCCGTGTCCAACCCAAGAACATGACCTCTTTAAGTTTAAGGGTTTAACACCCTTAACTTTCACCTTTTCTAGCTTCCATGTGTCTAATAATTATTAATAAGTGCTAAAAATGGACTTAAATGCGTTCCAATTTTGAAATCTCCTTTATAACTTGTAGGTTACCTACCTGATTGTTTTTCTTAATCTTAAAAGAATAAGCAATAATGTTGATACCAACACATAAGTAAAAGTATTAGTTACGCTTTAACTAAAAGGAACAAATATATATAAAAGGAAAAAAGATACCATTACTGTTGAGTTATTACTTTTAGATTGCTATATATGAAGGCACACCATCTCTAGCGCGCATACTCACCATCCAAAATCAGTACATAGAAAAAAACGGCTTCAATCTTCTCTTGTAATCAAACCTGCTCGCATTAAAATGTCATATTATTCAAAACCAAAAACTGATATTTCCGTGATCGGAGTTGAAGCGTTCGCTCTTCTGGAAGATAATTTCCCAGGAACACGGCATAACATGAAGTCTTCGTTACCAACTGCTTCACCAAGTAGAACCCCACCACAAATGTTTCCCTCTCATTACAAACCCCAACAGGCTTATTTGGTGCAACAAGTACCAGCCAAAAAGACAGACATGGTGATAGATTCCTACCAGGCGGCTAACATGTATGGCGGGGTTCTGCTTGTCGACTATCCTAAAAGGAAGCCCACTCGTAAGGGCTTCTTTTATTAATAGTTCAAGGTAGCTACAATCATATGTGTACTTTATGTATTTTAGTGTTTAGTGTTTACTTTGGAAGATTCCATCCCTTGCCAATAATCGGTTTTATGAGGATGTGCCAAGATTGTTATGAATAGTCACAATATGCTAATATATAGAATACTTGATGGTTGTATTTACATGACTGATGGCGTTGTATTTCTTGCTTGATCTCTGCTCTTTGTTCTAATCTCCAATTTATTTCTTCTTAGCAATATCGATTACAATGATAAATTGAAACCAAAAGACTATATATGTGACTACTTAGGGCTTCGATTTAAGATATGATGGTGTTAAAAGATAATCAAAAGAAGGTGTTAAAGATCAATAATAGAATTATTAAAGTCGCAAGTCAAGTTCATCTAAACAAACTTGAATGCTTATTGATCCTTGTGGAATGAGGAAATCGTGAAACTAGTCCTTTTGTGATATAATATTCCAGAAGAAATAGTTGTGTTTTTTGAATTGGAGTCTTATGGATCATCTTTTGAATTGTGATATATTGTTTATAGATTAAACTTATATTAAATTGTGATTATAAAAAATTAAAAATTAAAAAATTAATGATAAAGTTTGTATATAATGGTGGTATCCCAAAATCTTTAATTAGATAAAACAAAAGCTTCTTTCAAGAACAGGTGTGGTATTTTCTATTGACTCTAATCAAACCAAATGATTCCTTTATGTAGGAACTGCAACGGTGCAAAATAACTTGATTGTTTACATTTATAACTATTATAACTAGTAAATGATAGCTACATCAATAATGAATACCATCAACGACAACCGACACCTTTATACCATCAGTGGAAACAAAATTATCTCTTCAATTGCTACCAATCATCAGTAGTTAAGTTTGTTACCATCATAACTATATTACTACCAAAGTGTCCTTTTTGAAAGACAGAATAATTCTTTGGTTCTCATTAGATTAATATATGAAACAAATTGGAGAGCAATTTTAGAAGTTATATACGGAAATTACAACTAACACAATCGACTAAAGATATACATATATTCTTCATTAGATGAACCAATAATATCCAAAGATATTATCGGTTAACACTCCCCCGCAGTTTGAGCCGTAGAAGAACGAAGGCATAAACTGGACAGAAAACGCAAAAAGAGGTGTTTAGGTAACCCTTTGGTGAAGATGTCCGCATATTGATAATCAGCAGGAATATGTAGGACTTTAACAGAACCAAGTCGAACCTTTTCTCTAAAAAGTGTATATCGAGCTCAACGTGTTTAGTCATTTGATGTTGAACTGGATTTTCTACGAGATAAACGGCCAAGGTGTTATCACAATAAATGAGCATGGTGCGTCTAACAGGCATGTGAAGTTCAAGCAATAGATTCCGGATCCAAGTAATCTCAGCTACAGTGTTAGCAACCGCTCTGTATTCTGCTTCAGCACTAGACCTTGAAATGGTGGGTTGGCATTTGGAGGACCAGGAAATTAAGTTGTTACCCATGAAAACATAATAGCCGGAGATTGATCTATGTGAATCCGGGCACCCACCCTAATTCAGCGTCGGAGTATGCTGTAAGGTTGGCAGAGGAGGACGGAGAAACAAAAAAGCCGTGAGACAGGGTGCCCTTGATATACAGGAGGATCCGTTTGAGAGACTGAAAATGCGGCTCACGAGGGGCATGCATAAAAAGACATATCTGTTGAACGGCATAGGAAATGTCGGGTCTTGTAATGATGAGATATTGAAGTGCACCCGCAAGACTTCGATAAAGTGAATCATCCTTAAAAACCTCACCGTTGGTAGCACTTAGTTTGGAACCCACTTTGACTGGAGTACTTACCGGCTTACAGCTAGTCATGTTTGCACGAGCCAGAATGGTTTCGGCATACACAGATTGTGACAAGAATAGACCATTTTGTTGATGTTGAATCGTTATGCCAAGGAAATGATGAAGTATGCCAAGGTCCTTCATTTGAAACTCTAAAGACAAGTCTCCAATGATGTGGTGTAGCAGATTTTCATTTGAAGCAGTTAAAATGATATCATCCACATATAGTAGCAAGTACGCCAGTTGTTTACCATTTTTATATATAAACAAGGAGCTATCACAGTGCCTACTTATGAACCCCCATTGTGTGAGAAAACCTGCAAAACGTTGAAACCAAGCTCGCGGAGCTTGTTTTAGACCATAAAGAGACTTATTTAACTTACAAACATGTTTAGGCTGTGTTGGAGATGTGAAGCTGGGAGGTTGAAACATGTATACAGTCTCTTACACATGCCCATGTAAGAAGGCGTTCTTTACGTCTAGTTGGTGAAGTGACCATGCATTTGACACGGCTAGACTAAGAACGGCCCAAATGGTTGTGGGTTTAACCACCGGTCTATAAGTTTTTGCACAATCGACACCTATCGTTTGACTTTTGCCATTAGCAACAAGCCTAGCTTTATGATGTTCAAAGCGACCATCAACATGATTTTTATGTTTAAATAGCCACGTACAACGAATTATTAGAACATCCCTAGGTCTCGGAACAAGTTCCCATGTATTATTTTCCAATAGTGCTTCATATTCGTTAGTCATTGCAGCTTTCCAGTTAGGGTCGTTTAGGGTTGCAAGATGAGATTTAGGCAGGGGAGAGACGGAGTGTGTAGTTTATGTATGAAGTGAGAAAGGCTGGCGTGGCTTGAAAACACTTGACTGGGAACGAGTACGCATAGGGTGAGTGGAGGTAAGGTTGTTTTAAGGGTGGAGGTTGGAAGGGATACTAATGGATGGGAAGGAGATGTGGGGGTTAGAGTGAGATGGAGCTGAGGCATTGTGAGGAGGTGGGTGTGGAACAAAGGAGTGGATGAGTTTTGTTGTTGTGGGCCGGTTGTTTGGAGTGGACTTAGGGAAGATGGGTTTATGTTTACATGGTTGGTTGGGACAGATGGGTCGGTATGGACTGGGTTTGAGGTGAAGTAGGCAGGGTTGGGCTGATTTAAATGTGAATGGGTTGGATTAGAAAGCAAATGAGGGTGAGTAAACATCATAGGCAACGGGTCGAGAAAGGTGTGAACGGGTGGAGGTTGTATGGGGTTGGCAAAGGGAAACTATGTTTCATTGAAGGTGACATGTCTTGAGAAAATTGTTTTACCAGTGGAGATTTCAAGACATCGATACCCACGGTAGTTGGCCGGGTACCCAAGGAAAAGGTGTGGATCTGGGAGTTAATTTGTTGGCACGGGTGGAAGATGTATTGGGGTAACACAAGCAACCAAAAATACGGAGATTGTCGTATGATGGTTGGTGATGAAAAAGTAAATCGGTGGGGGTGAGAAAGTTGTGAAGTTTTATGGGAAGGATGTTATGTAGATATGAGGTTGTGTGAAGGGCTTCAACCTAGAATGAAGATGGGAGAGAGGCACGAGTGAGAAGAGTAAACATGATTTCATTTATTCTTCGAATCATACGTTTCGCCTTCCTGTTTTGTTGAGAAGTATGAGTGTAAGAGAGTATGAGATGGATGCCATATTGGTCAAGAAAAGTTTTAAAATTCGTGTTATCAAATTCACCCTCATATAGCACTGAAACGCTTTGATTGGCATTTGAAATTGAGTTGTGATGTATGGATGAAATTGAGTAAATTTTGTGAAGGTTTCCAATTTAAACTTAAAGGGATAGACCCATGTATATTATGAAAATTCATCAGCTAAGACCATGTAATATTTATAACCTACATGACTTAATATCAGAGATGTCCACAAATCACAATGCAATATAGAAAAGGGCAACAAAGGACGAGTAATAGAATCCACAAAAGGTAATCTTTTATGTTTAGATAATTGACAAGCACGACAAATAAAAGATGTCTTAATTTTATTGCACAAAATAAAATTATTGGTTCTAAGAAAATCCATGACAGGTAGACCTGGATGTCCAAGTCGATTGTGCCACGATAGAGAGTCTTGAGATGAAATAAAATTAGCTGAGGCGGAAGCATTAGGGGTGAACGGGTAGAGATCACTCGAACTGTTATGACGACTCAGGATCGTGCCATCCTTGAAATCCTTCACGAAGAATCCAAACGGGTCAAAGTCAATAGATGTATAATTATCAATATTAAATTGACGAACAAAAATCAGGTTTTAATAATATTAGGATTAAAAAGAACAGACTTTAGGTGTAATGGTGATGGTATGGGAATGGTTGATGAGCCCGAACCCTTAACCAGAATTCTATTACCATCTCCAACAAATATTGACGCTATTGGTGAATAGGTGGAGAAAGTGTCGAGTTTACCTGGGTTGTATGTAACATGAGCGGAAGCACCTGTATCAAAATACCATTGGTCATCCCCGGACTCCATAGACAATGACTGAATAACATCTGCTAGTTGGGTTGGTTCAAGAGGGTCCACTTCAGTAATATGTGCCTGAGCAGATGTGGACTGAGGGGTGTGATGGGCTGGTTTGTGGTTGTTGTTTTGGATGTTGGGCTTGTTGTCCCAAGGAGTGGCCTACTCTTATGTAGGATATGGGCAATGAGAAGGGATCCAGTATGGGGGTGGAGCCCAGTAGGGGTATAGGGAGTAATTAGGCTGTTGTGGAGAGGAACGAAAAGGTGGATTTAGGATTTAGGGGTACGACCGACTTGTGGAAGGTGTGGGGCGATTGAAGTGACCATTGTCACGTCTGCCTCCTTCCGGCGATTGTTGTAATCACGCTGGGTTGGAGCAGGGCGGTTGGGAATGGATTTCGGGGAGCCGGTAACAGTAGCAGCGACCAAGGGTGTAGGTGTAATGGAGTCACAAGCAGATAACCGATGTGCCTCGGATTGTAGACGGTTGCAAGTGTCCTCCCAATACGGAACCGACTGATTAAGGATCAATGCAACAGTGTCGTATTCCTTGGGCAAGCCACGAACAAGATACATGATCTGTATATTGTTGTTTAATGGACAGTCAAGAGCGGCGAGTTGATTAGTCTACTCCCGAATTCGCTGACAGTATGCCTCGAGGGAGGGCATGGCAGCAGAGGTGATGTTGGTGAGTTCATGTTGAAGTCTCGCAGCGTGAGAACCTTTGTTGTTAAGGAACAAATTCTTGACTTTTACCCAAGCTTGATTGTCACACCCCGACCGACGGCGGAATCATCGGAGCGGACGAGGGAATGATTGATTGTTCATAACACATGGTTGTCTAATAGTGGAGATAATATTAAAATCAGTTTACAAGATAGCATGAGTTTACACAAGCAATTACAACAATTTAAAATCACAAATAGCAAATGTCTTTTTATTTTGACTAAATCCGGGTCTTAAATGAGCATGTAGAAGTCCACTAACTTGTTTAACCTAAAATCATGTGAAAAGTAACGAGTCAGCAAAAAATTAGCCGGTGAGTAAACACAGTTTTGGGTATACATATAGATTGATAGTTTGATTGAGAATAATCCAATTCACAAGGTAATGATAAGACTTATAATGCAATAGTGGAGCATATAGATAAACCGACATAATATAAACCCCTTGACTTGACACTTGCATATAATAGACTCGCACACATACACCATAGATTGAATAATTGCCTCTGGTACAATCACCACTCAACTATTCATATAGGATGGGTTATCCAAACCAGTAGATCTACCATTGATACCAGGATTGATTGATTGTATTATGGTTTTACTGTCGTCCAGTTTATCACAGTATGTTCACATAGTTGTAAAAAATAACATAACCTGTCTTGAATTGAATTTAGAATGAAATATCAATAGAATATCATGATTGAATATTGTATCACATGATTTCCCCCAAATAAGAAATGATATAAAAAGGGGATATGAATACTCACATGATTGATGAGATTAAAATCTGAATGTGATAGATTAGACACCAATGATTTCCTTATGATTAACCTAAGGAACGGTGCCTCGAATTAGAATAATAGTGATTTGAGAATTTGGGAATGTATTAGGATTTCCATTGGGTTTTGAATGGTAGTTTAAATAAACTAATTTTATTTAGTTTGAATGTCTTGAATTATAATAAATTCATTTCAAGTAATTATATAGAAATAAATCTACCAATACACTTTACCATTTGATTGATTGTTAAAATGCAGAAGGAATAAATAATTAATTTTATTAATTAATTGTATGATAATTAATTAAATTTTTAATTATTTAAGTGAAAAAGAGATAAAAATGATTTGGTAAGATTTATATATAAAACTTTAAAATTTTTAATCATGATTTAAACAATAATACATAAATATTATTTGAACCCATAATAATTTAGTGAGGTTAACCATTGTTTAAAGTCTTATTTTTTTTAAAAAATTAAATTAGTTATTTCATTTATTTAAAACAAATAATAAAATAAATAAATAAAATATTGAAACAAATTTCAAAAAATAATTGGGTTGTTTTTTTTAAAATTTTTTAATGTTTGTAAAAACATTTTTATAATTTTTACAAATTTTTTCATAATTTTTAAAGGCTTAAAAATGGCCCAAAAATAGTGACGTTGCCCGGTTCGAACTCGGGACCTCCTGTTTAGAGTGTGAGCGCAGAACCAGCAAACCAAAGGCCTAAGCCGTGAAAGAAATCAGTTTTTAATTGTTTTAAACCAAATTAACCAAAACCCCTGAATCCGAATGAGCCCTAGTTCGAATCCTCTTCCAATTGAACCCCAATTCAATTTTGTTAATGATGATAAACATGGGGCTTTTGTTCCCCATGTAAAATCGAATGTATAGATACGTTTAACTACCCGTATGATGATGGAGTGGAGATACCCACTTCGAAGAACAACCCGCGGTTAATGTCGATTCCGTTTGATATGCAAAAGATGATGATAGACCAATTAAACTTGAGGTTAGCTTCGTGTAATGGTATTGATGCAAAGCCCTATGTTAATGTCGAAGTTTGAAGCTCGATAAATGGTGTTCCACAGAGTTGCAGGTCCGCGGTTGAGAGGGCGATCGGGTGCAGTGTTTGTGCTTGTTTTGAATGGAATTGAGTATGGATATTGATTAAAGACAGATATATATTCGTTCCCATTCGATTATTTGCATTTTTATAAGTGCGAGTGCGCAATTAGTGGATGCAATTCGGCCGAAGAAGAGGATGAAAATGGGGAAGAAATGTCGGGAAGGAGAAGTGGGGGTGGGGTTGGGTGTTTTTCAACTTTTAGAAAAATGGTCCCTGTGGTTTGTAGTAGTTTGCAACTGAAATCAAAGTTTTTGTTTTAGTTTTAACTAAGTTACAATCTAACCCCTGAAATTTGAAGGGTTAATTTTTTTAAGTTAATGAAAATTACGAGATGTTACAGTCTCCCCTGCTTTAGGAAATTTCGTCCCGAAATTTTAATCACGAGGAGGCTGAAACGAAAAGATGAGAATACTGGGATTTCATTTTATCTTCACGTTCCCAGGTGAATTCTGGGCCACGTTTAGATTCCCAGCGGACTTTGACAATGGGTATCCGGTTACGTTTGAGTTGTTTGACTTCCCGATCCATAATTTCCACAGGTTTCTCAATAAAATGCATAGATTCATCAATCTGGACTTCGTCGAATGAAATGTGAAGATTTTCATCGGCAAGACATTTCTTGAGATTGGACACATGAAACGTCGGATGCATGTTGCTGAGCTCTTGGGGTAGTTCAAGCTTGTAGGCCACTTTCCCAATTCGCTCGAGCACTTTGAATGGACCCACGTAACGAGGTGCTAGCTTCCCTTTCTTTCCAAAGCGAATCACTCCATTCCAAGGTGATACCTTAAGAAGTACGAGATCACCGACATTGTATTCCATGGGCTTACGTCTTTTATCAGCATAATGCTTTTGACGATTTCTAGCAGCGACCAAGTTATCACGGATCTTATGAATTTTGTCGGTTGTTTCTTGTATCAATTCCGGACTAGTAATTTGTGATTCACCAACTTCAGACCAACAGATGGGAGATCGGCACTTTCGACCATAAAGGCCTCAAATGGTGCCATCTGGATGCTGGTATGGTAACTGTTATTGTAAGAGAATTCGATAAACGGAAGATGAGAATCCCACAATTCACTGAAATCAATGACACAAGTCCGGATCATATCATCGAGGGTTTGTATCGTTCTTTCAGTCTGACCGTCGGTTTGCGGGTGATAGGCTGTGCTAAGATTCAGTTGAGTTCCGAGCGCTGATTGAAGACTTTTCCAGAAACGAGAGATGGAGCGACCATCACGATCAGAGATAATATCTTTACTTGACAAAAGATTTTTTAGGAAGACTACCATCACGTAATCAGGTTTTGATGATAACTCACAATGAAAGTCGATAGATAAGGAATAAATGGTTTGATGTAGCTAGATCGAGTCAAAACATGAAGATAAAGGGAAAGAAATCGTTTTAAGAATTTACATGCTCCAAGCTTGGAATCAAAATTAACCTAGAGTGATCGAGTCTTCTTTCAAGTTCAGAGATCATGCTTTGGCTTGATAGGTCGAAACACTAACATTATTTCACCCTTCAAGTTACTACATGCTTCTCGTCACTTAATTACAACCATGGTAAATTGAAGATCAAAAATTGAGAATAGTCATCAAGATATGGTTTTCACCCCTAACTTGATGGTATATTCTCAAGGTATGACTACTAACTTACCAATCAAAAAGTTCGATTTGTTAGGGATCCACAGAAATAAGACGAGGTAACTCACCATTAAGGTAAGGGAAATCACTCCTATCTTAACGATAAAGTTTTACAAAAACAAAATATAACAAGATAAACTTCTTCATCAAAATCCAGAATTCACTCCTACTTTGATAAGATCGTTTCATTGAGGAAATACAACCCATAAAAATAAAATTATCATCAAGGTATGAATTTCGCGCCTATCTTGATGATTGAGCTTCATAATAACAAGAAAACAATCGAAGATTAACATTTGTCACCAAAGTACGGGTTTCAATCCTATTTTGGTGAGATCATGTCATTGTGAAATGCAAGTTCCAGAGAGAATAGTTGAAGTCAGTCCTCGAGAAAAGGAAATCACCCTAATCCAGAGGATGAAATTTCATAAAACACACCATTGGAAACCATTTATTGAAACAAATAAGGAATCATCACCAAAGTAAGGGAATCACCCCTGTTTTGATGAGTTAGAATCATTTAGGAGATACGAGTGTTCTTAGTCATAGGTTGACTTGCAAACTCTTGCATCTCCCACAGTGCAAACGGTTCAAAGTTCGACTTAACAACGAAAGGAAAAGTATCTCAATTAGAAATTTTCAAATTACATCAATGTAACAAAAGAGAAATCATGATTACAAGATTTAAGGTCAAAGTTTGAGATAATAGAATTAGTTATGATGACGTTCAAATCTTGAATGATTTAAATCAGGAAAACGAAATCAAGGACAAGAATTATTCAACACCACATCATTGGTGGCTCGAGCTTGTTGGGCATTGATGTTGAAAGTACGTCCTTGAGCCGTAGGAACCGAGATGACAAGTTGAGGGCATCGATTGCGAAAATGGTTCGGATCACCACATTGATAGCATGCACGACCCTGGGTAATTGCAAGAGGATGTTGGTGGACTGGTGCATTAGTCGGAGCTTTAGCAGCACTCTTGCACACGTTGAATGTATGACCAAAACGACCACAGTTTGTGCGTTGACGACACTGAATGTTAGCGGGATGGTGATAATTACAGTTGTTACACTGCGGATAGGGTCCAGCGTATGGCTTTTTCATCAGCGATTGGTTGTTTACCGCTGGTTGACGAGTTGAAGGGACTTGATTAATTGGCACAGCAGGGATAATCACAGCAAAGTTTTGAGATTGAGCCTTCCTCTTCTTGTTCTTGAAAGGCTCGGCTTGGTCGGATTTGACGGTTTCGTTAGGAAGTTTATCGGTATTTTTCTTCAATCCTTTCCTGGTTATAGAACCAGCTTTCACATGATTATCGGTTAGCTATGCAGCCAGCCTGATAGCATCTTCTAGTGTCGAAGGATTCCTTCCTAACACCGTATCCTGAATCTGCATAGGTAGTCCACCAATGTATTTCTCGATGGCTCGGGAGGTAGGGTAGCAAGGTGCGGTACCAAAAGGCTCAGTTCATGAAATTGGTTAGTGTATGCTAGGTTCTCACCATTGTCTTGGGTTAACTTCCAGAATTCAGCTTCCAGTTTCCAGATTTCATTTCATGGGCAGAACTCTTTAGTCATGAGCTCCTTAACTTCAGCCCATGTTAATGCTAGTGCAGTTTCAGTTCCACGGGTTCGTTTCTCCCCGTTCCACCAAGTAAGTGCGCGTTTCTGGAGAACACTTGTGGCATACCGGACTTTGAGATTTTCGGGACACTCACTATTGAGGAAAGTGTTCTCGATACTCTCAAACCACTGTAAAAGACCAGTGGCTCCTTCGGTTCCACTGAACTTAGTGGGGTTGCAAGAACTGAAATGTTTGTAAGTACAGGTTTGGGGAGGGTTTAATGCAATTGGGTTTTGAACACCATTGTTGCCTTGGTTCAAATGGGTAAGTAGAGTTGGGATGACCACAGTAACTTCACGTGCTATAATAGCAGCAATCTTACGGCCAGAGTTTCTAGACCGTGAACGGATTTGACGAGAAGACATTCTGAAATATCATTAAGATATTTTATGAGAATTGGGTAATAGGAGTTATACCACATGAAAACGGCAATCGGGAATTTGGCATAATAACAATGATATGTTCCGAGTGTAATCGTTTGATTCGTAAATCAAAGCGAGTACGTTGACTAATCAAAGTATCAGGTCAACCACAACTTTGTTGAAGACATGAGTACCTATAAGCAGATACTCATCCCAAGGGTTCCCAGGTAAGGTAAACGGATCCATCGGTTGATTTGGATTTATATGAGTACCTTGCCTAGACAGAACACCTCAAGATACAGGCATCACGCTCTTCCAGCATTACATGTTTCAAGTTGTGAGACACAGACTTTGACGAATCTGAAAAACCACGAATAACGATTCAAAGCTCATTTTGGAAACCATTTGATTTAGGCACACGATGCCTTGAATATGATTTAAGATTTGTGTGTGCATTGATAAGAATCAAAGCATAAGAAGAATCACATAAGGCATATAATCACATAATCAAGTATAAGCATATAAGGCACATAAAATCCTATCTAAGCAAATAAAATACATGAGAGGACTCATGTGTAAGGGTACTTAGTTATAGTCTAGGTCATTCCATTTCTAATAACCTAATTCCCTATAACCATGGCTCTGATACCAATCTGTCACACCCCGACCGACGGCGGAATCATCGAAGCGGACGAGGGAATGATTGATTGTTCATAACACATAGTTGTCTAATAGTGGAGATAATATTAAAATTAGATTACAAGATAGTAGGAGTTTACACAAGTAATTACAACAATTTAAAATCACAAATAGCAAATGTCTTTTTATTTTGACTAAGTCCGGGTCTTAAATGAGCATGTAGAAGTCCACTAACTTGCTTAACCTGAAATCATGTGAAAAGTAACGAGTCAGCTAAAAATTAGCCGGTGAGTAAACATAGTTTTGGGTATACATATAGATTGATAGTTTGATTGAGAATAATCCAATTCATAAGGTAATGATAAGACTTATAATGCAATAGTGGAGCATATAGATAAACCGATACAATATAAACCCTTGACTTGACACTTGCATATAATAGACTCGCACACATACACCATAGATTGATTAATTGCCTCTGGTACAATCACCACTCGACTATTCATATGGGGTGGGTTATCCAAACCAGTAGATCTACCATTGATACCAGGATTGATTGATTGTATTAGGGTTTTACTGTCGTCCAGTTTATCACAGTATGTTCACATAGTTGCAAGAAATAACATAACCTGTCTTGAATTGAATTTAGAATGAAATATCAATAGAATGTCATGATTGAATATTGTATCATATGATTTCCTCAAAATAAGAATGATATAAAAAGGGGATATGAATACTCACATGATTGATGAGATTAGAATCTGAATGTGATAGATTAGACACCAATGATTTCCTTATGATTAACCTAAGGAACGGTGCCTCGAATTAGAATAATAGTGATTTGAGAATTTGGGAATGTATTAGGATTTCTATTGGGTTTTGAATGGTAGTTTAAATAAATTAATTTTATTTAGTTTGAATGTCTTGAATTATAATAAATTCATTTCAAGTAATTATATAGAAATAAATCTACCAATACACTTTACCATTTGATTGATTGTTAAAATGCAGAAGGAATAAATAATTAATTTTATTAATTAATTATATGATAATTAATTAAATTTTTAATTATTTAAGTGAAAAAGAGATAAAAATGATTTGGTAAGATTTATATATAAAACTTTTATATTTAATCATGATTTAAACAATAATACATAAATATTATTTGAACCCATAATAATTTAGTGAGGTTCACCATTGTTTAAAGTCTTATTTTTTTAAGAAATTAAATTAGTTATTTTATTTATTTAAAACAAATAATAAAATAAATAAATAAAATGTTGAAATAAATTTCAGAAAATAATTGGGTTGTTTTAAAAATTTTTAATGTTTGTAAAAATATTTTTATAATTTTTACAAATTTTTTCATAATTTTTAAAGGCTTAAAAATGGCCTAAAAAATAGTGAGGTTGCCCGGTTCGAACCCGGGACCTCCTGTTTAGAGTGTGAGCGCAGAACAAGCAAACCAAAGGCCTAAGCCGCGAAAGAAATCAGTTTTTAATTGTTTTAAACCAAATTAACCAAAACCCCCGAATCCGAATGAGCCCTAGTTCGAATCCTCTTCCAATTGAACCCCAATTAAATTTTGTTAACGATGATAAACATGGGGCTTTTGTTCCCCATGTAAAATCGAATGTATAGATACGTTTAACTACCCGTATGATGATGGAGTGGAGATACCCACTTCGAAGAACAACCCGCGGTTAATGTCGATTCCGTTTGATATGCAAAAGATGATGATAGACCAATTAAACTTGAGGTTAGCTTCGTGTAGTGGTATTGATGCAAAGCCCTATGTTAATTTTGAAGTTTGAAGCTTGATTAATGGTGTTCCACAGAGTTGCAGGTCCGCGGTTGAGAGGGCGATCGGGTGCAGTGTTTGTGCTTGTTTTGAATGGTATTGAGTATGGATATTGATTAAAGACAGATGTATATTCGTTCCCATTCGATTATTTGCATTTTTATAAGTGCTAGTGCGCGATTAGTGGATGCAATTCGGCCGAAGAAGAGGATGAAAATGGGGAAGAAATGTCGGGAAGGAGAAGTGGGGGTGGGGTTGGGTGTTTTTCAACTTTTACAAAAATGGTCCCTGTGGTTTATAGTAGTTTGCAACTGAAATCAAAGTTTTTGTTTTAGTTTTAACTAATTTACAATCTAACCCCTGAAATTTGAAGGGTTAATTTTTTTTAAGTTAATAAAAATTACGAGATGTTACATTGATGAACGATAAGATTATCGTCCAAAACCCGAGTTAGGCCTTCGTAAGACAGTGTTCCATAGATCCACTGTAAGAAAAGGGCATCAATCTTCTTCCACTTAACATATTTGGGGTCGGTTTTAGGAGGGGTCGGCGGGTCGGCGAGTAGTCGATGTGATCAAGCACATCATACTTAACGTCATGAAGCCGAAATTGTTTGTCCCATGATGGGTATGAAATTGTGATTCCATCCAGAACATGAATCTTGTTCTGAATGTTTGTAACAGTGTAGGCAGGGCGGAGAGGTGGTGGTTTGACATCGTTAGCAATGGTGTTGGTTTGTTTGGGGTTGGTGGTGTCGTCCATGGTGGTGAACGAAGGTAGGGATGTGAAGGATTATTGAGATGGTTAGGGTGATACCATGAAAGATAGAATAATTCCTTGGTTCTCATTGCCTCATTGGAATACAAGTCAAAATATATAATACAAATTGGAGAGCAATTCTAGAAGCTATGTACGGAAATTACAACTAACACAATCGACTAAATATATACATATATTCTTCATTAAATGAACCAATAATATCCAAAAATATTATTGGTTAACACTTTTTTACTAAGGTACTAGAGTTGCTACCTATGACCAGAGTTGCTACCTATGACAAAGTTGCTACAGACCTTCAGCGTGATCATCATCGCAAGCTTTGCCCACTAGACCCTACTATCAGGGTTCAACCCTCGATCTCCTATCATTCAGTGGGCTTTGGCCACCTTCAAATCTCCTATTACCAAGTTGCATGAATATTAAAAAAATATAATTTTCTTGATCAAATGTTTACTTTACACCTCCTAAATTGTATCAATGTATATCATATTTTCTAATTTGGTCAGGTGAATTTGAATTACTAAAATAGTCTGATGATCATACTACAACCATGAACAGAAATCACTGTTATAGTTAAAGTTACATGACACGTATGTACCACCTTTAATTCATATATTACGTACATGAAAAGCCA
This sequence comes from Flaveria linearis, assembly GCA_024085815.1. Classification (NCBI taxonomy): domain Eukaryota; kingdom Viridiplantae; phylum Streptophyta; class Magnoliopsida; order Asterales; family Asteraceae; genus Flaveria; species Flaveria linearis. The sequence continues at coordinate 62,127,227 of CM044012.1, forward strand.
ACTAGAATCCTAGCCTATGCGAACCAACTCTCATGTATCACCATTTTATCGGATGTCATCACTAACACATACATTTTGTTGATGCATTCAACGCACCTACATACGCGAAGGGGACCTTTCCCCATTTTCAGAACTCATGTAAAAAATTAAGACATCAATACGAATTAGTAGCCTTATGATGATGGTGATCATTTAACAAAATCTAGCCGTACAATCAAAAACTAAAATCAATCATAAGAGTGGTGTTTCACGTGCAATGTTGTCAACTTATTAAAAGAAAGTTTTCATGAAACCAAAATAAATTTAGAAGTGAAGCATGTAGCCATTTGTTGTTCTTTTAAATTTAAAAGTGTCGAACAATTAAATCATGAGTTGAATTGCATCTCCAAATATGAATGGAATAAATCATGATTTATAATTAATTTATAATTAATTTATAAGATTGGAAGGAATTAATGCAAATATCTTTTAGTGATTTTATTTACTACTTAAATACACACCTAAGAGAATCACATACTTAAATAATTAGATATCAAAAGATCTAGATATACACCTGGATGGAACTCTAAACTTTCAAGTCTCAACTGTTTTATATATGCATCCAATTATCCAAATGATGATCATATATAATTTTATAAAACTAAAGTGCATGGCTTTATCTGCTTTTTTTTTCCACTATACATTTTGATTCCATATTCTTGTATTCCATGTGTATTTGCTTTTTATCTTTAAATATTTGTATTTCCTAGCTTTCCAGACCGACCAATAGAAAATAGAACTTTTGTTTAGTATAAAGAACGTGTTTATTGCATGCATAAAATTGATTTCTTCAAATATGAATTGAATAATTAATCATGATTAATATATAAGATTAGAAGGACTAAATGCAAATATCTTTTAATGATTTTGTTTACTAATCAAACACGCATCCAAGAGAATCATAGACTCAATAATTAGATATCCAAAGATCTGATATAGATGGATCTTTAAAGTCTTTATAGAACGATTTTATAAGGAGTAGAGTATGCAGATAGTTCATGTGTATGTTCAAATAACGGTTTTGTTCTCCAATTATTAAAATTGCAAAGACGGTTTTATATGATACATAAACGTAATATTTTTGGTCTTCGAGTTTTATGAAAGTTAACTTGTCACACCCTCAAATTTCCACAAACGGGGTATTACCGTTAGGCGTGTGACTTCCAGGATCTCAGCCACTAGTTACACCAAACGACACGTTAATTGTAAAACATAATTCATTTTGAAGTTTAATATTACCAAAGACCAAGTTTTTAAATGTAAACATAACAGAAGTTGCGGAAGCATAGTAAATCTTAATTGTTTAAATGGCGCAACACGCGCAAACCGAATAAATGAAAATTACTGAAAAATATTAAATAAGCCACGTGAGATGATAAATGCATGAGTGAATGCTCCTAATCGTGCGCGTCTTGTGAACCTGAAAGAAACATGCTAAAGTGTCAACACAAGGTTGGTGAGTTCACAGGTTTTTCAGAAAACAGTATGTATCAGTAATGAAATCCCCGGATTATGTAATCCGTCAAGTATGTATTTTGATAAACAGAACATAAAGTAAACCGATACAGTAACAAAGTAATATCAGTAGGTAGCTAGTCTACTAAACCAGTTACTCAGTGTATGAAGTTCGAACCGAAGCTGACAATCGAAACTGAACGCCTCGGCTGTGAATACCAGGTCACAGCAACAGAACTTAGGTCAATTAAACACCCGTTTGACGAACGTTGTGCTAGCGCGACTAGCCCGGGTGGGGTTTGTCAAACCCAGTAGATCTACTCAGAATTGCCTCGCTATACTACATACATTAACGGTTCGAGAGTGAGGACTTTAGTGGTATCACACTAGTAAACCGGTGATATTACAATAATACTGATCAACGAAAATGAAATTGTTTCCACGTTTCTACTTGCGTAGTAACGGACCGAATGAAATTGTTTTCACGTTTCTACTTGCGTAGTAACGGACCGAATGAAATTGTTTCCACGTTTCTACTTGCGTAGTAACGGACCGAATGAAATTGTTTCCACGTTTCTACTTGCGTAGTAACGGACCGAAGGGCAAAGTATACGAACATAGTATCATGTATATGCAGTATCACAACAATCCAATATAATGTAACGTTTTATGAAAACAGCATGTTTCTCTCCCCCGAAAATAGTATAAAGTAAAAGTGGGGCTGTAAACTCACTTGGTGTGTAAGTACGTATGTAAGATGATTAATTAAGATGATAGTCGTTGTTCCAATAAACGCCTTCACGTGGTACCTAAACGTGTATATATATATATAATTTAAGATTTTAGGTTATTGATAAGGTTTAACGATTTTTCGCGTACTAGGGTTTCGATAAGAATTTGAGGTTTATAAGTAATGAGTTTTTAACGTAATCGTTTATGTTTTTATTCAATTTGAAAAGGCTATTTATTTAATTATCCTAAAAGAAAATAATTTAAATATCGCGGTTGGAATAAAAGATTTATGATTTATTATTTGCAACTAATGATAAGTAATAAGTTAAAATAAGAAAATAATACAATTGTATTATTGATCAAGAAATGTTTTAATAAAATAAACAATATTTAGATTTATTTTATAAAAGTTAGTTTAATTTTTATCATTTATTTTGTAATTAATAAAAATAACGCTAGGATATTTTAGGAAATAAATTCCAGAAAATTGATTTAGTGACCTTAAAAATAACAGCGTTTATAAAATAATTTTTATGACTTTTAGGTATTTTTTTATAATTTTTAGAAGGCTAAAAAGCCCAAAAAAATAAATGGAGGTGCCCGGGGTCGAACCCGGGACCTCCCTGCTTAACCACACACAAACCAAACCATTAGGCCAAAGCCTAAACCGCGATAATACTCGGCCCAGTTTAATTTTAAACACAACCCAAAAAGAAATCCCAGATTCGAAGAACCCTAGTTTGATTTATTCAAAATCGAACACCAAATTTGATGTTGTTACTGTCGATTACCATGGGGCTTTTCTTCCCCATGATCAAACGAGTACGTAGGTATGTTTAATTACCTGTTTCGATGCTCGATATGTGATGTTTGGTTAGCTGCAGGTCGCGGCCGAACGAGGTGACCAAATCGTTATGTTCGTGTGTTTTTAGATCAAACTGATCGTAATGGAGGTTTTTAAATGGTCAGAAGTTTGTTCCCTTTCGATTAATTTAATTGTAGTTGAGGTTTAGTGGTCGAGTTGGTGAGTGGGTCGGCCGAAGTGGGGGTGGTCGGTTTCGGTGGTAATTGCACTATCATTTCTTAAATCGATTAGTGGTCCGAGTTCGGTTTATCCACGAGAGTGTGTCGGGGTTGTTAATTTGGTCACAACCGTGTTTGTTGGTGAATTTTGGCTCCCGCCGGAGAAACGGCCGAAGATGGCCGGACGGGGAAGAAGGCGACGAGGGGGGGGGGGTGGTTTAAAAGAAAAATTACATATTTGGTCCCTGTGGTTTAAAGTGTTAACATTTTATGCAGGAACATTATAAAACAAGTTTTAAAATTTCTATTTTAACCCCCTAAGCTTTTTAATCTTATAAAACAATTTTGTTATTATTATTATTATTATTATTATTATTATTATTATTATTATTACTTGTACTAAAAAATAAAATGGATTAATTCGCGATAGTATTAACCGAAAAAGAAAAAAAAAATTTCGGGTTGTCACATTATCCCCTTGTTGAAGAAATTTTCGTCCCGAAAATTAGAACACACGCGTTAACGAACTACTAGCAAGCAAGCTGGTCAGTGAGTAAGTTGATTAGTTATCTAGGACATAGGCAAGATAGGGTCTTCGGGAGTTTCTGAACAAACCGTAAGGTTTCGTGAGAGCTATTTCTATGGCATGTTCGGGGTTCAAGTCAGTAGGTACTATTCCTAACCTGTTGGATACCTACTTCTAATTGGCATCAAAATCAAAAGAGAAGACATAGTGACTATCTACAAGGAGTCTACCGGATACTGTAGTAGGGTCATTAAGGGTTTACCTGAGCCTATGATAAACACTCTGCCTTTGGCACCACCGTTGTCATTCCCATTTCCGTTCCTGTTGCCATTTCCATTGTTCTTCTGTAGTTTTGGGCAATACCTTTTGATGTGCCCAGTCTGACCACACTCATAGCAGCCTCTTTGTTCCCCCCGTTGAGCTGGTTGCTTATCTGATAAATTCACACGACAATTCTTAGCAGAATGACCAAACTTGCCACATCTCTCACAGTTGTTCTTGTTACATGACCCAATATGGTGGTAGTTGCATTCTTCACACTTAGGTAATGTTCCATTGTAGCCACTACCATGCTGTGAAGATGTAGAAATTTGGTTGTCGAACTTCCGATGCTGGTGGGAGGTGTTCTGCTTGTTATGTGAGCCTGACTCCCACTTTCTTTTGTTATGGCCGTCAGTAGTGGTAGAGGTAAAACCACGTGGAGGTAGTTTACCTTGTGCGACAACCTGATCAGTCAACTTGTGGGCCAGTTGAACAGCTTCCTGAATGGTAGCTGGTCTAGCAGTGGTGACCATGCTCTGGATTTCAGGTACCAGTCCGTCGATGTATCTTTCAACCCGTTTGTAAGCCGGGTTAATCATAGTAGGGCACAGAGTAGCCAACTCGTGAGAACGAGTTGTGTAAGCTTCAATTTCAGAACCTACCATCTTCAGGTTCCAAAATTCGGTTTCCAGTTTTTGTATTTCATCCCGTGAACAGTACTCCTCTTTCAGCAGATTCTTGAATTCTACCCATGTTGTGGCGTTTGCAGCTTCAACGCCCAGCATCTGAACTTGTGTGTTCCACCAGCTCAGAGCAGCACCATCCAGTGTGCCAGCAGCATATTTTACTCTATTCCCAGCAGGGCAGTTGCAGATTTCGAACACCGATTCTAGCTTTTCGAACCAACGGAGCAGTCCTACCGCTCCCTCAGTTCCATTGAACGGGTTAGGTTTACAGTCCATAAAGGACTTGTAGGTGCAAGTCGGTTGTCCAATAGGATTCTGCTGTGGAGGGGGTTGGTTTGCCAACGCTGCGGTAATACTATGATTGATTATTGCTGCCAATTCTGCAGGCGTCAGTGAGATGTTACCTCTTCCACGTCCACGTCCTCTTCCAGACATTCTTTACATTACCAAATATCAAAAGCTATCAGTCATATGAAAATAGACCTTTTGTCTTGGAATGAAAAGGAAAAGGAATTCAAAGTTTTAAAGAAATAGTCAAGGTAGAGAATCAGTCCGAATCTGAGGGATTAACACAAATTTCATGGTTTGAATTTCGTCCAAATTCAAGGTAAGTGTGAGCATTCCTACAAGTAGAACTGATAAATAGTTTCCACATCATTGGTTATGTTATATGAGAACCGAGGCTTTCTTGCTCAACGTGTAGGAATGATGACTTATACTGACTACAATGTTACCACCCGACCAAATTCACCGGACTTAGCATGCACGACAAATTACAATTACGTGTGCACCCGTAACGGTAATTTGTTTTGCATGATCACCCCGGTTCCTCCTATCAGGTTAACATATCTTGTCCAGTACAGTGGTCATCAATGATAGAAGTTCCGAGTGTATTCGTTTGATTCGAGAATCAAAACGAGTACGTTGACTAATCAAAGTATTAGGTCAATCACAACTTTGTTGAAGACATGCGTACCTATAAGCAGATACTCATCCCAAGGGTTCCCAGGTAAGGTAAACAGGTCCATCGGTTGATTTGGATATATACGAATACCTTGCCTAGACAGAACACCCCGAGATACAGGCATCTTACTCTTCCAGCATTGCATGTGTTCAAGTTGTAAGACACAGACGAGACTTTGAAACCATTAATAACAATCGGGGTTTTGGAGTTTGAAATCACTTGAATTAGGCACTCAAACCCTCCCGTGAGTCACCCTCCCTGTAGACGAACACTTACAGGAAGACGCCAAAGCAAACAGTTCTTGAGCAGGTAAAAACTAGTAAGGCATGCAAACAAAACCAACTAACAAAACTAAACGTGTCTATATGCGTGTAACTAAGGCAACGGCTATAGTCTAAATGCAATGCAAATGAGATGCAATGTCAATTTAGTTCGCTATAACCAATGGCTCTGATACCAATCTGTCACACCCTCAAATTTCCACAAACGGGGTATTACCGTTAGGCGTGTGACTTCCAGGATCTCAGCCACTAGTTACACCAAACGACACGTTAATTGTAAAACATAATTCATTTTGAAGTTTAATATTACCAAAGACCAAGTTTTTAAATGTAAACATAACAGAAGTTGCGGAAGCATAGTAAATCTTAATTGTTTAAATGGCGCAACACGCGCAAACCGAATAAATGAAAATTACTGAAAAATATTAAATAAGCCACGTGAGATGATAAATGCATGAGTGAATGCTCCTAATCGTGCGCGTCTTGTGAACCTGAAAGAAACATGCTAAAGTGTCAACACAAGGTTGGTGAGTTCACAGGTTTTTCAGAAAACAGTATGTATCAGTAATGAAATCCCCGGATTATGTAATCCGTCAAGTATGTATTTTGATAAACAGAACATAAAGTAAACCGATACAGTAAACAAAGTAATATCAGTAGGTAGCTAGTCTACTAAACCAGTTACTCAGTGTATGAAGTTCGAACCGAAGCTGACAATCGAAACTGAACGCCTCGGCTGTGAATACCAGGTCACAGCAACAGAACTTAGGTCAATTAAACACCCGTTTGACGAACGTTGTGCTAGCGCGACTAGCCCGGGTGGGGTTTGTCAAACCCAGTAGATCTACTCAGAATTGCCTCGCTATACTACATACATTAACGGTTCGAGAGTGAGGACTTTAGTGGTATCACACTAGTAAACCGGTGATATTACAATAATACTGATCAACGAAAATGAAATTGTTTCCACGTTTCTACTTGCGTAGTAACGGACCGAATGAAATTATTTCCACGTTTCTACTTGCGTAGTAACGGACCGAATGAAATTGTTTCCACGTTTCTACTTGCGTAGTAACGGACCGAATGAAATTGTTTCCACGTTTCTACTTGCGTAGTAACGGACCGAAGGGCAAAGTATACGAACATAGTATCATGTATATGCAGTATCACAACAATCCAATATAATGTAACGTTTTATGAAAACAGCATGTTTCTCTCCCCCGAAAATAGTATAAAGTAAAAGTGGGGCTGTAAACTCACTTGGTGTGTAAGTACGTATGTAAGATGATTAATTAAGATGATAGTCGTTGTTCCAATAAACGCCTTCACGTGGTACCTAAACGTGTATATATATAATTAAGATTTTAGGTTATTGATAAGGTTTAACGATTTTTCGCGTACTAGGGTTTCGATAAGAATTTGAGGTTTATAAGTAATGAGTTTTTAACGTAATCGTTTATGTTTTTATTCAATTTGAAAAGGCTATTTATTTAATTATCCTAAAAGAAAATAATTTAAATATCGCGGTTGGAATAAAAGATTTATGATTTATTATTTGCAACTAATGATAAGTAATAAGTTAAAATAAGAAAATAATACAATTGTATTATTGATCAAGAAATGTTTTAATAAAATAAACAATATTTAGATTTATTTTATAAAAGTTAGTTTAATTTTTATCATTTATTTTGTAATTAATAAAAATAACGCTAGGATATTTTAGGAAATAAATTCCAGAAAATTGATTTAGTGACCTTAAAAATAACAGCGTTTATAAAATAATTTTTATGACTTTTAGGTATTTTTTTATAATTTTTAGAAGGCTAAAAAGCCCAAAAAAATAAATGGAGGTGCCCGGGGTCGAACCCGGGACCTCCCTGCTTAACCACACACAAACCAAACCATTAGGCCAAAGCCTAAACCGCGATAATACTCGGCCCAGTTTAATTTTAAACACAACCCAAAAAGAAATCCCAGATTCGAAGAACCCTAGTTTGATTTATTCAAAATCGAACACCAAATTTGATGTTGTTACTGTCGATTACCATGGGGCTTTTCTTCCCCATGATCAAACGAGTACGTAGGTATGTTTAATTACCTGTTTCGATGCTCGATATGTGATGTTTGGTTAGCTGCAGGTCGCGGCCGAACGAGGTGACCAAATCGTTATGTTCGTGTGTTTTTAGATCAAACTGATCGTAATGGAGGTTTTTAAATGGTCAGAAGTTTGTTCCCTTTCGATTAATTTAATTGTAGTTGAGGTTTAGTGGTCGAGTTGGTGAGTGGGTCGGCCGAAGTGGGGGTGGTCGGTTTCGGTGGTAATTGCACTATCATTTCTTAAATCGATTAGTGGTCCGAGTTCGGTTTATCCACGAGAGTGTGTCGGGGTTGTTAATTTGGTCACAACCGTGTTTGTTGGTGAATTTAGGCTCCCGCCGGAGAAACGGCCGAAGATGGCCGGACGGGGAAGAAGGCGACGAGGGGGGGGGGGGGTTTAAAAGAAAAATTACATATTTGGTCCCTGTGGTTTAAAGTGTTAACATTTTATGCAGGAACATTATAAAACAAGTTTTAAAATTTCTATTTTAACCCCCTAAGCTTTTTAATCTTATAAAACAATTTTGTTATTATTATTATTATTATTATTATTATTATTATTATTATTATTATTACTTGTACTAAAAAAATAAAATGGATTAATTCGCGATAGTATTAACCGAAAAAAAAAAAAAAATTCGGGTTGTCACATAACTTTTCTGCTAATTGTTTTCATTATCATGTGAAATGTCAATTTAAGCATGTGCGAAAGCCGTTTAATAAAGTTTAGTATTCACATTTTGATATTAAGAACACATAATTAAATAATTGAGTGCATCAATTTACGTGATTCCTTTAAACTAACTTTTGACTGTCAGTTCTAAATTCGAAAACATGTCGATACCTGCCAAAGTTTAGTATTTTTTAGGCAAATTGGATTTTAAATAATCAAAGTATTACTTCTTGACCGATGATAATCCATACTATTAATTTGATAGGTAATAATCTTAACTTTCACTTTTACTACCAATGGTAATCCTAATAATACAATTATTATACATTCACACTCAATTTCTATTTATTTTAGACTCGATTTAGCTTTTATGGTTTTTCATTTCATTCATAAGCATTTTTGGGAACGAAATAGAGTGCAAATTGAGCGTAAACTTTTAATAATTATTTTAATGAGACTATTGTTTGTAACAAAAGTGGAAGTTAGAATTATTATCGGTCAAATTAATAGTGTGGATTATTATTGGCCAAATAAGTAATAGTCTGGATTATTAAAATTTAATTTGCCTTTTTTTATAAAATAAGTTTGATGTAATGGTTTTATTAGTTAACAATACAACCACATTCCCTTTTGTATTACCCTTTCATGTTACATGGTTTAAGCATGTCTAAGTTGTAAATAATTCTCTCGACATGAATTAATATATTAGTTGTCTCCAGGTTCGTTAATTTCAACTCGTAAACTTGACACGATTGGCACCTAAAGAAACAAGATTATAATAAAGATAATATAGCATCAAGACAGAAACATTAATTTGTTTTACTTTATTCTTATTATATTGTTGTTGAACTCTTATCAACCAAGCTCATGCTTTCACTCTTACCTCAGCTTTCACACTTCGTTTTGCATTTTTTCTTACATTCTACAGCTGATCCGTAACATTTGACACCCGCAGTTTCATAGCAACAATATGCCGTGAGCTGATTCGGATCATGAATATCGCCACTATTGTGTCTTGCTAGTTGTTTCATCACGTTGATGCCCCTTATGCTTCCTAAAACAAACTTTTTATTCTACGTCAAATATAAACTTCAAAAAACAAATACAAACGAACGGATTTGTAAATGATGGACCAACTTAATATCATAATATACTTTAAATAAATTTAAATGAATATGTAAAACATAGAACATAAATGAACTAATGAAATATGATATATATATATATATATATGTTTATGTTTGTTCATTTAGTTAAACAAACAAAAAATATTATTAATGTGCGTTTGTTTATTAAATAAACAAACACAACTAAAGTTGTGGCTGAAGAATCATGGATAGTTTGATTTGTTTAAAAGCCTTCTCATGATGGTTATGGTCATGGGCGAAGCTTATTTAGGGCAGGGAGGACCATCTTTTTTCCGTAAGTAGTATACTTTTCAGCTCGGTAGTGAAAATTTCCGGCCCGCTAGCATCAATTTTTTAATATATATAAAGTTCGTCTCCCTAAAATAGCTCGGATAGTTTGATTTTGGTTTGGAATAATTTAACTACGTTACTAATTAATGGTTTGATCTAAAAACTATTCAAACGGGGCATCATTAATCTAGATGATGGCTACTATGCCCCATGTCACACAACCTATCTTATAAATGTCGTATTTCACCCATTATCTAGAAAATTTTCGTGTAGCTGAAAAATAATTATTACATAACTAGACATACATCATCTAAAGATTGATTTCTTGCAAAACCATATATATTATGCATCACTCAAACGCATTTATTTATATACATATAAGATAAGATATAGTTGCATTTATATGACAAATTAAGATTTGAATGGTTTACCTTTAGCCATACAAACTAGAAGAAGAACAAGAAGAGTGATCACAGGAAGGTTCTTCATTTTAAATTGATCTTTCAACAAAAAGATAGTTAAAATTGACAACGATATATAACGGTTATTAAAACAAAGTTAAACTAAATTAGATATCCATGATTTTTGCGTGAATATTGTCGAAACAGAAAAGGTGTGTTGCGGGAATTGAGGCTTGCATTTGCTTTATTTCATATCACATACACACGCTAGAGGTTTTGTTCGGATGTTTTAATCGGGTTTCGGGTTTCTCGGGTCAGGTTCTTCGGGTTTTTAGGTGTAGGAATTCAACCGATCATCAAACCAAGTAATTAGTATTTAATTGATTCTCGGTTTATTCAGGTCGGGTTAATCGGTAATCAGGTTTATGTTAAACCATTAAACTTTACATTATTTGTTATTTTAAATGTTTATGATATGATCAAAATGCATGTAAAAGATTTAGCATGTGTATTATAATAAAATTTTATTTATTATTTTGATCTGAAAGTTTTTACATATTTACATTCACATTACTCTACATATTCAAATGTTCAAGGACAATATAATTTGATTATTCTGAAAGTTCACAGTATAAAATTGAATTATGAAATATAAAGTTTAGAAAATTATGTTTTTAAATCTTGTAAACTGTACTATAACACACACACATACACACACACACACACACACACACACACACACATATATATATATATATATATATATATACAAATCTTTAATTAGATTTTAAAAATCAAGATTTGGGTTAATCGGGTTGACCAGATTCTTAGAAAATCAACCCAAATACCGAACATTCATAAAAGTAAGGTTTGGTTTAATGCAGTAATCGGGTTGGGTTGCTCGGGTAGTTCTTAATCGGGTTCCGGACGATGTTGTTGGGATTCGGTATTCGGTTCGGGTAAAATACACACCCTAACACACGTATAATATTATATTAAGCTATGTCTTACACAATAATACTTATAGTCATGTGTCATTTTAAAATTTATCAATTGTATAATTAGGTATATCAATAAGATAATCCGGAAATAATATACAACTAGAAATTTTACCCGTTGTGCGTCGTTGTGCCATCGTACATCGCGTGATAAAGTATATACTACAATCGATTTGAGTCGTTCCTGAACTAAATTTACATCAATACGTAGAGTGACCCGAATTTACATCGTTGAATGAAAACGTATTATATTTAACTCTATTTTTTTCATAAAAAACCTATATGAAACATTGACTTGCATTCGTTCCAACTTATTTTCGAACTACATTGAAGTCAGAACCTACAGTAAATGAACACCGATTATATTTGACCTGTGTGACACACTTTCATACAAAACTTACGTCGATACGTAGATGTATGTCAAAACATAGATGTATGACAAAACATAGACATTCTAAAAATATATACAAAGTTAAGCACATAAATATTTTATATTTGACCTGAGGCGCTTTGGGTTAAGGGTCAAGTTATGTTTTAAATTTGCGAAGAATTGTATTTGACAAAAATAAAGAAAGAATGAATAAAGAGGGAAAAAAAGAAAAAAAATCCTTGTTGCTTCTCCTAGGATTCGAACCTAAGTATTGTGTTCAAAAGAAGAGTGAATAAACTATTGAACCAAAAAGCAAGTTATGCTTCGAACTTGCAAAAATTATATATATCAAGGGTTGGAGTAGAATAAAAAAATAAAGAAATCCCACCTTATAATTGTGTTATAGTATAATGGTTTTTTGTGCTTGTGTATTCTACATATCAAGGGTTGAGATAGAATAAAATAATAAAAAAACCCATCTTTATAATTGTGTTATAGTATAATCCATCTTCATGAATTTGTGTGTTTGTTGATAGTTAAATCGACCGACGTGAACCGATGCACGTGTTCGCTTTTAACAAGAAATAATGGTAACTTATCAGACAAGGAGACCCTATTTGTTAAGTTTCAATTGACATGTTTTTCATGTTGTCGCTCACACCACTCGCTTACCAGACAAGGAGACCCTATTTGAGGCGTTGCCCATTTGATCTCCGTTGTTCGTCGAACACAAAAATAAGATTAGTCTCGAACGAGCATACCATCCATACCTTCCAACCCGTTATGAAGCTTATTTTGATTTTCCTGTTATCTAGAAGTAAATATTAATAAATAAAATGACTTGATGACATTAAAATCACCAACAATATTATATTATTGAACTGGAATAATATACATTAACAAAGTCACAAAACTCATAATTATATATTCTTATTAATGTGTTAAATTAAATTTTAATCTTAGGGTACCTGGAAGGGATGGAACTCGTGGAACCCAAGAACCAAAATCACTCATGTTATGTTCCTATCAAAAATTGTCACATCATTTGAATCAAAAACTACCCAGAACGAAAGGGGTGAAACCCTTTGAACCTAAAACTAATCCATCTACTCGAAACACACAGTGGATTTCTTCAACATGTTCACAAACCCAAGTTGCCTACCTCGCAACACCAAGCCACTACACTTGCGACAGTGTTGTATATAGAAACGTCTCAATAAGCCAGATCATGCTATAAGCGACCATAGGTGGTGTGGCTCAGCTATTAGGCTCAAATTACCTCAATAAAAGCTCTGATTTAATCAGCTAATTCCTTCAATTTTTGCAATTCCTAGTCTTTCCTTTCTAAAACGCATGAATTTGCACGTTGATTTACGTATTTAATTACGTTTTGTTAATCTTGAAGATTTGACAATACCTATTGAATCCAGAAATTCCCTACATTAAAGAGCTTGATGCATGTAATTTTTTTATTGAATAATAAATAAACTTTTCTTAGAAATACTCTTTGTTATCTTTAATACAAACAAAGGCATGATGAAATCACAAAACTTAAACAAATGAAATATGAAGTAAAAATGTCAAATTATTTTTTATAATGAAATAGAAAAATAAATAAATAAATAAATAAATTCATATGACAATATCATAAAGAAACTTCTTATCTTGTACTCAAGTAACTAATGAAATTAATAAAGTAAATTTGTCAAATTACTTTTTATGGTTTCAATATCTTTTATGTTTGAAAATTAAGCTAATTCTATGTTTTGATAAGAATAACGAGAAAGATTTAACATTTATCCTTTGAAAAAAGTTTGATTTCAAATAATACTAAGAATATGAAGACGCTAAATATTTATTAGAGATGGAGTGACCATTACTGTTTTTACATCTATAACCTCTAATAAAGCAAGGTTTCTTTTGCCACTTGTCATTTTTTTAATCCATATTTTTGTCACTTGTCATTTTTCTAGAAATTCACACATTAATTTTCCCTCTAAAAGGGTGTTATGGTAATTTAAATTCTCATATAAATTTCTCTCTCTTATTAAAAATTAATTTTATAATTACTATGTTTCTCTCTTTTATCTATTTTTTTAAGTCAAACTATCTTTTTTTAAAATAGTTTTAGGAAGGAATTTAAAAATAAAATTTTTTTAATTAAAATCTAAATAACAAAAAACTAAAGTTCATATAATATGAAATTTTCTAAAACATTAAATATTTTTTAAACAAAATATTTTAAAATTATTTTGTTTTAAAAAATTATAAACAAGTGAAATATTTTAAAACAATCTTATTAAACAACCAGAATAATTACAAATCATATTTTTTAACAAACAAGATTTTTATAAAAAAATATTGTTTGTAAAAAAATCTTAAAACGAATGTTTAAAAATTAAACTATTTACATAAAAGAGTTAAAAAATGGTATAATTGTTTTATTTCTTGAACTATTACCTATATATAATTTTAATTATATTTTATATTAAAATAATATATTGTAATTATTCATGTTAATTTTACATATATTTTATATTAAAATTTAATCCGTTTATTTCATGATTGTTTAGCTTATCTATCTATCTATAAAAAAAACTAAAATAAGTGTGAAGCAATTATAGATCTTATTATACTTACTTTCTCATTTCTCTATATTATTAATAATAATGTTGAACACTAATAATATTACTTATACCATTTTCAAATTAAAAATATATAACTTAAAAAATTAAAAACCTATTTTTATTAAAAACACACTTTTTAAAATCAAAAATTTTGTAAAATACAGAAGACAACAAATTTTTTTAAAAAAATCATTTTTCTTAAAACATATATTTAAAAATCACTATTTTTTATTTTTTAAAAAAATCATTTTTATTAAAATAATATATTTATAAATCACAATTTTTTATTTTTTAAAAAAATCATTTTTCTTAAAACAATATATCTAAAAATCACAATTTTTTTATTTTTTAAAAAAATCATTTTTCTTAAAATAATATATTTATAAATCACAATTTTTTATTTTTAAAAAAAATCATTTTTCTTAAAACAATATATTTGAAAATCACAATTTTTTATAAAATAAAAGTTTAAGAAAATACATTATTCTTTATTTACTTAAAGTAGCTATTTATACATACTTATAATCATATTTTATTTTCAAGCATGATTTTGTAATATATAAATTTTTATTAATAATAATTTAATATTTTATTTGTTCAATCCGTGTATTACACGGTGACTAACCTAGTATAAAAATATATAATAGAATGGGAGTAAAAGAAAAGTCAGCAAATTAAGAGTCTCGAATCCGAGACCTCCTCTACGAAGGGGTACATTGCCATATGCAGTTGGAAAAAAAAAATCTATATTACGTCTAGTACAAGTGGAGTTTTGATTGTAAGGTACGTGTTAATGTTGGTAATTATATGTTATATAATTTCTATAAGGTAATAGAATTATATATTAATTAAAATGGTACTTTGGAATCCCAACAGAAATTTTTAATAAACTAGCGGATATATCTAGTATGACGTGAACAAGTAATCTAAAATCCAATAGCTACAGATGTATGAGACATGTTTTACAAACGACTATTACGCTAGGTTATAAATAATTGTGCTATAGTAATTCATAGCGTTACATATACCACTTTTATTGAATTTAACATAAATACCACTAGGTCATAAAATCATACGTTAATATCCTATCTATATGGTGGGTTGAAATCTCTCCCCACATCACATTATTCTCTCTAGATTCCCTCTGGCAATGGTACTTTAAAAATGTTTCTTGAATAGTGGATGCATAAAATTTTGAACTATATAACATTTGTCAAATACTTGATGTTATATAATGTTGGTTAACATATGATATTACAATTACTCATTTATTAGTAGAACGTTTTAAACAAACCACAAACTCATACTTCTATCAATTCTCGGTTAGATTCTTATAATAGCATGTCGAGGGTATAATTGTGGATTTGCATATAAGGTTTGAACAAATGACTAAAAAAAATATTCATCTTAATTTTATATTATTATAACTAAAAATAAAATATTTAAGTTTTAATAAGATTTGACGAATGATTCAGAAAGAACAGAGATAGATTATGTAAAATAAATAATCTTACATAATAATAACAATGTGAAAAAAGATTGTTGATCATAGGTGAACCTGATAAAATAAATGCAGTACAAACTTTGGAGTATTAATATATATGTTAATAGAGAAGGGAAATGAATAGTAACTACAGTGAAGTATAAGTGCTTATGCAGTGACCTTCTTCTTCCTCCTGCACACCCCTTCTTCGATCGGTCCTTCGATCGGCACCCTCCTTCGATCGGCCCCCTCCTTCGACCTCCTGCACATCGCCGCCCTCATCTATCGCCCTCCCCCATCACCTCCAACCCCATCGGGCACACTGCTCCCGCACCCGCCACCCCTGCCTGCCACCTCCGCTCCGCTGCCGCTACCCCTTACGAACCCTAAAACCCAAATTGGGGTCCGCACCGCCCTCCTACGCTCCGATTGTGTGATGGCATCCCTCCGCACCGACCTCAAAGTCTCCGAACTCGCATCCCTCTTCCAAATCGACCCCATCAATCGAACTCGCGCTCCGACTGTGTGATGGCATGGTCGAGGGTGGTGTGGGGACGCTGGTGTGGTGCGTGGCAGCGGTGTGGTGGTGGACGTGTTGGTGTTGGTGTTCGTATAGCGGTGGCTGTGTGGCGGTGGCGGTTTGGCGGTGGCGGTGTGGCTTGCAGCCACCGCTCGAATCTCTGCTTGCTTTCCTCTCCGATTTGCAGGTTCGTGGTGTTCCCTCTTTTGCTCTGTCTATGTTGTTGGGTTGTTAGGGTGTGATACTGCTGCTTTGTTGTATTCATCTGGTACTACTGGTGTTAGTAAAGGTGCGGTTTTGGGTCATATGAATTTTATTGTTGTTTCACAGATGTTGACTTCTGATCAGAGGTTAATGGGGAGAAAGATTATGTGTTCTTGTGCTTGTTGCCAATGTTTCATATTTGGATTTGGGGTTGTGTTGTATTCTCAGTTGCAAGAAGGGAATACTGTTGTTTCAATGGGGAAATTTGATTTTGGGGGGATGTTGAAGAACATTGAGAGGTATAGAGTGACACATTTGTGGGTTGTTCCACCTGTTTTCTTGCTTTGACTAAACAGGATGTGGTGAGCAAGTTTGATCTTTCGTCGTTGAAGCAAATCGGGTCGGGTGCTGCACCGTTGGGGCAAGAGTTGATGGAGGAGTGTGCTAAAAATATGCCTCATGTTGTCGTTCTTCAGGTGAAGTTCTTGATCTCAATTACAGTTGTGTTGGTTGTAAAGTTGAACTTTTAGCTGTTTATTGCCATATTGGTGTATTTGTGTATGATGTAGATTGTGGATCTAGATGGAGTTGATTGTTTACTGCAAATGCATATATGCACATGGGTTACTTGCTTATTTTGTGATGTTACATAATAATGAAAATATGGTGAAAAAAGAAAAGAAATCTTGACTAACACTTTCAACTAAACATGCTAAACCATCTCCAACATGCTAGAAACTTGTGATTATGTGATTTTATTTTCTTTTGGAATCTTGAAAATATGTGACAGAAACAAGAAAGCATATACCATATCAGTCTTCTTGATCTTATTATTGTGGACATGATTGTTTACTTTCATATGTTTTCCACCCTTTTGTTGATCCTGCAAATTATATTTTTTATGAAATTTTAATTGCAACCTTATGTACAATAGGGATACGGTATGACTGAAACGACTGGGGTCATTTCAGTTGAAAGTCCAATTATGGGTCCGCGATACTCTGGTTCAGCTGGAAGGCTTATCCCTGGAGTCGAGGCCCAAATAGTTAGATGGTTTATATGTTGGTTATGATTGTGTCACTCTATGATGAAGGGCATGGCTTAAGAGGTTGATGAATTTGGATGGTGTTGACCCTAAATGGCAGGCTGTTTTGTTGCCTAAGATTGTGATCAGGAGCACTACGCGCATTACCACATACTTCTTAGGCTGTGATGATATAAATTTATGTTCGGTGTTTGGCGCGGCAACATGTTTTGCAGCCACATTGAATCATGATATCTGAGCCTAAAATTGGAATGGCATACCTCAAAGCATTGAAAGAAAAGCTTGAACAAGAGGTATATTCATTGTTATTATAACTTCATACGACATTTTTCATTTCCTGATATAGTTCTGATATGATTTCCTGTGGGTATCTTTTTAGCTTACCTCAACTAGGTTGAAATAAGGGGTTCAATGAATTGAGTAACTTCATGACCCAACAGACAAGCTTCAAGATGAGTTAAGTAATACAAGATACAAAATCTATTATCTGGATATAAAATTAAATCATATATCCAACTTTTGGTAGTGATATTGGTTCAGTGTTTACTTTATAATCTTATCATACAATTTCTCATTAAAACTTATTTCCACAGGCTTCTGAGAATCTTGGAATGTCTATGATTTACTCCCTGGTTACCTCATCTAAGGAGTGGGTTGCTGAAAGATTTGCTCAGGACACTGGCAGTTACAATATTCAAGAGGAAACAGCAGATAAAGATGAAGTATGATTCTTGCATTAATTAAATATCAGTTTTGAATTATATTTTTATATGATTGTTAAATTTGGTTGGATGTATTGAACTTGGTGTTAGATAATTGTGTCACATGGAGAACCTGTCACTGTAGAGACGTTTTTGGCATGGAGATAAAGATTTGAAGCTGAATTAGCCCTTGAGAATGCCAAGTAAGTTTCATAAGTAGCATATTCTATTATTTGACATCATCTGATTCCTTGCCAGAATCAGCAATTGCAACAACCAAACTAGAGTTGTACCGGTGATTATCGGTTTTAAAATACTCGCGCAGCGCGCGAAGCAGACTTCAACTAGTTATATAAAAATGCAAAATGTATTGCGTTTACGTAGTTGGATAATGTGGGACACAAATGACTGTATTTATAAAAAATGTAAAGTGTTTATTTCATAAAATATTTTGATGGTTACAAGATTTGAGGGATATAATCTACTCAGCTGAGTTGAATTTCACGTTAGATATGTGATAGAAAGTTGTATACCTTTATCATACCTTAACCCAAAAGGATTAAAATCAAATAATAAAAGATAGTTATATATCTTTATCATAACCTATTAACCTTGACCCAAAATTCAAAATTCAAATTCAAAAACCAATTATTAGAGGTTCTGGCGCTCCAGCCACCGGTGCCGACCGCCGGTGATGCTTGGGGGAGGTTGTGGTGTTCTGTGATTTTGAAGAATATGAAATTGGTATTCCATTTTGACACAAACAACCCTTATATATTAATTAACATAAATAATCTTTTAGATGCAAAATGACTGAAATACCCTTATATTTGACAGAAAAATTTAACATAGTTACTCTTCAGGACCAAAACCGTTATAAAATACAAACCTCGGGACTTGATATGTCAAAAGATTCCTTTTTGGACTGAAATGGTTAAATAGAGCAAACCTCAAGGACCAAAAACGAAATTCACTCAATTATTAAATATTATGACTAAACTTGCATTTTATGAACAGTAATTCTGTACCAACGGTCATTTAAAAAAATGACCTTTTGAAGTTTACCAATATAATGAATCCGTTACCCAAAAAACTTATATAAATATAAAATGATTTAGACCATTATAAAAAAAAAACTTATATAAATATAAAATGATTTTAAACCATTATTTTAATATACTCAATAGTCTTAATCCATCAAGTTATCACACAATAAGCCAATACCCTTAACTACAAAACTCAATTTTTATTATACAATAGACCAATACCCATAACCCATTAAACGAAAACACTAAAAACTTTAATCATTAACCATTGGAGTGGTGGACCAAAACGTCATAGACTCACATGTCAACAGGGAGCGATGTAGCACGCCCATCAGTCTAAATTGTATGTTTTTGTGATGAAAAAAATCGATCAACAAATCGGCAAGCAAGACTAGATCGGATAAGAAACGAAGTGTTTCGACAGAAGCTAGAAGCGGCCTGTATCGCAGATAAAATACGAGAGGGAAGATTAAGATGGTTTGGGCATGTCAAGAGGAGACCAATGGCGGCACCAGTTAGAGCAGTAGAGAACATCATCGTAGAGGGTAGGAGGAGTAGAGGAAGACCTAGATTGACTTGGGATGAGGTAATTAGGCGAGATATGACACACTTGCACCTCTCTGAGCACATGATCGAGGATAGGACTGAGTGGAGGCGTAGAATTAAAATTAAGGACTTCTAGTTCGACCTATAGGCAGGAAGGGTATTTGAAGTCTGGTTGCGGGGCCGGATGTCTAAGTAGCCCATATCTGCCCTTTAACGGTGATTTTACATGCACCTAGGATATATGTATGCTATATGTTGTATGATTTATTGTGTGCTGTAGGCTATGTGTTGTATGATTTATTGTATGATGTCTTGCTATCGATATGGTTTTTTGTATACTGTATGCTATGTGCTGTATGGTTTATTGTATTGTTGTCTGGCTTCCAGGTATGGTTTTTGCTATCGAGTTGGGGGTCTCTTTGGAAGCGGTCTCTCTACCTAACAAGATAGAGGAAAGACTCGCCTACACCTACCCTCCCCAGACCCTGCTCTTGAGTGGGATAGACTGGTTTTTGTTTGTTTGTTGTGTTTGAAATCGGCAAGCAATTAGCAATGGTAATGTTTATCTGATTGTTTAATTTGATTGTTTTAATAATTCGCAACATCAGGTGTTGAAAGATACTTTTCAACAATAAAGTATATGAAGCCGATTTGCACAACCGGATTAGAATGAGAATTTAAATAATTTTTGCATTTGTTATATTAAAAAAGACTTGCTTTAAAATGTTTCACTATAATGAATATATTTCAAAGCATGAAAACTCGTAGATAATAAATTTAAAAAAAAATTATTTATCTCGCGTAATTTTATGACTATTAAAGTAATTTCATTATGTTGTTTTGATATTAAACTTGACTTAATGTTTTAAGTCGTAACCTTACCCGAATTGACCCGACTCGAATAGTACCTAAAGAGTTTATTTACTATAGCCAATGGACACTCAATAAATAATCCGACGTTCATAAAAATAATTTCTAGATCCGTCACTGAATATTAGTATTATGCTTTTTAATTCTATAAACTGAAATGAAAAACCATCTGTTCCATTGTTCTTAATTTCTGCAACAACCATCTATAAGCATTAAGCAGCTTGCAGAACCTAGGTCCAACAATCTCCATGGCCTCAGCTCAACTTCATATTTTACTTCATCAATGTCTATTGTGATCCCTCTGCTCAGATTAAACTTACTAATTTGGGATTAGGCAAAGATAACTAGCATGAAATAAGTTTATTATATACAATGTCAAAGAAACATTCAAATTCAACCTAGATGACTGGATTCTGAACATCAAGAACCAAATTATATACACACAAGAACATGATATTCAATTCAGAGTGAAACTAATGTTACCAGATTAGCATATTGGAGTAAACCTTAGTGCAACCTTCTCCCTCTCACCATCAGAAACTCCATCAGCCATTATCCTAATCACCTTCTTAAACGCAAAGTGCAAGCAATTCGACAAAACAATCCAACAAAGCACCTCATACACAAAATCAAATGCCGGATCCGACGCCGGCAACGATTCATCAAACCTAAATCCATCAAAACCACCACCGCCGCCGCCACCGCCGCCGCCGCCGAAGGGACCATCGCCACCGTCGAAGAAGCCGCCACCGTCCTCATCGACAAAGGCGTCGCCGCCGTAGGTCTTCGAGCTTCTTTTGACGCGAGAACGTTTTCTAGCAAGCTTCTTCGGTGCTGTTCGAGGTTTGATTGTCGGTGGGGCTATGGCGTCGATTGGGGACATTAGGGCGTTGATTTGGAGGTGATCGTGTGATGAAAAGTGGCGATCGGTGACGGAATTGTTTGCCCCTGAGGCTAATCCGTTGGCGTATTTGGTGGCGATTGTTGTTAGGGTGTCGAAGATCAGCGAGATTTCCATTGATGTGTTTGGTGAATTGGGGGTGTGGGGAAATCGAAATTTGGGAGAAGATATTGATATTCGAATCGGTGGCGTGAGGATAGAGATGAGTTGAAAGTCAAAATTGGTTCCCACCATTCGATTCAGATTCCAATTTTCAGCTGTTGAAATCAAGTATTTTAGAAGATGATCAAGCAATCTAGCTTATTAATCTAACATTTTTTTTTCTTTTAACGAGAAACGTGCGACACTGATTCGGATGATAGGTGTTATTTTAATCCACCAATCTATTCGTTTTCCAGCAGGGATCGCACTTACAACCCCTGACTCAACTCTGAGTATTTTTATTTAAATTGAAACTTGAAATCAAAAACTCTTAATATTTACATTTCATGATTACCTCACATCTAACCTTTTAACGTCGATTAGGCATTCATCTACTTATGTTTTAAACTAAATCAATAGGATAAATTGTTACTTTTGACTCGAACGTACAATTTTGAGTTGTGATGATAACTATTTAGTGCTACAAACCTCCCACACTATTAATCTAACAAATGGTGATTGAAACAAATAATCAATTCAGGTATTTAATGAGTATTGTATGAATCTTTGTATATCTCTTCTTTAAGTACTGATTTCGGATCAGGTTACATGGATCATTTGGTTCATAGATTATCACCTTCATTGCTTAATTCTTATTGTTTGTTTAAATGTTTCAATCGTTATATGTTTTAGCTTTAAGTAATGATTTAGAGCTAATTGCTTAATTTATTTGTTTATGTTTCTATGTGAAAACAAATTCGAAAGTATAAAATCGATCTTTTAAAAAAATTAGATTATACTAAAAAAGCCCACATATTCTAATATGACATGCATTAAATGTGTAATTTCAAACATGACATGAAAACTTTACACAAACTTAACCCGAGGTTGGTGAGTTTGGTTTATTCTAGACAAGCTTCAATCAATTTTAGATTGATCGTGTTGACGCTTTTACTTAGATTGATCGTGATGACGCTTTAAAGTCTAATTTGTGAAACCTGATCATTTAAATATTGGCCCAATTTTTGATTCTTCGTTTTAATCAACAGAAGCGTTGGACCCGACCCGACCCTACCCTACCCGACCCGGAGAGACCAAAGCATACGCAAAGATCGGGACTCATCCAACATCCACTCTACACCATGACACCAACGTGCAAAGTGCTCCGGAACACAATCAGAATCACTTTCCGTAGTGATCTGACCCCAAACGTACAACAAAAGCATGCATTCAAATCAATGCACACACATCACACATGATAATATTAATATATATTCTATCAGATCATGACCACCTTCTTCTTATGATCGGATCCGCGTGATACAATGGCATCGGAGCAATTCATGCGTGATGGAGGAGGCGGCCCTCGTTACGTGCAAATGCAGTCGGAGCCTGCAACGATGTCGTCCTTCTTCTCCCTTCACAACCCGCCTGAGGCATGTCGTATATTCGACGAGCTGCCAAAGGCTACAATCGTTGAAGTTTCGCGTAATGACTCCGGTGATATCATCAGCCCCGTGCTTCTTTCCTACACCATCGACTTCCAATACAAACAGGTGCTTCATCACTTGATCATGATTGTAATCACCTTTATATATTATCGTTCCAAATCCCCAATAATGCATCGTGTTAATTAATCGATTTTCGTTCATTTTATTTAGAGATTCTTAGCTTTTTGATGATGAAATTCATGCATGAATGTTTCTGTTTGGTCTGTGGATCTTATTATCTTAATACTTAGAGAGATTTGTAACGTTTTTATATATGATTAAGTAGTTTTTTTTTAATTCTGTGTATACTTATGGCAGTTTAAGTGGCAACTAGTGAAGAAGGCTTCACATGTATTTTATCTGCACTTTGCATTGAAAAAACGAGCGTTTATCGAAGAAATTCATGAGAAACAAGAACAGGTGAGTTTGTGTTTATGTTATTTTCAGATGTCAGTACATTCAAGTTGTGGGAAACTGTTAAATTTTAACTTATTGGTGGTGTTCCTATATTTTGAAGGTGAAAGAGTGGCTTCATAACATAGGATTCATGGATCATGCAGCAGTTGTGCATGATGATGATGATGATGAGCCTGATGATGATGGCACGCCCACACACAACGAAGAAAGTGTTAGAAACAGGTGATTGCTGAATGTCTTGATTTTTCAAGATTGGTGGGAGTGATGGATGATAATTTGTAATTTCTTGCTATAATGATTATAGTTCTTACAGGTGGTTTTTTGTTCAGAGATGTTCCGTCGAGAGCAGCATTGCCGATGATTAGACCGCCACTTGGCAGGCAACATTCCATGTCAGACCGCGCCAAGACAGCAATGCAGGGGTATTTGAATCATTTTCTTGGCAATCTGGATATTGCAAATTCTAGAGAGGTAATATTCTACCTGAAATGATGAGCATTTGGTTAAAATCTTGTTGCTTACGTGTGAAAATGTTAATCGCAGGTTTGCAGGTTTATGGAGGCTTCTAAGTTATCTTTTTGTCCCGAATATGGGTCAAAACATAAAGAGGAATACGTGTTGGTGAAACATTTACCACAAATCCCAACAAATGATGACAGTAGACTATGTTCTGTTTGTCATTGGTTCAATTGTTGTAATGACAACTGGCAACAGGTATCAATGCTCTTAGTTGCTGACATGGGTCTGATTGGCTGATGTGGCGGCTGACATGGCTTTTCTTGTCTGCAGGTTTGGGCTGTTCTGAAACCGGGTTTTTTGGCATTGTTAAAGATCCATTTGACAAGGAGCCGTTAGATATTATTGTATTTGATGTTCTACCTTCACCACATGGGACTGGAGAAGGTCAGGTGTCATTAGCAAATGAAATAAATGATCGTAACCCCTTACGCCATTCATTTGAGGCAAGTATAACATGAACTTTTGTTATAAGCTAGTATGGTGATACCTACCATTATTAACCAAACTGACATTAGGTGTCAAGTGGAAACAGAAGAATAATGATAAGAAGTAGAACTAAAGCTAAAGCAAGAACATGGGTTTCTGCGATTAATGATGTTGGGCTTCGGCCACCTGAGGGTTGGTGCCACCCTCACCGGTTTGGGTCATTTGCCCCACCTCGTGGGCTGACTGACGATGATAGTCAGGCTCAGTGGTTCGTTGATGGTCGTGCAGCCTTTGATGCAATTGCTTTAGCAATTGAAGATGCCAAATCAGAGGTTTTTAATCAAAGTTAAATACCTGTTTCTGATTACTGTAATCAGTTCAAAAGACTGTTAGTTGATTGTTGGTTTCATGCAGATATTTATGTGCGGGTGGTGGCTGTGCCCTGATCTTTATTTGCGACGCCCTTTTCAGTCCAATGCGTCTTCTCGCCTTGATAGTTTACTGGAGGCAAAAGCCAAGCAAGGGGTTCAGGTATGATGCCACATCAGCTTTTTTTAGTTGATCTATGTGCCACATCAGAAAAAGACCTATAGAACCAGTTACCAGTTAAAATTTACTATGCATGCTTATAATAAGACTAAAAGCTATGGGACTGTTTTTAATGTTTTTTATGGTATATGTCCTCTGTTAATGCAGATTTATATTCTGATGTACAAAGAGCTTGCTCTTGCCCTTAAAATTAATAGCTTTTACAGTAAGAAAAAGCTAGCCGCACTTCACGAGAACATCAGAGTTTTGCGTCATCCTGACCATTTCTCTAGTGGCGTCTATCTATGGTAAGCATTCTACATTTCATGTTCTTGTTCCTGCTGATCTTTAAAACTAATTATTCTACTTATGCTTAAAAAATACAGGTCCCATCATGAGAAACTCGTCATTGTTGATTATGAGGTCTGCTTTATTGGTGGACTAGATCTTTGCTTTGGTCGTTATGACTCGTATGAGCATAAAGTGGGTGATCATCCACTTATGATATGGCCCGGAAAAGATTATTACAATCCCAGGTAACTTTATTTTTGTTATTTGGATATGGGCCAGTTAAGAAGTTATGGTATAATATCCCAACTTTACAGGGAATCAGAACCTAATTCCTGGGAAGATGCTCTAAAAGACGAGTTGAAACGTGAAAAATACCCTCGTATGCCATGGCATGATGTCCATTGCGCATTATGGGGTCCACCATGTCGTGATATCGCTCGCCATTTTGTTCAGCGTTGGAATTATGCCAAGGTTTCTTCTTCTACTTCTTTCATTAAAGTAACAATTTAAGGTCAAAACGTTTCATTTATTTTCATGATCTGATTTTTGTTGTAATTATATTTAATTTAGAGAAGTAAAGCTCCCAATGAGCAAACAATTCCACTACTTATGCCTCATCAACACATGGTTATCCCACATTACATGGGTAACAGTAAAGAACAAGATGGAAAAACTGAAAACATTGATGTACCACAAGCAATGAACAGACAGGATTCTTTACCTTCTTTTTCTGCCTTTCAAGACATCCCATTGTTAATCCCTCAAGAAGCTGATGGGCTAGAAACCAGTAGTGGACATCCGAAACATAATGGGCCGAGTAAAGCCCACAATGCTCATGGTCAGTCCAGCAAGCCGCCGCGGTCTCCATTTTCTTTTAGAAAATCAAAATTTGAACCTTTAGCTTCTGACATGCCAATGAGAGGGTTTGTTGATGAGCAAGGGAAGTCCAATGTAACAACTGTGCACCCTACCATGAAATCAAGTGATAAAGAGTGGTGGGAGACTCAAGACAGAGGTAACCTAGTTGTTTCATCCGATGAAACAGGACAGGTTGGTCCTCGTGTTACATGTCGCTGCCAGGTCAACTTTAATTAAAACACCAACTTTTATACATTAACATTTGCATACTATTGATGTTTCTCAAGTTTATAATTATTATTATTCTGTATAGGTTATAAGGAGTGTGAGTTTATGGTCAGCGGGAACAAGTCAAGTTGAAGAAAGCATTCACAATGCATATTGTGCCCTTATTGAGAAAGCAGAACACTTGGTTTACATTGAGGTATGCCATGAACTCATAAATTATGGAACTTGTTACATCTTTTTAATATTCTGACTTCTGTAGACGTGTTATTTACTTTTTTCTTTTGTATGCAGAACCAATTTTTCATCTCAGGTCTTTCTGGAGATGAGATCATACGAAATCGTGTGTTGGACTCTTTGTACAAACGTATTATAGTGGCGCATAATGAGAATCAGTGTTTCAGGGTTATTATTGTTATACCATTATTACCTGGGTTCCAAGGTGGACTAGATGATGGTGGTGCAGCATCTGTAAGAGCTATTATGCATTGGCAGTATAGAACAATATCAAGAGGACCCAATTCTATATTGCATAATCTTTTGGATCGAATTGGGCCCAGAGTTCATGACTACATATCTATCTATGGTCTTCGGGCTTATGGTAGAATTTCTGATGACGGGCTACTGGCCTCCAGCCCGGTAACGTGTTAAATTGCATATTTCATTTATATTCAATAAATTTTCAGATGTCTTTATAGGTGATATGTTACTGCAGGTATATGTGCATAGCAAGATTATGATTATAGATGATAAAACAGCCCTTGTTGGATCAGCTAATATTAATGATAGGAGTTTACTTGGATTACGTGATTCTGAGGTAGATACTGCATTCTTTATGCCACTATCAATTGTTTAATTTAAATTTGTTATAATTTGTTTGTAATATAATTTGGGCAGATTGGAGTACTTATTGAAGATAAAGAAGTTGTTGAATCTTATATGGGAGGCAACCCGTATAAGGCTGGAAAATTCGCATTGAGTCTTCGGCTTTCACTATGGTCTGAACACCT
Source organism: Flaveria linearis (assembly GCA_024085815.1). Taxonomy (NCBI): domain Eukaryota; kingdom Viridiplantae; phylum Streptophyta; class Magnoliopsida; order Asterales; family Asteraceae; genus Flaveria; species Flaveria linearis. Next base: position 62,154,999 of record CM044012.1, read on the forward strand.
TGGTCTTCATAGTAATGAGGTAGTTCTTATTCTTGTATGATATGAATTCAAATTCTAGTAAAACAGGTCTCATGATCATGTTTTGTGTTTCTAGATTAATAAAATAGTCGACCCTGTGATTGATTCTACCTACAAAGACGTATGGATGGCAACTGCAGAGGTAAAAATTGAACAAAATCACATTAAAGTATGTGTAAATTATTTGTTTTGACCCATTACCCTTTGAGTCCGTTATTCCACCTCTACTTTAATCATTCATGCAAATTCACATGAGATGGAAATGAACAAAATTCCATTTCATGCTTACACTTTGGTATTGACAGAACAATACCATGATCTACCAAGATGTCTTCTCCTGCATCCCTAACAATCTTATACACTCGAGGTACATACAATATTCCATTTTCCCTTTTTTCAGTTTACAAAACTCTATTCATATACTTTGAAAAAACAACACACAGAGCATCTTTGAGGCAATGCATGGGTGAAATGAAAGGAAAATTAGGGCATACAACTATTGACCTAGGAATAGCTCCAAAGAAGTTGGAATCATATCAAAATGGAAACCTCAAGAGCATTGATCCAATGGCTAGATTAGAGGGTGTGAGAGGGCATCTTGTTTCTTTCCCTTCGGATTTTATGTGCAAAGAAGATTTAAGGCCTGTTTTCAAAGAAAGCGAGTACTATGCATCACCGCAAGTTTTCCATTAAAATTAACGTTGTTGCTATGATGCTATCGCGTTTGTTTCTTGTATCGGCTCCTAATAGATAGAGCATAAGAGACATACATAATATTCATACCGGGCTTCGGTATACCTGTATAGATCCCATATATACATGCCTCCAATTATTTATATAAGATACTTGTTTCCTTCACTTTGTTTTCTTTGAATTGCATAAGCACTTATATATTTGTCAAGGTGTAAATAAATAGCTCTAGTGTTAATTTGGGGCGGGAAATGACAATCAGTGTTTTGTCTTTATACCTTTAGATTAGTTTTGGCGCCAATTGTTTAACCACTTGTAACAAACAAACTTCTTTTCAGGTTAACATCCAATCTCTTCATTTTAAGTTGGTGCAAATGGGTAGGTTCTTTTAAAGGTAATTATTTTCATATGAGGGTTGAGTAAATCAAAAGAAAACTAAATGCTAGATCAGACTTATACCCACTTTGTTTACAACTTTTGAACACTTACTAAATTCATGATATTTCGTAACCATGGTGTGGTCGTGTTTTAGTTCATGGTGTGATCTTCCGCCCATCTATGTGTTCTCCATACGTGATCTTCTTGTACTCTTCAAAGCAGCCCCACCTTAGAAATGTAAAGAAGTTCAAGCGGTAGTGTTGGTAGCTTTATGGCGTATATGGAAGATGCAAAACGAAGTAGTTTTTGGTCACCGAAATCCCTCTTCAGATAGTATCATACATTAGTTTCGTTTTCTGGTGTCTAGTCTCCATCGTCACTTGAAATCTACTTCTATCGAGTCCAGTGGTTCAAATCAAGAGGTGGAGATTGATGAGTTTTAGGATGTAGAAGTTTCACATCAATGGATCTAGTGGTAGATTTCAACTTTCATCTTAGTGTTTTGGCCACGTAATCAATCCATGTCAAAAACTAATGAGTTAACTCTTAGTTAGTAATAAATAAATTTAAAATTATTAAAATCTAATAATCCAGAAAATAACACAGGTAATCAAAAACCCAATCTTCTGGGTGAATCTAACACAACTTAGTAACTTACCACTATGACTACTTAATGTAGTTGAGTTAGAGGAATCTAAAATACATATATTGAGTTAAGTATCAATAAAAAGATATTCAGATTACTGCTTATCATTGTTTGTTTTTAATGAGTAAAATGCAGGAGGGTCTAAAACTCAAAATACAATGGTAATATCTAATCACACCATCACTGATAAACCATTTAAGTTGAGTGAAAGTTTATTTTAAAGTTTGAGTTTGGTAGGGTGATACTTTAGACCCTATGAGGATGATACAATACATTCATACAGGGTGTTCATCGGATCGGATAACGGATTATTCGGATCGGATTATTCGGATTTGAAAATTTCAGTACCCTATCCGAAATCCGATCCGATCCGAATAAGGATTTTTCTATCCGATCCGAATCTATCCGAATTCAATTCGGATCGGATTCGGATATATCTCAATAATCCGAAATTATCCGAATAATCCGAATAAATCCAAATCAACTTTTTGCTATTTTTTTGTTCATGTTTATTTTTTTAGTTTGAGCCAGGGGTCTCTTTGGAAGCGGTCTCTCTACCTATCTTGATAGTGGAAAGACTTGCCACCACCTACCCCTCCCAGACCCTGCTCTTGAGTGGGATATACTGGGTTTGTTTGTTTGTTTGTTTGTTTGTTTGTTTATTTTTTTAGTTTCTAACATTATACTAGTTTAGCATCCCTAACAATGAAACAAATAAACCCAACAAATACGAATTAGTCTTAAACACAAATACAAAGTTCAAACTTCAAAAAGTAGTCTAGGAAACACGCCATAAATCATGAAAGTTGAAAAACAAAGTCTTCTTGTCCCAGCAAGCACGCCAAACACGCAACCAACTCTTTCAGTCAATCGATATCTTTCTCATGTCTACAACAACAATAAATAGACAATTAGAAGTTATACTTGTAGATGTAATAAAAATAATTAGTTGAGAATAAATAATACACAATGAAGAGTTAATAACCTTCTTTAAATTTGTCAAGATCTTCAATGTTTTCTTCCACATTGCAAGCAACACCACTAGAACGCATCCAATCTTGACAACAAATTAAAGCTTCAACAATTTGAGGAGTTAAAGAACTCCTAAATGAATCGAGCACTCTACCTCCTGTGCTAAACGCGGATTCGGAAGCCACTGTTGAAATAGGAATGGCTAAAATATCACGAGCAACTAATGAAAAAATAGGAAATGCATGACTTCTCTTCTTCCACCAACCTAAAACAGTGAAATCTTCACTTTCAAACCACACATTATCTCCTTCAATATCCTCTTTCAAGTACCTGTCTAATTCAGTTTTAGAATCTTCTGCCACACCCAATTCTAGCTTTTGTCTTGTTACTTCAGCAATGTTTCTTTCTCTTAATGCTCTAAATGTATCATCAACACTGCCAAACAAATTAAAACCTTTACTACTTGAAGTACTAGCTTTTGTCTTGTTACTTCAGCAATGTTTCTTTCTCTTAATGCTCTAAATGTATCATCAACACTGCCAAACAAATTAAAACCTTTACTACTTGAAGTACCTTCATTCATAGACTTAGATGATGATGACGAAGCTTTGGTTGTGTGATTGTCCGAGTGAATTCTTTATAATCATTGAATACATTAAGCAACACTTCTTCACACACAACTGACAAACTTTATCCCCGAGCTCAATTCCATACATACCACGAAGATTGACCTTAAGGTACGCTAACTTTGTCCTCGGATCAAAAAGAGAAGCAATAAACACCAACAAGTTGAATTTTTTGATATCAACCCAATACTTGTTGAATTTCAATGTCATTGAGTCAGCCATCTTTTTCAACTCCTCATCATCATTTAAACGACACTGTTTCAAAACTGTATCCATACAACTAATGGAGTCCAAATATGAGTTTGAGGTAATATACTTTGTACCTAAAAGTTATATAAAATTCATAATTAAATAATTTAACCATGAATAAATAAATATAATAAAAAAGTCAAAAAAAGTTTATAATTGATACCTGAAACTCTAAGGGTGAGCTCATAAAAATGTCGAAGAAAACCTCCCAATCATTTTACATTGTCCCAATCGTTTGAATCTGGCACCCCATGCCCTTCTTGAAGATCACGACAAAACACCAAGTCCTCCTCTATATATCTTTCAAATGCTCTCTCATACTCACATGCAACACTCAACATCAAGTAAGTAGAGTTCCAACGAGTACAAACATCCAAAGTTAAACATTTTTCACTTTCAATTGCTTCCAACAAAGCAAATTCCATAAACTTCTTCAATCTTCCCAATGATTGTCTAACCCACCGAACAGCAGCCCTGATACGATCTACAGAAGTACCCATCTCTTTAAGCCCGTCTTGCACAACTAAATTCATTATATGTGCTATACACCTCAAGTGTGTCCATTTCCCCTTAAGAAGACACTTATCACTCCATTTCACCATTTTTCCTACCAAATACTCAACTGCAACATCATTGCTAGATGTGTTATCAACTGTAATAGTCATAATGTTTTGCAATTCCCAATCAATCAAGCAATTCTCCACGGCTCGTCCAATATCATTTCCTCGATGGCTTGAAATAGGACAAAAGTTAATCACTTTTTTTGCAAGTTCCAATTCTCATCAACATAATGTGCAGTAAGACACATGTAGTTGATTCGCTGTAAAGATGTCCATGTATCTGTTGTCAAACAAACTCTATGAACTGATTTTTTCATTTGATCTTTAAGCTTAACTTTTTCATCAAGATATATCTGATAGCACTCCCTTCTAATTGTGCTTCGAGATGGAACAACAAATGATAGCTGACAAATTCTCATGAGCCTTCTAAATCCTTCATTTTCTACAAAGTTGGAAGGTAACTCATCAATAATTAACATTTCAGCTATTGCTCTTTTACCTTTTTTTTGATCAAACCGAATGGAGTGTAAATAAACTTTACTATCACCGGTTTCCTCATCCTTCTCTGTACTAAATGCAAGATTTGACTGATTGTAAGAACTATTTGCGGGGTTATTCTTACATTTCGAAATGTGATTTTTCATATTAGATGTTCCAGAACCTTTTGATTCACAAGTGTAATTTGCTAAACAATAATTACATCTCGCTATTTCCTTTCCATCCTCATCAAAATACCTAGTGAAATGTTTCCATACAACTGATCTTGGGTTATAGCTCCTTGCTTTCTTTGAACATTCCGTTTTCAAAGTAGTTGCATTAGAATCCCCCTTCATAGACATTTTACAACTAACTCAATAAATGACAATCTGCATAAATATCATTTACATTTTAACAAACCATAAAGTGAAGTATTAACAAAAACAGAACTTTAAAAACTCACATCCACATTTTATTAACACATAATATATATAATATAACTACATCTAAATTTTCTACAAATCTAGTAACATAATTAATATATAAAGACACAATAATGCATTAGCCTTCAGATTCTACTAACATCTAAATTACTAACATAATATATATAAAGACACAATAATGCATTAGCCTTCAAATTCTATAACACTACTGTCACACCCCGCTGATAGCAGAAACACGGGGATGCGAGCGAGACGGGATCGTCATAACACATGATATACGATAGAGTAGCAATATAAATATGATGACAAGCGTGTCATGACGACACCCGAACACAAATGGAGACTTGTGTCCTGTTCAGTCAATGTTCATGACAGCATAGCCATAAGCATAACATAAAATGATCACATAAGTATTGATGATAACTTGTAATGTAAATTCCCACAACCTGGGAACAAGTATACAATGTACAAGTTTAAGCAACCAAGATGTTCCGAAAATCAATGTTTAACAAAAATGCTTAATCCTCCAAAAATACATCCTAGGGTCTCCTCTAAAAGGCAGCACTCCTAGAAATTCAATTACCTTGATCACCTGAAAAGACATGCTCAAAACGGTCAACACCTATTGACAGTTACTGACAAGCATTACTATGAGCATAAGGCATAAGATGACATTCGATTAGTTCGGGCGTTTCGGTTCGGTCGTGGGTAGCACACACAAGCAGGCATACACATATCAGACCTTATGTAGATCCAAGTATTAAGAGTAGTCGTCATTACTAATGACATCCGTGTGGGGATCCCATTATTATAAAAGGTAGTGCTTGTTAAATATTTGTAATCCCAATGGGTTGTCGATAATTGTAAAAGGTTAAGTTATTTTAAATTGAAATTGTATGTGCCTGTTGATAGCGTTGACTTTAATCTTTGTGGTCAAGCAATGACACTTTATTAATGTTACCTTATCATCACAAGACATTCGAAACGGGAATTCACACATACACGCATCATCAGTCACACAACAGGATCGGACACACGACTCAACCCTCCATTCGCACGACCTTCAGTCGTACGAATCAGCTTCATTCGTACGATTGAACCTTCATTCGTGCGACTAAGCGTTTGGTCGTACCATGCAACACCCAATCGCGCGACTCAACCTCCACACGCACGATTGAACCTTCATTTGCATGAATCAGCTTCATTCGTACGATTGAACATTCATTCGTGCGACTGGCGTTTCAGTCGTGCGACTCACGCACAATCGCACACAATCTCATCCGCACTGACTCAATCGCACACACATTCACTCGCACACACCCAAGCGCATGACTCAGTCGTGCGATTCACCCAATCGCACGGCTCAGTCGCGCGACACACCCAGACGCATGACTCATTCGTGCGATTCACCCAATCGCACGGCTCAGTCGCGTGAACAGACCCAGTCGCGAAGAATAACAGAATCGTGACTGCCGAGTGCAGAGCAGTCTCCGGCTGCTCCGTGCACTCGTTTTACACCCCAAGAACTTCCAGAATCCATATTCTAATATGTCTAAACAAGAAACACACTCAGAAACGCAACACACAAGCCCACACGACCTCATGTGCTCGGATGAACCCGAGCACCCGAAACCCTAGAAAACACAAAAGTGAAACCGAGCAAGAAACGTGTCAAACAAGGTTATCTACCTGCTAGAAGTAAGTATTCACGATGATAACTAAGATTTGCCGGTGAAAACGCAAGAAAAGGAGCGGTTTTGGTGCTAGAATGGTGAAGTAGGTGAAGAAGAAGAAGAAGGTGAAGATGATGGTAAGAATGGGGGCTAGGGCTGGTTAAGGGGTATTTATACCCAGCCCTAGTTCCACAAAATGTCATGTTTAGTCCCCGCACTTTGCCCCCGGGTTCCCAAATTTTTATTTCGGTTGAAACGACATTAATTAGGCTTGTTTTATTAATGATAAAAGATGTAGTTAATGATATTTATAATTTAAAAATGGTTTTATTTGTAACATTAGGTTTATATAAAAATGGTGCGTTCAATGATAACGGGGGCAATCTTAGAAAACGTTTTAAGATGATGACAATGCAAGCAACGATATCACAAGCATAAGGATAACCAAGCAGGCAAATATGATATCCCCATCGATGGGTTACAGAGATGAGGAATGACCGATAACAAAAGTTAACTGAACACGTCAAATGACGGACCTTTGGTGACGGATGTCACAGTATCCCCCAGTTGTGGGAATTTCGTCCCGAAATTCAACTGGTGCTAGGTTCAAGAGTGTCATCCTCAAATAGATGTGGATATTTAAGCCTCATCTGATCTTTACGTTCCCATGTAAACTCTGGCCCTCGTTTAGAATTCCATCTTACACGAACAATAGGTATCTTGTTGCGCCTCAACCTCTTGACCTTTCGGTCCATGACCTCAATGGGTTCCTCCATAAAATGAAGGCTTTCATCAATCTTGATATCCTCAATAGGTACGTGAAGTGATTCGTTAGCTAAACACTTCTTGAGGTTCGATACATGGAAAGTATCATGTACACCGTTAAGCTCTTGTGGCAACCTTAATCGGTACGCCACCGGACCAACTCTTTCTGTAATATCGAATGGTCCAACATATCTTGGGGCTAACTTCCCTTTCTTTCCAAACCGAATGATCCCTTTCCAAGGAGAGACCTTAAGTAACACTCGGTCCCCAACGTTAAACTCTAGCGGCTTCCGACGGTTGTCGGCATAGCTCTTTTGGCGATCTCTAGCAGCTTTAAGTCTGTCTTTGATTTGGAAGATCTTATCAGTTGTTTCTTGAATAATTTCGGGGCCTGTTAACTGACTTTCACCAATCTCGGCCCAACATACCGGTGATCTACATTTCCGGCCATACAACGCTTCGAACGGTGCACACCCAATACTAGTATGGTAACTGTTATTGTAGGAAAACTCGATCAACGATAGATGAGTATCCCAACTGCCACCAAAATCAATGACACACGCCCTTAGCACGTCCTCAAGCATCTGTATTGTTCATTCACTTTGGCCATCTGTCTGGGGGTGATAGGCTGTACTCATGTCAAATCGAGTGCCCATCGCTTTCTGTAACGTCTGCCAAAATCGTGAAGTAAATCGACTGTCCCGGTCGGATATGATTGACACCGGCACCCCGTGCCGTGTCACGACCTCTTTGATGTACAACCTTGCCAGCTTATCCATTTTATAGTCTTCTCGGATAGGCAAGAAGTGAGCGGATTTTATCATTTGATCCACCACGACCCATATCGAGTCGTGTCCGCTTGGCGTTCTCGGGAGTTTGGTAATAAAATCCATAGTTATGTTCTCCCATTTCCACTCGGGAATTTCAGGTTGTTGCAATAATCCTGATGGTTTCTGGTGTTCAGCCTTGACCTTTGAACATGTAAAGCATTTGCTCACATATATAGCAATGTCTTTCTTCATACCCGGCCACCAGTACAGATCCTTCAGATCGTGGTACATCTTGTCTGCACCAGGATGAACAGAGTATCGAGTCTTGTGTGCTTCATCCAAGACTAGTGTACGTACACCTCCCCATCTGGGGACCCATACACGATCCATGAATTAATGTACGCCATCATCCTTGCAACTCATTTGTTTATCCAACCCTCGGAATTCTTCTCCCGCGAGGTTTTCTTCTTTCAAAGCCTCACTTTGTGCAATTTGAATCTGAGCCTTTAGATTAGTTTGAATAGTCAAACCTAGCGCTCGAGCTCATAGTGGCTTCACACGTTCTTTACGGCTTAAAGCATCAGCCACCACGTTAGCTTTCCCGGGATGATACCGGATTTCACAATCGTAGTCGCTAAGTAACTCTACCCAGCGTCGTTGTCGCATGTTAAGTTCCTTCTGATCCAGAACATGTTGAAGGCTCTTATGATCTGTGTAGATGTTGCATTTGGTTCCATATAGATAATGCCTCCATAACTTGAGTACAAATACTACAGCGTCCAACTCCAAATCATGAGTTGTGTAGTTCTTTTCATGCACCTTAAGTTGCCGCGATGAATAGGCAATTACCCTGTCTATTTGCATTAGCACACATCCCAATCCTTGATGTGAAGCATCGTAGTATACCACAAAATCATCAGTTCCGTCTGGGAGGGACATTATTGGAGTGTTGCACAGCTTTTCTTTCAACGTCTGGAAAGCTCGTTCTTGTGCATGTCCCCAATCAAACTTCTGTCTTTCTGGGTTAGCAGCGTTAACGGTTGTACGATCTTCGAAAAGTTCGCAATAAAACGACGATAGTATCCGGCCAATCCTAGGAATTGCCGTAATTCTGAGGGTGTTTGGGGTGTATCCCATTTCTTCACAGCTTTAATCTTGCCGGGGTCCACATGAATTCCATCGTTGTTAACCACATGACCCAAAAACTTCACCTCTCGAAGCCAGAATTCACACTTCGAGAATTTCATGAAAAGTTTCTCTTCCCGCAACAGTTCTAGAATTGCTCGAAGGTGTTCTTCGTGATCCTCTTTCAAACGGGAGTAGATAAGTATGTCGTCTATGAATACGATCATGAACTTATCAAGATAAGGCTTGCACACCTGATTCATCAAATCTATGAACACAGCTAGTGCGTTGGTCAACCCAAACGGCATGACCAAGAACTCATAATGCCCGTAACGAGTTCTAAATGCTGTTTTCGGAATATCGTCCTCGAATACTTTTAGCTGATGATATCCAGAACGAAGATCAATCTTAGAGAAATACGAATCTCCTTGCAGTTGATCAAATAAATCATCAATTCTGGGGAGAGGATATCGATTCTTCACAGTCAACTTGTTCAACTCGTGATAGTCGATGCACATTTAGAACGACCTGTCTTTCTTTTTGACAAATAAGACCGGTGCTCCCCATGGTGAATGGCTCAGTCGAATAAAGCCCTTCTCCAGGAGCTCTTGTAATTGGCTAGATAACTCTTGCATTTCGGATGGTGCTAACCGATACGGTGTTTTTGCTACCAGCGTAGCTTTAGGAACTAACTCTATATGAAATTCCACCTGTCGTGGAGGAGGCAAACCCGACAAGACATCAGGGAATACTTCCGGATAGTCTCGCACTACAGGGATATCTACCAACTTGTTGCCTTCTCCCTTCTTTTCCACCACATGGGCCAGAATTGCGTAACACTGCTTTCGTAGATATCGACGCGTCTTTATGCAAGAGATAAGCCTTAGAGTTCTTCCCGGTCATTCCCCTTGAATCTTGAGTACCTCCCCGTTTGGCATGGGGATTCGTACTACTTTCTCCTGACAAACAATCTCGGCTCCGTGTTTCGACAACCACTCCATCCGCACAATCACGTCAAAGCTTCCCAACTCAAAGGGTATCAAATCTATGTTGAAGACCTGGTCTTCCAATATCAGGGTGCAGTTCTTAATAATTTCCTCTACCTGTTCAACCCTACTATTAGCCATTTCTATGGAGTAACTAGTTTCTAGTCTACTAGCACTCAATTCAAGCATTTGCACAAACTCAGATGATATAAAACTATTGTCTGCCCCAGTATCAAACAGTACAGATGCGAAATGGTTATTGAGTAAGTGCGTACCCGTGACAACGTTCGGATCCTGAAGGGCATCATTAGCTCCAATGACGAAGGCACGACCCCGTGCAGCATTACCTTGGTTTCCTTGGCCTTGAGCACCTGCTATGGCCATTATCTGCTGCTGGTTGTTTCCTTGCTGACCCGGTGCCCTATTCAGTCGGGGGCACATGTTTCTGAAGTGATCGAGGCCTCCACATTCATAGCAAGCCTTGGTATTCCCGGCGGGGTTAACCGCATTGATGGGTGCCACCAGGTTTGGCGCTACTCTGCAGTCTCTTGCTTGATACCCCGGGCGTCTGCAGTTCAAACATGCCCGGCACGGCACTACTGGGGGATGATGAAGATTGCACCTGTCACATCTCGGGTGCGGCCCAGCATATTCCTTCTTCCCTGGAGTCACGGCTACAAAATTTCTGGTCGTTTTGGCCCTCTTATCAAACTTTCTGGTACCGGACCGGCTTGTTTCCCCAGCTTCCTTCCTTTTCTCTGCTCCCCTACCCAATACCCCTGTCCTTATCATCTCATTAGTTAGAGCGTCAGCCTTCAGGATTGCGCTCTGGATTGTAAGAGGTGCAGCTGTTGTTACCATTGCCCGGATTTGAGGCGCGAGTCCCCAAATATACCTTTCAAACCTCTTAGATTCCGGAGTGACTAGGTGTGGAACTAGTCTAGCCAGCTCGTGGAATCAGTCAGTATAAGCTGCATGCCCAGCCCCCACCATAGCATGATTTCAAAATTCATGCTCAAGTTTCTGCATCTCGTTGAGGGGGCAGTATTTCTCAGTAATCAGGGCTTTGAACTCATCCCAAGTCATCTGCATCGCGGATTCTCTTCCTCTAGCTTGAACCTAGGTGTTTCACAAGGTTAGTGCTCTGCCCTGTAGTGAGCACGTAACATACTTGATCCTTTGGCTGTCGAGGCATTCACTGATGTCAATCACTGCCTCCATCTTTTCAAGCCATCTAGTCAGGGCTATCGCCCCACCTTTCCCATCGAATTCTCGGGGCTTACAGGCCACAAATTCCTTGTAAGAACAGCCCCATTTGGTATTAGCAACCCCCGTTTCATTACCGGCTGTACCACCATTCCCGGTCTCCTGATTGCTTTCATTCCCAGTCGGGTTCCCATTATCCTCGTTTTCATTGCCACCAACTCCCTGGTGGTTTTGCTGTTGAAGAACGTCACTCACCTGAGCTACAATAGTTGGAATTAGGGCAGCCAATTGTTGAGCAATTAGGGCTGCCATATCAGGGTTTCCAGTCCCTTGAGTATTGCCAGAAGGGCCTTCATTTGCTCTTGGAGGTCTACCTCTGCCTCTGCCTCTGCCCCTCGGGGCTTCACTTCCGCTACTATTGCTGCAGGTAGATCTTCGAGGCGGCATGTTCTATTCATAAAAGAGGTAACATATAAGCTTTAGTCACTTTAAGATATACAAGTACTCCACTTATCAAGTTCCAACGTTTCATGTTCCGGTCAGTCAAGATCACCATGCAGCCCATTTCAAGCATATTCTTGGTATACCGGTGATGTTTATATATAGGGTTCCCCGCAGCGTTCCCACCACACCCACGATGTACCGAGAATGATGCCTAATCCGGTTACATGACATCCGACCTTCCTTCACATTATATCCATAATAATCCATCAAGTCAACTGAGAGCCCAAACATGTAATCACATATTGTCTGGCGGAGGTTGTCTATCTCGCGTCCTTGAAAGGACTCAGACATAGCCTCCTCGGGTCGGTCTTAGTATCCGAGGTTAAGCGCAATGTATGATCTGCGAAGATCTCTTCGGGTCTCAATACTACCCGAATTTGATTATGATAACTTGGCGCGCAGAGGGAACGGAAGATCCAATAGGAAGCATCTCATAAGGGACGAGCATAAGGGCTCAAGCACAAGGTGAAAGATCACAAAACAGAAGGATACCCAAACATGTAAAGAGGAACACATACACGAGATATATAAATGCACACGAGCTTAAGCATGCAAATCTACATGAAGGTTCCTAGGTTATAGTCTAGGTCAAGTGTAATTGCCTAATTTTCTATAACCAATGGCTCTGATACCAGTCTGTCACACCCCTGCTGATAGCGGAAACACGGGGATGCGAGCGAGATGGGATCGTCATAACACATGGTATACGATAGAGTAGCAATATAAATATGATGACAAGCGTGTCATGACGACACCCGAACACAAATGGAGACTTGTGTCGTGTTCAGTCAATGTTCATGACAGCATAGCCATAAGCACAACATAAAATGATCACATAAGCATTGATGATAACTTGTAATGTAAATTCCCACAATCCGGGAACAAGTATACAATGTACAAGTTTAAGCAACCAAGATGTTCCAAAAATCAATGTTTAACAAAAATGCTTAATCCTCCAAAAATGCATCCTAGGGTCTCCTCTAAAAGGCAGCACTCCTAGAACTTCAATTACCTTGATCACCTGAAAAGACATGCTCAAAACGGTCAATACCTATTGACAGTTACTGACAAGCATTAATATGAGCATAAGGCATAAGATGACATTCGATTAGTTCGGGCTGTTTCGGTTCGGTCGTGGGTAGCACACACAAGCAGGCATACACATATCATACCTTATGTAGATCCAGGTATTAAGAGTAGTCGTCATTGCTAATGACATCCGTATGGGGATCCCATTATTATAAAAGGTAGTGCTTGTTAAATATTTGTAATCCCAATGGGTTGTCGATAATTGTAAAAGATTAGGTTGTTTTAAATTGAAATAGTATGTGCCTGTGGATAGCGTTGACTTTAATCTTTGTAGTCAAGCAATGACACTTTATTAATGTTACCTTATCATCACAAGACATTCGAAAAGGGAATTCACACATACATGCATCATCAGTCACACAACAGGACTGGACGCACGACTCAACCCTCTATTCGCACGAATGGACCTTCAGTCGTACGAATCAGCTTCATTCGTACGATTAAACCTTCATTCGTGTGACTAAGCATTCGGTCGTACCATGCAACACCCAATCGCGCGACTCAACCTCCACACGCACGATTGAACCTTCATTCGCATGAATCAGCTTCATTCGTGCGATTGAACATTCATTCGTGTGACTGGCCTTTCAGTCGTGCGACTCACGCACAATCGCACACAATCTCATCCGCACTGACTCAATCGCACGCACATTCACTCGCACACACCCAGGCGCATGACAAAGTCGTGCGATTCACCCAATCGCACGGCTCAGTCGTGCGACACACCCAGACGCATGACTCAGTCGTGCGATTCAACCAATCGCACGACTCAGTCGTGTGAACAGACCCAGTCACGAAGAACAGCAGAATCGCGACTGCCGAGTGCAGAGCAGTCTCCGGCTACTCCGTGCACTCGTTTTACACCCTAAGAACTTCCGGAATCCATATTCTAACATGTCTAAACAAGAAACACACTCAGAAACGCAACACACAAGCCCACACGACCTCATGTGCTCGGATGAACCCGAGCACCCGAAATCCTAGAAAACGCAGAAGTGAAACCGAGCAAGAAACGTGTCAAACAAGGTTATCTACCTGCTAGAAGTAAGTATTCACGATGATAACCAAGATTTGCCGGTGAAAACGCAAGAAAAGGAGCGGCTTTGGTGCTAGAATGGTGAAGTAGGTGAAGAAGAAGAAGAAGAAGGTGAAGATGATGGTAAGAATGGGGGCTAGGGCCGGTTAAGGGGCATTTATACCCAGCCCTAGTTCCACAAAATGTCATGTTTAGTCCCCGCACTTTGCCCCCGGGTTCCCAAATTTTTATTTCGGTTGAAACGACATTAATTAGGCTTGTTTTATTAATGATGAAAGATGTATTTAATGATATTTATAATTTAAAAATGGTTTTATTTGTAACATTAGGTTTATATAAAAATGGTGCGTTCAATGATAACGGGGGCAATCTTAGAAAACGTTTAAGATGATGACAATGCAAGCAACGATAGCACAAGCATAAGGATAACCAAGCAGGCAAATATGATATCCACATAGATGGGTTACAGAGATAAGGAATGACCGATAACAAAAGTTAACCGAACACGTTAAATGACGGACCTTTGGTGACGGATGTCACAACTACCATCAGCCTAATTTTCTACAAATCTACTAACATAATTAACATACAAAACCTGATAACTTTCACACAGTTCAACCTAGGGTTTATCCACAATCACACAATTCTGATTCATTACTCAACGAAATAACAGAATCAAATAGATCATAACGCATAAACCACAAACCGATTTCAAATTACAAAGCTCCTTGGCTCTCTCCGCTACACGAGCAACGATCTTCTTCAAATCCGAATCCACAAACGTATACAGATCCGCCGCACCTGAACTCACAAAACTTCACGAAACTCAAAACACACACACAACACAAAACACGAACAGCTACAAATCATAAAATAGTTGAATCACCTGGTCCGGCGAATCAGATTGCAACAGTCGGAGAGGGTTTAGAGTGAACCGATGATTCGGAGCCGATGTGGAAGCGATGGAGCATGGAAGAGGCTGCGAGTCTGCAAGAGACGGTTTAGAGTGAACGGATGATGGTCCGATGGGAAATATGGAGGCTGAAAATCTTGAAAAATGGAGGCTGAATCTGTGATGGTCGATCCCTAATTTTATCAGGTAGTGGGCTTATTAAGTTGTGGGCTGTAACAAATCAAACTGGGCTTGTTATTTTAATGGGTAACATCTAATTTAAAAAATCTAGTGGGCTTCTTATTCGGATTAATCGGATATCCGATTAATCCGAACAATCCGATTAAAAAAATTATGTCATCCGAAATCCGAATAAGCAATTCGGATTCCATCCGAATCCGATCCGAATATCCGAATAAGAATTCGGATCGGTTTATTCGATTTCGGATACGGTTCGGATTACGGATATTTTCGGATTTCGAATTTTCTGAACACCCCTAATTCATACATCAATCATATTTTGCCTTAAAGTAAAACTAGAATCAAATATCTTCTCGTTTAATTTCTTAATTGATTAGAAAATTTTTGATAAATACGACAGGTTAATCCTAATAAGTAGTATTTAGCATCATAATTATATTTTGTGAACTTGTGATGTTGATTGAAAAAAACGCATTCAACCATGGGCGAAGCATTAAAGGGGCAGGGAGGAGCCCCCGCCCCCTCTTTTTTTCGTCAATAGGGTTAATTTTTTATTTAACAGTGTAAGTTTTTTGCCCGATAGTGTAAATTTTTTTATATATAACAAGTTCACTCTCATTTAAAAAGTTAATTCCCCCGCTCCTCTTATGAAAATATCCAAACTTCGCCACCAGGTCAAAATTGAATATTATAATTTTATTTAAATACATATGTATAAGCGTGGGTGTCTGAAGCAGTATCAAGATCCACATTCTTAGTTGAAAATTCCAAGATACGAAAATATAAACAAAATAAAACTCATCTTATAAGAAAGATTCGTGTCGATATTAATCATGTCATTACTCATTAATTTGACTGTAGTTGAGAATTTTTAAACACTTCTTAATTGCAAAGGTTGTCCTAATTCATTCTTTGTCAGCTTCGGCAAAATCAAGAGACTGCTAATTTATTTTCTTATAGCATACATCCTATGTTAATTTCTGTACTCTTTATATAATTTATGCATTGTCAATATTTGCATAATTGCATATATAAAAGCGTTTATTACAAAATCCATATCAAGTAGAGTAAAACCTCTATAAATTAATAATCTTGTGATCGGGATATTTTATTAATTTAGCGAGATATTATTATATCGATAAATAAAAAATTCTTAATTTAAAGGGTTGGTTTATATTCATGAGCAACTCTTAAATTTGGTTTATATTCATGAGCAACTCTTAAATTTGGTTTATATTCATGAGCAACTCTTAAATTAATACATCCATGTTTAAAATTTTCATGTCCGTTCATTTTACTTATTTGAATAAAACAGAAACAAAAACCTTCAAAATTCCTATGCATATTCAAACATTAATTAACTTGTCAAGCTCAATGTACATAAATCTAGATTCTTATGTATATTTAGTAGACAATCTTAGAATTTTAAAATATTTTAGTAATTATTAATTTACTAAAACTAAAACGAATATGTTTACATTGAGATTTCAAAAAAAATTATTATCTTATTATTTTATGGATTAGGGTCCAAATTTGTACCGGTCTCAATTTAGGATTGGACAAATTATTAATTTTATCGAGATTATTAATTTATCTATTATTAAATTATAAAGGTTATACTATATAAAGCACTAAAACCATGCATATAAGATTTTGTTATGTATATGAACATGTTTTACGTAGCTTTTAATATTTTTTATTAGAGTAAATTTCGGTTTTGGTCCCTGTGGTTTAACCATTTTAACCATTTCAGTCCAAAAAGGAATCTTTGATCATATCATGCCATGTGGTTTCATTTTTGCAACGATTTTGGTACCTGACACTAACTCTGTTAGTTTTCTTGGTTAAATCTAAGGGTATTTTTGTATTTTTACACCCATTGTGTAACTGATCTTTATAACCTATGGTTATCATCATCAGTGTCAGTGAGGAAGGTTGCCACTATGCTGAAACCAATCCGGTTCATCGTCACACTCATCTTCCTCAGTCTCCGGTCAGCAACACTGCAACAACCACCGCCAGACACCGCCACATCCGTCGATCGCTTTCAACAATACCTCCGAATCAACACCGCCAACACAGACCCATACTACATCGGCGACGTTACCTTCCTCGAAGGCTTGGCCATATCATCCGCAATCTGCAGACCCGAACCCTCCACCTAACCACCCGTCCACCCCACAACCACAAGCCCCTGCTTCTGGTCACCCTCCCCGGCTCCAACCCTTCACTCCCATCGCTCCTACTCAAATCCCTAGCTTTCACCGGCTTTCAAGCTTCCAATCTTGGTGACTCCATCGAAACCGTTAATCAATTGTCAAGTGGTTCGATCTCCAATTTCAATTGATTCAATGGATTCGATGAAAGTCGTTGTTTTTCGTTGATTATAAGCTGAATTAGGTGTTTTGTGTGATTTTGAGAGTTTTGGTTTGATGATTGGAGCTAGAATGGAGGTTTTCGAATGAGCAAGTGATAGAAGATTACAATGAAGAGGAGAAGAATTTAACTTACAGAGAGTCTGATAGATGCAAGATCTTTCTAGGGTTTACTTCGAACCTTGTTTCGTTTGGAGTTCGAGATATTATTCGGTATCTGGTTCAACATCAATGGTTAGTGTTTCAAGGGTTTGTGATTATGAACATGTGTATCTGGTTCGACATTATATGTTTAGGATGAAGAAGGAAGAAGATAAATGTGGTTAGGTTTGACTTTAAGGTTTTTATTTTATTATAATTTATTTTATTTCATTAATTTGATTTTAGGTGTAAAAAGACCAAAATACCCTTAGATTTAACCAAAGAAAACTAACAGAGTTAGTGTCAGGGATCAAAACCATTACAAAAATGAAACCACAAGGCATGATATGATCAAATATTCCTTTTTGAACTGAAATGGTTAAAATGGTTAAACCCAATGTTTTCAAAACCGGACCGGAAAGCGAACCGGACGGTCTAGAGGTTCACTGGTCGGACCGGTCGGACCGGATTACGAACCGGATGACGTCATAAATATTTAAAAAAATATAAAAACGAAAAAAAAATAAACCGAAGATAGCTGGAAATTGTTGCACGTATATCAACCCCGACTTTCAAGGTCAACACGTTATGTTTGTGATAGTGATTTTAAACGTCTTGTTTAATTTCTTAGTTATTTATAACAAATTTTAGTTGATTTGTTTTGAAAGTTCCATTTTACAGGTTTCAGTGATGTGGAGAGAGAAAGAGTGTGATTCATAACCACCCCCACCCCCACTTTCATTACCTCTCTCTTCATCTTTCTCCAGATCTAGAAAGAGAAAGAGTGTGATTCATCATCAACACCTTCAACAACTCATCAATGGCGTCTGGTGCTGTCGGAGACTCCTTTTTCGGCAACGTCTTCGGAGGCTGTATCTCCAGCGACGACATCGGCGTCAACCGGAGGCCCTACCACCGCAACTGCACCTATGCGCTTCACAAGTCCGGCGACAATCACTTTTCTCACCACGCTCTTCCGCCTAAGGTCTCCTATCCGGTGAGGCGATCGTGGAGTGAAGGCTGTTTGGTGGCGATGACGGCAGCCGCCGCCGCAGCGTTCGCCGGTCTACAATAATATTTTTCTATTAAAAACCCGGTTCAACCCGGTTCGCCGGTCCCGGTCGGACCGGTCGAACGCACGAACCGGCCGGTTCTGATGAAAACGGCCCAAAACCACCGAACCTCACCGGTGCCCGGTCGGACCGGCCGGGTCGGTCCGGTTTCGAAATCATTGGTTAAACCACAGGGACCAAAACCGCAATTTACTCTTTTACTTAAAATTGGTTTGATATTGAGATGACTTGTATATGTTTGATTCATTTAAAGGTCTTAATCCCGGAGTCATTGAGATATTATTATATATCTATTTAAAACACATGAAGAGGAATAGTGATTTACAACCAAGGTTAGCATAAAATAAAATGTATAAGAAGTTTCTCAATGTTTTCTTGTTAAGTTTAAATATTATAGTAATACATGTGTAGATATAGTAATGAGATTAGAGTATATTAGTTATTCGTTCTTAACAGAAAAAAAGTTTGATTTTATTTGTGATCTATCTGAGCTCATAAAACTAAAACATTCGAGTCACGGTTTTGGTTCTCCAATTTGTTGGTGTAAGCCGATTATTTGCAATTTGCAGTAATATATCAAAGGTTCTAATGAAAGAACATTTATTTCAACTATGCACATGTAGCTTTCAAAAACATTGGTCATTCTAGTTCTAGCAATTCCTTAAGAAGCAATACAAAATAGAACATCATACCCTAACAAAGTTCTAATCATATACCATTATCATAAAATTTATTGGATTCAACATCAAACTCATCTCAAAATGGGTAAGCTTTTTGAGGATGAATATGAGGCACTCGACGACTTCAAATGCGCTAACGACACAAACTCTTCTTGCAGATTTGCCCTTTTCACTATCTTCCTCATGTTGCTTTGCAAACTCTGTTCTACCAATTGCTTTACCGCATTGGTGTTTGAAAAACCACTTGAGGAGTCCACCGATTCAGTTTTATCACTAGACCCACAAAGGGGCGCTGATATAGTCGCCCCTACACCTCCTCCAATGTTTCTTGAAACTTGCTTCCCTTTATTGATCCTAAGGATTTCTAGAATCCTAGACGATCTTTTCTGTGCTAAAGTGCTACCTAAAAGAGTTAATTCGAGTAGCGAGGACATGATCCCCGCCTCGATCATGGCTTGATGATCTCCATATGACTTGTAAGCCATCACCATCAGAATGTGTGCAACCTTTTCTTGACAATTAGGCGAATCCATCCAACTTAAAACATCCACCAAGATTGTAAACGCATCATTACAAACACTAATTGCATGTCGACCCTCAGGGGTCGACACAATATTAATCAGAATCGAAAGGATTCTATCACTTACTTCCGCATCAACACCAATTGTGGTCAAGAGAAACGGTACAAAACCATCGATCTCGACCATCAACAAAACGTTCGATGGCAAGATTGATAGATTGTAAAGCGCCCTTAACGAATCCACAACCACTTGCGAATCAGTGTTCATCGTGTTCCCCTTGATCAAACTCTTTAGGGTTTCGATCAAGAACATGATAGCTCCTGATGATCCGATGATCGATTTGTTCGAATCAAGCGCGCTTAATCCGAGAAAATTAGCAGTAATCACTGCTATCAAATCCGAGCTCGGTGAACCATCGGTTGCAGATTTAATTAGATTAAGCATCTTGTGCACTGCACCAGCTTCAACAATGGCGGATTTGTTCCTGAATAGTAAAATTGTCAATACAACAGAGTTCAATACAAGATCTAAACCCTAATTGAATCTCTATGAAAATGATCAATGATCATCAACTGTGTGTGTGTGAAACAGAGGTGTTTACATGTCGTTTCCGATTGCGAGATTGAGAAGAGCATATAGAGCCGAGATTTGCCACCGGAGATCACCGGAATCAATCATCGCCACCAGCGGCGGAATCGCTCCGATCAATCCGAAATCCGATCTCACCTCCGAATCTCCCTTCGCTAACTCCCTCACCTCCATCGCTCCTCGTAACGCACCGTCGTCTCCGCCGCTCTGCAACCGTCGCACCGCCTCTTCCACCATCTCCGATCGCCTATCGCCACCGTCGTTGTCAACCGTATCGGATCTGCATTCACGTGTTCTGGTGTCTACATCCTCCGTCACCGGCGGCTTGATAGTCTTCCGGTGGCGAATTTCGCCGCTGCACCTCATGGTGTGGATGATTTTGCGACGGCATGACGACCAGAGGTTGGAATTAGTGTTTCCGGTGGCGGTGGCGGTGGTGGTGGGTTGGTGGTCGTCGCTTTGTGGTGATTTTGCCATTTGGTCTGACAATGTGGTGGTTGATTGATGAAATCAGAGGTGCATTTGCATTGTTGTTAGGTTGTGAGCATCATTTGATAATATGATTGTTTGTCAGATGTGGTGATGTGAGGTCACAAGCTCACATGGTGGTGTGTGGGATTCAGGGATAGTCTGAGAAGACAAGTAAAGTGTAAAAGGTGAAGTTTGCAGAAGAAGACAGAGACTGTAGATTGATGTTGAAAGTGAGGGAGAAGAGACACCTACAACAAGATGCATGATTAGGATGTTATATTTATAAAGTAACCACTATTTATACCGTGATTTCATGTTATTTTCTTAATCGTATTTTCTACAAAGTGTAAGAATTTAATTTAGAGGTGTAAACGAGTTGAGTTATGTGAATACAAGGCCAAGCTTGACAAGAGATGGGCTCGACCCATTTAATTTACGAGAGCTCGAGTTTAGTTCATTTCAAGCTTTATTTTTAAAACTCGAGGCGTTTCGTAAGTAACTTTTCAAGCTTAAGTTTGATGCGTGCTCGACTTGATGTTATTTGTTAGTTAAAATTTTTACAGTTATAAGTTTTTTATACATATATTCAACTATAACTTTCTGAATATAACACTATATATTATTTAGTTTATTTATCATAACTTCATATATAATAATTTTTACTATATGCATATATATATAATAGTAAATAAAGATTGTATATAAAGTGGATTCGTTTAGGTGGTGAGCCAGCTCGAGCTCAATATGTAAAGCTCAAGTTCAGACTCGTTTATTACATAAGCTTGTTTTCAGGTTTGGGTTTCTTAAGCTCTAATAAATAATGACTATAACTAATTCAGAAAATATAAAATTTGTTTTTATGTTATATAAAAATTTCATTTAAAAAGTGTACAAGACTAAACAAAAATATACAACTAGTGGTGTAGATAGTCAAGATCATATATGTGAATATTTGAGATATGTTTTAATAGGCCTAACAATAATATTATAGGTTAAAATTTGAGAGGAGCTATTAGAGAATGATGTGGTGAAAACCTGTTGTGTAACGGGATCGCTTGGTGGAGGTCAACTCTAAAGAACCTTTTTAACTTCATTTCAACAAATTTGATGAATAATTGGTATAAAATTTTACATGACGAATAAAGTTTTTGAAATATTGTTATATTATATAATATTGACAGAAAAAGTTTACTTGCATCAATTTGTCCACAAAACAAGAAACAAAAGTGGAAGAAGAAAACAAACACAATGTCATCATGTATTTGGTGAACCCTACACTCTAATGGCTAACAGCTCTTTCTTTGTTTCTGCAAAGGAATACGAATTACTAACCACTACATACTACCACAAAACAAACCAAATAGTATAAACTATAAACCTTTTGTTTAGAAAAATGTTCTTATGATCATTTCAAATTGATTGTCTCCACATAATTAAACTGTTTCTTAATAAAAATGCTTGCCTCTTCATAATTCAAAGTATTTGGTCTATGATTTGAAGAGTTAAACCTTTCATTCAAACCAAACCAAACCAAACCAAACCAAACCAAACCCAACACGCTGTATAATTTAAGTAAAAAATTAGTAATCAATTTTTTGGTATATTACATAAGAAGTGCCACACATATGTTGCTAACAAATACAAGTGTCCTTGCTCATATATCTATTTTAGCTCGTGTAATAGAGTTTCATCTGATAACAACACATACAAATATACCATACATAAATGACATATGAATTAAATTCAATATCTACCTTTATACTCATATGCCTAAAAATGTTTGCGCATAATAAATGATGATAGAAGTAAGATTCAACTTGAAAACAGATTTTTTTCGTGTACCAAGTAAATCATGGTATGTTGATCAAACTTGATCGAGCATGTGCTATGCTTTTTATACTTGTAGGACTCATGATTATGTACTTTTTTCTAACATTATCGTAATTTTTTTCATAATTTTCAGGTAGTTATATTATATATTCTGATAATCGATTGATTGCATGCCTAAGCTCAATTAATGTTAAGAAGCTAAGGTTTAACCTTTAAGTATCTTTTTCTTTTAAACAATAGATGATTCAATATATTGTTTCAATGTATTTCAAGGTATGTGATTTAATGGTTGAATGATGCATTGATATATCTTTATATAGTTTTACATTGCATGCTAAACATAAAAGTATATGGTTTTTGCTTAGATCAAAAACCGAAAATATACTTCTATAACTATTTAAATTTACATCTTACATGATTTTAACCATCAACTTAAATAGAATTAAAACATTATTTCATCAGGATATTTTCTTATAGATGTTAGTCTCACATACTAAAGAGGTTTAGTTTGAAATGTGTCAAATCAATATTATTGGATCCGTCAAGAAAATTTACATTATATGCAAACTCAACCGTCCCACCACGTTCGAAACGTTTTATAATATTTAACTTTATCCCCTTTTCTTAAGTTTTGGTGGGGCGTACGGTGGTACAAACTTAAAGAATGAACATAATTTAAAAGAATATGAATTAAAATCCAACTGGAGAAATATGTACAAACTTATGTTGGGGGCTAACGTAAATAAATGTATAGCACAGAGAAAAAAATTTCCATGATTCTCTCTTAGTTATATTACATGTTCTAACTGTTGAAATAAAGGCGGGACTCATAATCTTAGTTCCATTTTAATATATTTCATATCAAAATACGTGTAAATAAGCACGTTAAACCGTATAAGAAAATATATTTTAAAATTCAAAAGAAAAAAAAACAAAAAACATAGAAAATATATTAAAATAAATTAAGAGAAAAAGAAAACATGCAACTCGATTTTAAACAAAATACATGTCGTAACTTGTAAGATAGTTTTTTCTTCGAAATGTGGATAAATATAAGCCTTGTGCAACGGTAAACAAAATGTTGTGAACATGAGCGTTACAAAATAACAAACCGAATATTAGACAAAAAGTTATCATATATTAACACGAATCAATTTTAAATAAAATATATGTCGTAATTTAAATAAAATAAAAACATGAACCTTATATTCAGAATGTATGAAGAAATTTTTAATTTTAAATGTATTTGAGGAAAACAAATGTGTATAGAATCTATTATAAATTTTTCAGAACCGATCAACAACAAAATATACACAAAATATTATCTATTACTATTTTAAATTATTTTAAAATTATCATCCTCACATATAATTCAATGTAATGTCTCTAAGAAGTTCACGCTATAAAACACATAGCAAACATAACAACAAAATAAACAAAAAATATTATCTTATTATGAATTATTATCATGGCAAGTGGATGAACTTTTTGTCAAACTTGTAGATAAGTTTACTATGCTACTTATCTACCAAAATAGTTTACCTTATCTACCAAAATGATTGATCTTTGTAAATACATTTCTCATTATTTCATTGAGTGGAGTAGGTTAATCATTATCATAGTTGGTGGACATGATAATTAAGTGGAGTAGCTTAATCATTACATTTGTGTGGTGCACATTTGATATGAAGAACTATAAATATGTGTGTCTTTGGTAGATGATGATCATCCCATCACAAAACATCATATCTCAAAACAAATAGAGAAAATGCACCTCTTGTATACACTTTCATAAGATATACATTTATCTTCTTCTTGCTCTTACAATTCTCTTTAAGTTCTTAAGATTATAACACTAATCTTGTGTTAAATATCGTGGTATTATAACATATCTATTATTATTTTAAAATTATTTCGGTTTGAATCTAGACTTGTTTAAGCCAAACAGTTTCAACATCAGTGTTAGATCATTACTTTTAGCATTACTTTTTAAACATGAAAATAGTCTTTTTAAACATTACTTTTTAAACATTACTTTTTAAACATGAAAATATTCTTTTTCCTCAATTCATAAAACCGAAAGTGTAATTAAATGAACTCGTTGATTGAACATGCATAGCAAGCTAGTACATCAGAACACAAGTCATACCGCAACAACAATTAAAACCTATCGAATATGGAAGAATTGTTAGAACACAAGTGTGAATCTTAAATACTCTCCGTTACAACTTGTTTCTGGCAATGAGCCAAACATTTCTCATCTTAGAATTTTTGGGTGTGCAGTGTATGTTCCTATTGCACCACCACAGCGCACAAAAATGGGTCCTCAAAGAAGGTTGGGAATTTATGTTGGATATGAATCAGCTTCCCTCATAAGATATCTTGAACCTTTAACGGGTGATGTATTTACAGCACGTTTTGCTGATTGTCACTTTAACGAGTCAGTTTTCCCGGCATTAGGGGGAGAAAAGAAAAGACAGGAAAATGATGTCTCATGGTATGTTCCTTCATTATTACATCTTGATCCAGTAACTAAACAATATGAGACAGAGGTTCAAAAGATAATACACCTGCAAGAAATTGCAAATCAATTACTTGATGCATTTACTGATACAAACAGAGTTACTAAATCTCATATACCAACTGCTAATGCTCCAGCTCAAGTTGAGATTCCAAATAAGCAAATAGAGAACACAATGGCTCATGAATCTCAGAGACGTTTGAAACGAGGAAGACCAATCGGTTCCAAGGATAAAAATCCTCGAAAGAGAAAAACTCATGAAAAGGAAGTTGACCATAAAATGAATGATGTTGATGAAACATTAAATACCCAAAACTCTCATGAGGAGGATTTGGATGAAAATAACAAAGAAATGTCAATTAACTATGGTCACACACATATTTTATAGAATCGAGATGAAATGAAAAGTATTGATGAAATATTTTCTTATTCCGTAGCAAGTGACATCATGAGTGGAGATGATGATCCAGAACCAAAATCAGTTAGTGACTGTCAAAATAGACATGATTAGGATAAATGGAAAGGAGTTATGCAAGCTGAATTAGATTCACTTAACAAACGAAAGGTCTTTGGACCTATTGTTATTACTCCGATGGCTGTAAAGCCTGTAGGGTATAAATGGGTTTTTGTACGAAAACGAAATGAGAAAAATAAAGTTACAAGATATAAAGCTAGACTTGTAGCTCAAGGTTTTTCACAAAGGCCAGGGATTGATTATGAGGAAACATACTCCCCTGTTATGGATGCAATAACCTTTAGATACTTAATCAGCTTAGTAGTCTCTAGAAAGTTAGAGATGCGTCTTATGGACGTTGTCACAACTTACTTGTATGGATCACTAGATAGTGACATTTATATGAAAATCCCTGAAGGCTTTAAATTACCCGAAGCATTAAGCTCAAAGCCTACGGAAATGTATTCCATTAAATTACAAAGATCCTTGTATGGACTCAAACAATCTGGAAGGATGCGGTACAATCGTTTGAGTGGTTATTTAACAAGTAAAGGATACACAAGTAACCTTATTTATCCATGTGTCTTTATTAAGAAGACAACATCAGGATATGTGATCATAGCTGTGTATGTTGATGATCTAAATATAATTAGAACGCAAAAGAAAATTAATGAAGCAATTGCTCTTTTAAAGAAAGAATTTGAAATGAAAGACCTTGGAAAAACCAAATATTGTCTTGGTTTGCAGATTGATCATATGCATAATGGAATACTTGTACATCAGTCAACTTATACTGAGAAACTCTTAAAGCGTTTCAATATGGACAAAGCAAATTCTTTAAGCACACCAATGGTTGTTAGATCACTAAATGTTGATAATGATCCATTCCGTCCTTGTGAAGATAATGAAGAGGTTCTTGGTCCAGAGATACCATATCTCAGTGCAATTGGAGCTCTTATGTATCTTACTAACTGTACGAGACCTGACATTTCTTTTGCAGTTAATTTGTTAGCAAGATTTAGTTCAGCTCCTACTAAAAGACATTGGAATGGGATTAAACATATTTTTCGGTATCTTCGAGGTACTATTGATTTAGGCTTGTTTTATCCTAATAATTCAAAAGAAGGGTTGGTTGGTTATGCAGATGCAGGTTATTTATCTGATCCACATAAAGCAAAATCTCAAACTGGATACGTATTTAAGAATGGAGGAACTGCGATTTCATGGCGTTCTCAGAAACAAACACTCATTGCGACATCCTCAAATTATGCTGAAGTCATTACACTACATGAAGCTTCAAGAGAATGTGTATGGTTAAGATCTATGACACAACTCATATCAACTTCTTGTGGATTGGAGAAAGATGAAAATGCAACACCAATCTATGAAGATAATGCAGCTTGTGTCTCACAAATGAAAGAAGGATATATCAAAAGTGATAGAACAAAACATATACCACCAAGATTCTTTTCATACACTCAAGATCTTATTAAAGATAAACAAGTTGAAATGAGATACGTTCAATCTAGCAACAATTCAGCTGATCTTTTCACAAAGGCACTTCCTAAAACAACTTTCAGAAAACATGTTTATGATATTGATATGCGTCAAGTGCACGCAATGTGATGATCTACAGAAGACAATTTGAGGGGGAGTTATAAGCTGCACTCTTTTTTCCTTAGCTAAAGTTTTTTTTTTTCACTGGGTTTTTCTTTAGCAAGGTTTTTAATGAGGCAATACTTAAACTCTTAAAGTTTGAAAAGTGTCATCCAAGGGGGAGTATTATGAATTATTACCATGGCAAGTGGATGAACTCTTTGTCAAACTTGTAGATAAGTTTACTATGCTACTTATCTATCAAAATAGTTTACCTTGTCTACCAAAATGATTGATCTTTGTAAATACATTTCTCATTATTTCATTGAGTAGAGTAGGTTAATTATTATCATAGTTGGTGGACATGATAATTGAGTAGAGTAGCTTAATCATTATATTTGTGTGGTGCACATTTGATATGAAGAACTATAAATATGTGTGTCTTTGGTAGATAATGATCATCCCATCACAAAACATCATATCTCAAAACAAATAGAAAAATACACCTCTTGTATACATTTTCATAAGATATACATTTCTCTTCTTCTTGCTCTTACAATTCTCTTTAAGTTCTTAAGATTA
The DNA here is from genome assembly GCA_024085815.1 of Flaveria linearis. Lineage (NCBI taxonomy): Eukaryota > Viridiplantae > Streptophyta > Magnoliopsida > Asterales > Asteraceae > Flaveria > Flaveria linearis. Next base: position 62,183,137 of record CM044012.1, read on the forward strand.
TAACACTAATCTTGTGTTAAATATCGTGGTATTATAACATATCTATTATTATTTTAAAATTATTTCGGTTTGAATCTAGACTTGTTTAAGCCAAACAGTTTCAACATTAGTGTTAGATCATTAATTTTAGCATTACTTTTTAAACATGAAAATAGTCTTTTTAAACATTACTTTTTAAACATGAAAATATTCTTTTTCCTCAATTCATAAAACCGAAAGTGTAATTAAATGAACTCGTTGATTGAACATGCATAGAAGCTAGTACGGTCAGAACACAAGTCATACCGCAACAACAATTAAAACCTATCGAATATGGAAGAATTATTAGAACAATAACAATCAAAACCATCGACTATGAAATAACTACTACATTGACAACAATCGAAACTGCCACCACCGCGCACAACCGTACAACCTCCTCTACTGTCACACCCCCGCTAAAGCGGAAACACGGGGAGTGCGAGCTAGACGGGAATCGTCATAACACATGGTATATGATAGAGTAGCAATAAAGTATGATGACAAGCGTGTCATGACGACACCCGAACACAAATGGAGACTTGTGTCGTGTATAATCAATGTTCACGACAGCATAGTCATAAGCACAACACAAATGATTACAAAAAAAACATTGATTACAGCTTGTAATGTAATATTCCCACAACATGGGAACAAGTGTACAAAAGATCATATTCATGTTCAAGCTTTACAAAAGTATAAACACAAATGCATCCTAGGGTCTCCTCTACAAGGCAGCACTCCTAGATCTTCAGTTCTCATTGTTACCTGAAAAATATGCTCAAAATGGTCAACAATAATGTTGGTGAGCTTCGCAGGTTTAAATTGTAAATTTGTAATTGATGCTGTATATTGTTTGTAGTGGAATACCGTGCATACAGTTATAAGTAAGCAAAATCACATACCATGAGTTTTATACAACCAAACCTAATGACGTACACAAAGAAACTTGTCAGAATATATTCACCCAAGGCCCGTTCCTGGCAGTGTGATGGTACTCACAAGTAACCATCTGTCAAGGGTGGGGGTGTCAACCCAGTAGTACTACTAATACCTATCTGTTGGTTCCAACACCGGAATTAATGGTTGTAAGACAGTCCACACAGTAACATCATGTATGTTTCAGATAAGTACTCACAAAATAGTATCACGTTGATTCCAAGTATGAAAATTGTATGTATGTTGTACAGCATTGAAAACGTGTGAGCATACTTTTCCCCCATATTTGTAAAAGATTGTAACAGTTGTATAAGCGTAAAAAGGGGCCACGAAACTCACTTGTTAAGTGGTAAGTATGTCTGATGAAACTTCCCAAACTTGTATGTATGTATGAACAGTCAATCACCTATTGATAGTCATGTTAAGAATTAATCTTGTGGACTATTGTTAATAATATTGTTTAATTGAGTCGGGTCGTTTCGGTTCGGTCGTGAGTAGTACACACAAGCATTCACACACATCTTGGGCTAGATTGTTTTAAATAGTACGTGCCTGTTAATGGCGTTGATTTTAATCTTTGTGATCAAGCTATGACACTTAATTATATTTTATTATCGTCGTGAGATCTCCGAGGAGGGGATCCACACACACCTTTAAGTCATATAGTAGGACCGGACGCACGACTGACACCCCATTCACACGAGTGGACTTTCACTCGTACGAATTAGCTACTTTCGTACAATTGATCCTCCATTCGTGTGACCAAGCCTTCAGTCGTACCACGCAATACCAGTCGCACGTCCCAACAGCCAACCGCGCGACTCAAAGTCCCTCCGCGCGAATCAGCTTAATTCGCGCGAGTGGACTTCTTTTCGCGCGACAGGCATCTGACCGTGCGACTCTCGCACAATCGCACACACACACTTTCGCGTAGCCCAGTCACGCGACAACCCCTGTCGCGTGACATCTCCAATCGCGTGACATTCCTAATCGCGTGACATCCTTTGTTTCGCACCCACCGACAGTCGCGCGACACTACCGCGCGACTAACCTATTCGCTTATGTCTCCAGTCGCACACACATGCAGTCGCACGCTCCTTTCGCGCGCGACAACCCCATTCGCGCCATCGGGAGTCGCGACGGCAGTGAGTTTCAGGTCGGCCTTCGGCTGCCCGATCGCGAGTGTTACCCAACCAGAACCTCCAGAACTCATATTCTAACCTATCTAGACAAGAAACACACTCAGGAACAAGACATGCAAGTCCACACGACCTCTTGTGCTCGGATGAACCCGAGCACCCGAAAACCCTCGAATGCAGCTGTAAAATCGAGTTATAAACGAGGTAGTGAGGTTATCTACCTGCTAGGAACTAGTATTCACGATGGTGCTCGAGATTTGAAGACGAAAATGTGAGAAACGGGTTGGTTTTGGTGTTGGTTTCTAGAGAGAGAGAGTAGGGAGAGAGATGAGGTGGTGAGAGGGTGAAAAGAATGAAAAATGGCTGGAAGGTGGGTATTTATACCCAGCCTTGTTTCTCAAAGTTTCAAGTTTAGTCCCCGCACTTTGCCCCGAGTTCCTAAATTTTGTTTCAGTTGAAAACGTTGTAATTTTGTCTTGTTTTATTGATGATAAAATGCTATTTATGTTATTTATAAGTTAAAAACGATTTTATTCGTGAAAATTATTTTATTATAAAAATGACGCGTTTAGTGTTAACGGGGCAAATCTTGGAGAATGCCTTAAAATAATGACAAGTCAAGCTGCGATACTACACATATAAGGGCGATTAAGTAACGCAAGTATGGTATTTCACTTAATTGGTTCGTCAAAATAAGGAATGACTATAAATACGGCTAAGTAAAACACATTAAATGACGGACCTTTGGTGACGGATGTCACAGTATCCCCCAGTTGAGAGAATTTCGTCCCGAAATTCAACTGGTGCTAGGCCCTAGAACGTCATCCGCGAATAAATGTGGATATTTGAGTCTCATCTGATCTTCACGTTCCCATGTAAACTCTGGCCCTCGTTTGGCATTCCATCTCACACGGACGATAGGTATCTTGCTGCGCCTTAGCTTTTTGACCTTTCGGTCCATGACCTCAATAGGTTCTTCGACAAAATGAAGCTTTTCGTCGATCTTGATTTCCTCAATTGGTACGTGTAAGGACTCGTCCGCCAAACACTTTTTGAGGTTCGACACGTGAAAAGTATCATGCACACCGCTAAGTTCTTGTGGCAACCTCAATCGGTATGCCACCGGACCGATTCTTTCTGTAATCTCGAATGGTCCTACGTATCGAGGGGCTAACTTCCCTTTCTTACCAAATCGTACGATCCCTTTCCAAGGAGAGACCTTAAGTAAGACATGATCTCCAACATTGAATTCTAGAGGCTTCCGACGGTTGTCGGCATAGCTCTTTTGGCGATCTCTAGCCGCTTTAAGTCGGTCTTTGATTTGGAAGATCTTATCAGTGGTTTCTTGGATGATCTCTGGGCCCGTAAACTGGCTTTCACCAACTTCAGCCCAACAAACTGGTGATCTACATTTCCGGCCATACAATGCTTCGAATGGTGCACATCCAATGCTAGTATGGTAACTGTTGTTGTAGGAGAACTCAATCAGCGGTAGATGAGTATCCCAACTGCCACCAAAATCAATGACGCATGCCCTCAGCATGTCCTCAAGCGTCTGTATTGTTCGCTCGCTTTGGCCGTCTGTCTGGGGGTGATAGGCTGTACTCATGTCTAACCGAGTGCCCATCGCTTTCTGTAACGTCTGCCAAAAGCGAGAAGTAAATCGACTGTCTCGGTCGGATATGATTGACACCGGCACCCCGTGCCGTGTCACGACCTCTTTGATGTACAACCTTGCCAGCTTATCCATCTTGTAGTCTTCTCGGATAGGCAAGAAGTGAGCAGATTTCGTCATTCGATCCACCACGACCCATATCGAGTCGTGCCCGCTTGGTGTTCTCGGGAGTTTGGTAATAAAATCCATAGTGATGTTCTCCCATTTCCACTCGGGAATTTCAGGTTGTTGCAATAATCCTGATGGTTTCTGGTGTTCAGCCTTGACCTTTGAACAAGTCAAGCATTTGCTCACGTATACAGCAACATCTTTCTTCATACCTGGCCACCAGTATAGTTCCTTCAGATCATGGTACATCTTGTCTGCACCAGGATGAACAGAGTATCGAGTCTTGTGCGCTTCATCCAAGACTAGTGTACGTACACCTCCCCATTTGGGGACCCATATACGATCTATGAAGTAATGAACACCGTCATCCTTGCGAGTCATTTGTTTATCCAACCCTCGGAACTCTTCTCCCGCAAGGTTCTCTTCTTTCAACGCCTCGTTTTGTGCTAATTGAATCTGAGCCTTTAAATTAGTTTGAATAGTCAAACCTAGCGCTCGAGCACGTAATGGTTTCACACGTTCTTTGCGGCTTAATGCATCAGCCACCACGTTAGCTTTCCCCGGATGATACCGGATTTCACAATCGTAGTCGCTAAGCAGCTCTACCCAGCGGCGCTGCCGCATGTTAAGTTCTTTCTGGTTCATGATGTGTTGAAGGCTCTTATGGTCTGTGTAGATGATGCATTTGGTTCCGTATAGATAATGCCTCCATATCTTGAGTGCAAATACTACGGCACCCAACTCCAAATCGTGAGTTGTGTAGTTCTTTTCATGCACTTTGAGTTGCCGCGAAGCGTAAGCAATTACCTTATCTTTCTGCATTAGTACACAGCCCAAACCTTGATGTGAGGCATCACAGTACACCACAAAATCATCAGTTCCGTCTGGGAGGGACAATATCGGTGCGTTGCACAACTTCTCCTTTAATGTTTGGAACGCCTGTTCTTGTGCTTTCCCCCAATCGAACTTCTTGTCTTTCTGAGTCAGCAAAGTTAACGGTTGGGCAATCTTGGAGAAATTGGCAATGAAGCGACGATAGTATCCGGCCAATCCCAAGAATTGCCGTATTTCTGAGGGTGTTTGGGGAGTATCCCACTTCTTCACAGCTTCAATCTTACCGGGGTCCACATGAATCCCATTTTCGTTAACTACATGACCCAAGAACTTCACTTCTCGAAGCCAGAATTCACACTTCGAGAACTTGGCGAAAAGTTTCTCTTCCTTCAACAGTTCTAGAATCGTTTGGAGGTGTTTTTCGTGATCCTCCTTTGAACGGGAGTAGATAAGTATATCATCTATGAACACGATCACGAACTTATCAAGATAAGGCTTACACACCCGATTCATTAAATCCATAAAGACAGCTGGAGCGTTGGTCAATCCGAATGGCATGACCAAGAACTCATAGTGCCCGTAACGAGTTCTGAATGCTGTCTTAGGGATATCGTCCTCGAATACTCTGAGTTGATGATAACCAGATCGAAGGTCGATCTTAGAGAAATACGAGGCTCCTTGCAATTGATCGAACAGGTCGTCGATCCTGGGAAGAGGATACCGATTCTTCACGGTCAGTTTGTTCAATTCCCTGTAGTCGATGCACATACGGAACGACCCATCCTTCTTCTTGACAAATAACACCGGTGCTCCCCACGGTGATTGACTCGGTCGGATGAAACCCTTCTCCAGTAGTTCCTGTAGTTGGCTGGATAACTCTTGCATCTCTGAGGGTGCCAACCGATACGGTGTCTTTGCTATCGGTGTAGCGCCAGGAACCAGCTCTATATGGAATTCCACCTGTCGTGGAGGAGGCAATCCAGACAAATCATTAGGGAACACCTCCGGATAATCCCGTACGATTGGAATGTCTGCCAAGTTTGTCTCTTCTTCTTTCTTTTCTACGATGTGAGCCAGAAAAGTGTAACACTGCTTCCGTAAACTTCGGCGGGCTTTCATGCAAGAAATGAGCTTCAGTGTTCTTCCCGGTCGTTCTCCTTGAATCTTGAGTACCTCCCCGTTTGGCATGGGGATTCGTACTACTTTCTCCCGACAAACAATCTCGGCTCCATGATTCGACAACCAATCCATACCCACTATCACATCGAAGCTGCCCAACTCGAAGGGTATCAAGTCTATGCTAAAGGCCTGGTCTTCTAACATTAGGGTGCAATTCCTAATAATCTCGTCTGCTTGTTCAACCCTACCATTGGCCATTTCTACAGAGTAACTAGTTTCTAGCCTACTAGCACTTAAATCAAGCATACGCACGAATTCAGAAGATATAAAGCTATTGTCTGCTCCAGTATCAAATAGTATGGATGCAAAATGGTGATTGAGCAGATACGTACCCGTAACAATGTTCGGGTCCTGACGGGCATCATTAGCTCCAATGACGAAGGCGCGTCCCCGTGCAGCATTTCCTTGGTTTCCATGACCTTGAGCGCCTGCTATGGCCATCACTTGCTGTTGGTTATCCCCCTGTTGACCCGGTGCCCTGTTCAGTCGGGGGCACATGTTTCTGAAGTGACCCGGATTTCCACATTCGTAACAGACTCTGACATTCCCGGCGGGGTTAACCGCATTGACGGGTGCAACCAGATTCGGTGCCACTCTACAATCTCTTGCTAGGTGCCCCGGGCGCCTACAGTTTGCGCACACCCGGCATTGCGTCTCTGGGGGATGATGATAGCTGCATCTGTCACATTTGGGATATGGCCCAACATATTCCCTCTTCCCTTGAGTCACGGCCGCAAAGTTTCTGGTGACCTTGGCCCTTTTATCAGATTTACCGGCACTCGACCGGCTTGTTTCCCCAGCATCCTTTCGCTTCTCTGCTCCCTTGCCCAATACCCCCGTTCGTACCATCTCATCGGTCAGAGCGCCAGCCTTCAGAATTGCGCTCTGAATCGTAGGAGGAGCAGCTGCAGTTACCATTCCCCGTATTTGAGGCGCGAGTCCCCAAATGTACCTCTCAATCCTCTTAGATTCCGGAGTGACCAGGTGTGGAACTAGCCTAGCCAACTCGTGGAATCGGTCAGTGTAAGCTGCATGCCCCGCCCCCACCATGGCATGATTCCAGAATTCATGCTCAAGCTTTTGCATCTCGTTGTGAGGGCAGTACTCTTCGGTGATCAAAGCTTTAAATTCGTCCCATGTCATCTGCATCGCAGATTCCCTTCCTCTCGCTTGAACCTGGGTGTTCCACCAGGTTAGTGCTCGGCCCTGAAGTGAGCACGTAACATATTTGATGCGTTGGCTGTCGAGGCATTCGCTGATGTCAATCACAGCCTCCATTTTCTCGAGCCATCTGATCAGGGCTATCGCCCCACCTTTGCCATCAAAATCCCGGGGTTTACAGGCCACAAACTCCTTGTAAGAACAGCCCCGTTTGGTATTAGCAACCCCAGTTTCATTACCAGCTGTACCACCATTTCCGGTCTCCTGGTTGCTTTCATTCCCAGTCGGGTTCCCATTACCCTCGTTCTCGTTACCACCATCCCCGTGGGAGTGGTTCTGCTGTTGCAAAGCATCGCTCACTTGAGCTACAATAGTGGGAATCAAGGCAGTCAGTTGTTGAGCAATCAGGGTTGCCATATCAGGGCTTCCAGTCCCTTGGGTATTGCCAATAGGACCCTCATTTGCTCCTGAAGATCTGCCTCTGCCTCTGCCTCTGCCCCTCGGGGCTTCACTTCCGCTACTACTTCTGCGGTTAGATCTTCGAGGCGGCATGTTCTATTCATAAAAGAGGCAACATATAAGCTTTAGTCACCTTATGATACACAAGTAATCCACTTATCAAGTTCCAACGTCCGATGCTCCGGTCAGTCAAGACCACCATGTAGTCCATTTCAAGCACATTCTCGGTATACCGGTGATGCTTATATATAGGGTTCCCCGCAGCGTTCCCACCACACCCATGATGTACCGAGAATGATGCCTAATCCGGTTACATGACATCCGACCTTCCTTCACATCATATCCATAATAATCCATCAAATCGACTGAGAACCAAACATGTAATCACGTATAGTCTTGCGGAGGTTGTCTATCTCGCGTCCTTAAAAGGACTCAGACATAGCCTCCTCGGGTCGGTCTCTCAGTGTACGAGGTCAGGCGCAATGTAAGATCTGCGACGATCTGTTCGGGTTTCGATTCCCGAATTTGGTTATGATAACTCGGCGTACAGAGGGAACGGGAGATCCAATAGGAAGTACCTCATTAGTGACGAGCACAAGGCTCAAGCACAAGGTGAAAGATCACATAACAGAAGGATAATCAATCATGTAAGGAGGAACACATACACGAGATATATAAATGCACACAACCTTAAGCATGCAAATCTACATGAAGGTTCCTAGGTTATAGTCTAGGTCAAGTGTAATTGCCTAATTCTCTATAACCAATGGCTCTGATACCAGTCTGTCACACCCCCGCTAAAGCGGAAACACGGGGAGTGCGAGCTAGACGGGAATCGTCATAACACATGGTATATGATAGAGTAGCAATAAAGTATGATGACAAGCGTGTCATGACGACACCCGAACACAAATGGAGACTTGTGTCGTGTATAATCAATGTTCACGACAGCATAGTCATAAGCACAACACAAATGATTACAAAAAAAACATTGATTACAGCTTGTAATGTAATATTCCCACAACATGGGAACAAGTGTACAAAAGATCATATTCATGTTCAAGCTTTACAAAAGTATAAACACAAATGCATCCTAGGGTCTCCTCTACAAGGCAGCACTCCTAGATCTTCAGTTCTCATTGTTACCAGAAAAATATGCTCAAAATGGTCAACAATAATGTTGGTGAGCTTCGCAGGTTTAAATTTGAAATTTGTAATTGATGCTGTATATTGTTTGTAGTGGAATACCGTGCATACAGTTATAAGTAAGCAAAATCACATACCATGAGTTTTATACAACCAAACCTAATGACGTACACAAAGAAACTTGTCAGAATATATTCACCCAAGGCCCGTTCCTGGCAGTGTGATGGTACTCACAAGTAACCATCTGTCAAGGGTGGGGGTGTCAACCCAGTAGTACTACTAATACCTATCTGTTGGTTCCAACACCGGAATTAATGGTTGTAAGACAGTCCACACAGTAACATCATGTATGTTTCAGATAAGTACTCACAAAATAGTATCACGTTGATTCCAAGTATGAAAATTGTATGTATGTTGTACAGCATTGAAAACGTGTGAGCATACTTTTCCCCCATATTTGTAAAAGATTGTAACAGTTGTATAAGCGTAAAAAGGGGCCACGAAACTCACTTGTTAAGTGGTAAGTATGTCTGATGAAACTTCCCAAACTTGTATGTATGTATGAACAGTCAATCACCTATTGATAGTCATGTTAAGAATTAATCTTGTGGACTATTGTTAATAATATTGTTTAATTGAGTCGGGTCGTTTCGGTTCGGTCGTGAGTAGTACACACAAGCATTCACACACATCTTGGGCTAGATTGTTTTAAATAGTACGTGCCTGTTAATGGCGTTGATTTTAATCTTTGTGATCAAGCTATGACACTTAATTATATTTTATTATCGTCGTGAGATCTCCGAGGAGGGGATCCACACACACCTTTAAGTCATATAGTAGGACCGGACGCACGACTGACACCCCATTCACACGAGTGGACTTTCACTCGTACGAATTAGCTACTTTCGTACAATTGATCCTCCATTCGTGTGACCAAGCCTTCAGTCGTACCACGCAATACCAGTCGCACGTCCCAACAGCCAACCGCGCGACTCAAAGTCCCTCCGCGCGAATCAGCTTAATTCGCGCGAGTGGACTTCTTTTCGCGCGACAGGCATCTGACCGTGCGACTCTCGCACAATCGCACACACACACTTTCGCGTAGCCCAGTCACGCGACAACCCCTGTCGCGTGACATCTCCAATCGCGTGACATTCCTAATCGCGTGACATCCTCTGTTTCGCACCCACCGACAGTCGCGCGACACTACCGCGCGACTAACCTATTCGCTTATGTCTCCAGTCGCACACACATGCAGTCGCACGCTCCTTTCGCGCGCGACAACCCCATTCGCGCCATCGGGAGTCGCGACGGCAGTGAGTTTCAGGTCGGCCTTCGGCTGCCCGATCGCGAGTGTTACCCAACCAGAACCTCCAGAACTCATATTCTAACCTATCTAGACAAGAAACACACTCAGGAACAAGACATGCAAGTCCACACGACCTCTTGTGCTCGGATGAACCCGAGCACCCGAAAACCCTCGAATGCAGCTGTAAAATCGAGTTATAAACGAGGTAGTGAGGTTATCTACCTGCTAGGAACTAGTATTCACGATGGTGCTCGAGATTTGAAGACGAAAATGTGAGAAACGGGTTGGTTTTGGTGTTGGTTTCTAGAGAGAGAGAGTAGGGAGAGAGATGAGGTGGTGAGAGGGTGAAAAGAATGAAAAATGGCTGGAAGGTGGGTATTTATACCCAGCCTTGTTTCTCAAAGTTTCAAGTTTAGTCCCCGCACTTTGCCCCGAGTTCCTAAATTTTGTTTCAGTTGAAAACGTTGTAATTTTGTCTTGTTTTATTGATGATAAAATGCTATTTATGTTATTTATAAGTTAAAAACGATTTTATTCGTGAAAATTATTTTATTATAAAAATGACGCGTTTAGTGTTAACGGGGCAAATCTTGGAGAATGCCTTAAAATAATGACAAGTCAAGCTGCGATACTACACATATAAGGGCGATTAAGTAACGCAAGTATGGTATTTCACTTAATTGGTTCGTCAAAATAAGGAATGACTATAAATACGGCTAAGTAAAACACATTAAATGACGGATCTTTGATGACGGATGTCACATCTACCAAGCTAGAATTTTTTTCTTTTTATTATATATTTTGTATGTATGTTTTTATTAAGATACTTTTTATTTAATTTTCAGTTGAATTAGAACTCTTGTGATTTACAACACATCTTTTTTATATTATTTATAGAAATGATAATATATTTTTTTATTTTTATTAAAACAAATTGAATAACGGACTGACTAGTTTGTTTGTCTACTTGCCTCGTAGTCTGACTAGTCTGTTTGCCTACTCTCTCGATGATGACTTTTGATATAACTTTTGATTCTGAAATTTTTAAAGGTGATCTTTTATTCAAATTATAATGTGAATATGTTTAATAAACAGATTACATGATACGCCATATTAATCATGTTTAATCATAATCATATTAATAACATGTATGACGTGATTATCTTGGAAATCATGGGGTTCAATCTTTGACAAACGTGAATATGTTTAACAAACGTCCCCTTAGTATTTATGGGTGGGAATTTATTTATGATGTGTTTAGTCATTCATAAACTTTACAAGTCTATATCGTCTTGATCAGGTGTCATGTTACCTATCAACCCGTCTAACACAGTAGAAAAATATCTTATACATCCTAGATACAGGTAAAACGGATTGGACTAGCTTAAACATAACTTTTTTCTTATTCAACTCTAACCTATTTATCACAATCCTATATCTTTAGCATCAAATCATGTAACAAATCACGTCAAAAACGACACGCTCTTCACATCATTCACAAGCTCATCAAAACTTATGATCTCCATAGAAGAACCAAAAAGGAAGAGACACATAAGCTGTTTAATATAATCAACTCACGGAGACCTACATCCAAGGACAATCATGAAAAATCAGAGCTAAAACGCCCTTTGATAGTGCACCAAAGTCAACCCATTTAGACCATCCCAATGAAGTCAACCTAACTCATAACCAAACCGTTTATTAACTGATCTAACACAAACTGATAACCAAACTGCTTATTAACTGATCTAACACAAACCGGTTTCTAACCGATCTTAACCAATGGTTCTTACCAATTTACCACCCTCCCACATCACTAAACCAGTTAGCAACCGGTAATAAAATCAGCTTTTTGTCCGGCTAATAATAGAACTGACCCGGTAACACCAAATGGGTTTTTATACCTTCTCAAACTGGTTTTAACTGTTTTGATCAATAACCGATTCAGTTAATAAACGAACTAATTATGTAGAAACCGATTTGTGCACCTCAATTAATAAAACAAATAGGATCAGCATAATAACCTGAACTACAAAAAACTTCACTACTTTATGTTAACGTGTAAAACCTCCTGAATCATTTAATAAAACACAGCCTTCAAAATACACGCTATCTATCTGAACAAAAGATATATACATAGAATATTTCAAGACAAACTAACAAGAACTACCTATCTCCATACAGCAATCAATTAGCAAAGGACCCACAACATCAGTTACTTGCAATCAGCAAAACTCAACTCCCTCTCTGCCTCATGTTAAATATATTCTCAAAAAAATAGGTCCAATTGTCCAAATGAATTTTAGCCTTCAGAAACCTTTAAAGAAAAATAAACCTGACAAATTAAAACCTCAAAGGGTTTATAACTATAAAAAGATGGAGAAAAAAGGACAAAGGGTCTAAATACACAGATCACCCGCCTTAAAGCATAAAGTTTCATAAGAAAACGAATGTAAATCAAGAGTGCACCGAACATAACTACTATACACTACTAAGGCCATCTATGAACAACTCACATGCCTTTATTTAATTATTTGCAACCATTTCCTCCATACCCCGTTGCCTCTCCAGTTTCCTGATATGCACACCATCCTTCACTGACGCCGACGTGTCAACAATTATAGTATCATCTTCATTAAAGTCTCCTCGCAGTATCCCCATTGAAATCTTATTCTCAACTAACTGTTGTATAACTCTCTTCACTGGCCGTGCTCCAAAGTTCGGGTCAAAACCTAGTTTCCCGAGCATATCAGTAGCTTCTTTGGTGTAACGAAGATCAATTTTCTTCTGTTTGAGCCTATCTTTCACACGGTTCAGCTGCAATACAATAATAACCATGTTAAGCAATCAACATTTCCGTATACATGACGAAGGGAATTAAACTATTAATGTCTATGAAGGAATTGTACCTGGATTTCAACAATATTTCTGATTTGTGTGGAATCAAGTGGTTGGAAAACGATATACTCATCGATCCGATTCATGAATTCGGGTCTAAAAGTTTGTCTGGCTAAGTCAACAACCTGTTTTTTCATTAAATCATACACTGCATCCTTGCTACCATGTGTGCTTTGAAGAGTTTCCAGAATATAATGAGACCCGATATTAGATGTCATTATAACAACTGAATTTGTAAAACTAACGGTTCTTCCTTGGGAATCTGTTATTCGTCCATCATCTAACAATTGTAGCAGAATGTTGAAAACATCATGGTGTGCTTTCTCAATTTCATCAAAAAGAACAACTGAGTACGGCCTTCTGCGAACTGTTTCAGTTAGTTGACCGCCTTCTTCATAGCCAACATAGCCAGGTGGTGCACCTACTAATCGTGAGACCGCGTGTTTTTCCATATATTCACTCATATCGATTCTCACAAGAGCATTTTCTGTGTTAAAAAGGTAACTTGCTAAAGCTTTTGCAAGTTCGGTTTTTCCGACACCAGTAGGGCCCATAAACATGAAGCTTGCTATTGGTTTGTTTGGATCAGAGAGACCGGCTCTTGACCGCCTTATCGCATCTGCCACAGATTTGACTGCCATATCTTGGCCAATAACTCGTTTATGGAGAACGTGTTCTAGTGATACGAGTTTATCTCTCTCTGATTGTTGAAGATTTGATAACGGTATACCCGTCCACTTGCTAACAATTTCAGCAATGTCAATATCAGTAACTTCCTCACGAAGCAAAGATTTCCCAGAACGTTGGTAATCAGAAAGATTTCTTTCAGCTTCTTCCAGCTGGCGTTGAAGAGTCATTAATGTTCCGTATTTCAGCTCAGCAGCACGGTTAAGATCATAATCACGTTCAGCAGCTTCCATTTCTTGGTTTACCCTATCAATCTTTTGAAAGAAAACTAAACTGAATTAAAAGATCAACCACAATGATATAATAACCGAGAGAACTGATGTAAATCTTTAATTACCTCCTCCTTAATTGACCGAATGCGGGTTATCAATGATTTTTCCCGCTCCCACTGTTCATTAAACTCTTTTTGTTTCTCTTTCAAAGATTCCAAATCGCCTTCAAGTTTAGTCAACCTTTCTTTAGATGCTTTATCAGTGTCATTTTTGAGAGATAATCTCTCCATCTCAAGTTTCAACACAGCTCGATCTATCTCATCTAGCTCAGTGGGCTTAGAAGTAATCTCCATTTTTAGTTTCGCAGCAGATTCATCTACCAGATCAATTGCTGCAATCATGAACTAACATCAATAAAATAGAACAAAGTTCTAAACTAAAAATAAAGTTTTTGAACTGTTCTAACTTCTAAGTTCTAACCTTTATCAGGTAAAAACCTTTCTGTTATGTATCGATCTGCAAGAACAGCAGCAGAAACTAAAGCACCATCAGATATTTTGACCCCGTGATGCAGTTCATAGCGTTCACGCAGTCCACGAAGAATGGAAATTGTGTCTTCAACAGATGGTTGATCACAAAATACTTGTTGAAATCTACGTTCAAGAGCCGGGTCTTTTTCGATGTATTTTCGGTATTCGTTCAATGTCGTAGCTCCAATGCATCGAAGCTCACCTCGACCCAACATTGGTTTTAATAAATTTCCAGCATCCATGGCTCCACCAGTAGCTCCTGTATTACAAGTAACCATAACATTATCTTAAATCTTAATGAGAAAAGGATCAAAAATATCACAAAAAGGGTAATATTGCTTACCAGCACCAACTACAGTGTGAATTTCATCAATGAACAACACAATTTGCCCATTAGAAGCTGTGACCTCCTTCAGGACAGCTTTAAGTCGTTCCTCAAAATCTCCTCTGAATTTAGCACCGGCAAGCAGTGAACCCATATCCAGAGAGATCAGCTGCTCAAATTATCAACATAAACTTGTGAGCCTTAACAATAATGCTAATTTAGTAACCAAATTATACATCAGAAAACAGATATATTTAATAAGTTACAACCTTGCGATTCTTGAGAGGCTCAGGGACATCTCCGCGCACAATTCTTTGAGCTAATCTGCATGATAAATAAATTTACATAATGTATAAATTACCGTGCACAAAAGCATGAACATGCAAAATTCTTAAACAATAGCATACCCTTCAGCAATTGCAGTTTTCCCAACACCAGGTTCACCAATAATAACAGGGTTATTTTTTGTTCTTCTGGATAATATCTGGATGCACCGCCTGATTTCATCATCTCGGCCTATCACTGGATCAAGTTTACCTCTTCTAGCAAGTTCAGTCAAGTCACTGCCATATTTTTCAAGTGCTTCATATTTCCCTTCAGGGTCTGTACAACAATAGAGATATTATGATCACAAATTTGGTAAAGGAAAAAAGTATTAATCTTTGAACCATAAATAATCAAGTTCATACTTTGATCAGTTACTTTCTGACTTCCACGAACAGCTTGAACAGCATCCTTTAAGGAATTCTCACTTAGATTCAAATTTGTGAATAACTGCTTTCCAAATCTAGTATCTGAAGGGAATGCTAATACAAGATGTTCTACAGAAATAAAGTCATCTCCCATTTGTTTTTTGAACTTTCTTGCATTTTCCAACAAAGAACCTAAACTTGACCCTAATCGAGGATTACTGGGGTCACTGACCTGCAAAAACAGGTATAAAATATCACGAACATCACTCAAAAACTCTCATTAACAACATAGTAACAACTATACCTTTGGCTGTTGAGCTATGAAGTTATCTGTAGCTTGTAAAACTGATGTGTTGTCTAACCCAGCCTTAGTCAGTATTCGCCTTGCTAACCCGTCTTTTTGCTCCAAAAGAGCTTTCATTAAATGCTCAGACTCTACAATCTGTTGTTTGTTACTATGAGCTGCTTCTGTAGCACCAACAATTCCCTCCCACGCCATCTCAGTGTACTCCTTAGGATTAAACTAATATTTACAACAAAAAATCACCAAATAATATAAGAAAAATGCATCAGACATCCAAACAAATCATAAAACAATAAACATTCCTCTTAATGGCCACTCATTGTTGACATTGCCAGTGCTTTCTAGACACCCCCTATCAAGGCATCAAGATACAACAGAGTTCCCATTTCAAATCAATCAGTCATCTTCTCCACTTGTAAGATCACCTTCTAATTTAGTCAGATAACCAGATACTGTTCTAAAAGGTCACTCTCATCAGTCCATACCACTAACATTAGAACACTAATCCATCATCACTAACATTAAATACAACTACTCCGATTAAAAAACCGCTTATAACAATTTCACCATGTTATAATAAACACGTTATAACAAACGATATCCCTACCCAATCCCCAATCGAATATGACAAAAAAACAATTCAAATCATTCAATCTTCAACTTTAACGTGACGAATTAACAATTCTACAACTAATACAACATCAAGTTATATATTTATATTACCAGAGACGAATCGGAAGCAGAGGAATAACGACGAGGACCGGAGAAGGAAATCCTGTTGTATCGAATACCACCACCATGAAGGAGAAAGGGTAAATCATTCGCTAAAATCTCCGACCTCGTAGAAGTTGTGGATGAAGGGAGAATTCCGGCAGCGCGAGCTATAGTGGAGAAACGGAATCGAGATTGAGAGCGTGAGGTGCACGCAGAGCCATCAATGGCGGCGATAAGGGCGGATTGAGTGAGCCTCACGGCGGCGGAGGAGGCGGTCCGGCGGAGCATGACTGTAGCCATGTGAGATCAGGTGGAAGTGATGTCAATTGGATTGATGAACATGAGAAATTAAGAATGAAGAGACTTGTGGGATTTGAGAACAGAGGATAGTGGAAGATGGAACCTTGGAGAAGAAGAATGGAGTTCTAGAAACCTCGGTTCTGAAGTCTCTCGGTTCTTCTTGGAGGATTGCACGTGCAGCGTGCGTGGGGTTTTTTTCTTTTTTATTTTTAAAACTAGACTAGCTTTAGTAAACCCGTGTATTACACGGGTTGAATAAATAAAATATTAATATAATAAATTTAATAATTAAACAGTGATATCAACTTTTTAAAATTTTTTAGAAAAATAAACATTTTATTCTAAACAAACCGTATAAAAATGTTATTTTTAAAAAAATTTCTTATTACAACTCCCAAATTTGATTATTTTGACTTTTTAAAAATTTCAATTTATTTAGAAATAACCTTAATATAAAAATTTCTTTCTTAATTTATTATATATTAAAATATTTTTATTAGTAATTATGGTAATTATTTTCGATCTGGTCTAGCTTCCGATCTGCTTACGATCTGGTCTAGCTTCCGATCTGCTTCTGATCTAACTTATCGATCTCGTGTGACTTGTAACCCTAGAAGGTTGCGAGTTATTTGAGTTTCTGGAAGGAGAACCCTAACTTGGGAAAACCCCTGCTGTGAGGATATTCTTTCTCCCTTATTTCCTTCTGTTTTTTGTCCCAGAGTCTAATAGGCCTGTTTTGACTGGGTTAGGAGTACCAATATCTGTCTCTTAGCTTGATGTGTTTTCATCCGTTTGTATATTACATTCTTTTTGTTACCAGTGTTCTCTGTTTTCTATATTTCTGTTGTTCTCTGACTATTAGTGGTGCATCATTGGAGTGATATTTCTTGTGTGCGTGCATTCACACTCTGGATTAATTTTCGGTGCTTCTGTTTATTCTATTTCGCTATTACTTGTGTTTGTCCCGTTTAAAGCATTGTTTGGCTTGTGTTTGTTCACCTTCTGTTTTGTTGCAACGTCTTTAGTGGTTGTTTAAGGTGTTAGTGCGGTAATATAGATATCGGGAGGCATTTGGCTGCCTGGAGATCATGTTTGGTGAAAAGAGGTGCTACTAAAGAGAAAAAAGGGTATAGTTTACGAGTGGTATCGTGGAATGTAGGAACACTAACTAGTAAGTTATTAGAGTTAATAGATGTGTTGAAGAGACGTAGGGTTCAGGTAGCATGCCTTCAGGAGACAAGATGGCGGGGTGGGAGAGCAAAAGACTGCAACGGATATAAACTGTGGTACTCAGGGTCAGATGGTACAAAGAATGGAGTAGGTTTTCTAGTTGCTAAGGAACTTCAGGATAATGTAGTGGAAGTGAGAAGATACGATGATAGACTGATGATGTTAAGAATAGTAATAGGGGACGAGGTAGCGGCAGTAGTTAGTGCGTATGTGTGACAACCCGAAAATTTTTCGTGATTTAATATAAAGTTTATGTGATTTTACAAATTAGTTTTTGTATTTTTATTATTATTTAATAATAATGTTAATAATAATAAAAATAATGACAATAATAATAATAATATTATTATTATTATTAATAATAATAAATTATAAAATATTTATTAACAATTTGATTTATAAAATCCAGGGGCTGTTATTGTAATTTCAAAAACTTGTTTTAAAAGTTTCCACATGAAATAATACAGGTTGGAAAGATGAGGGACTAGTTTTGTAAATTGTTTAAAACATCCAACCCGCCGCCCGATTTCCCGACCACCGCCGGCCACCTTCTCCGGCGGCCCTCCGGCGACTCCAAACGACAATTTCAATCGATTTTAATCAAATCAAACTACCCCGACACCATATCGTGCATGAATCGAACTCGGGGGCCACATTAAATTGAATAATGAAGTTGGTTTGGTGTGTTTCCCACTTTCGACCAAACTTTCGGCCGACCCACTTATCTAATCGAGCACTAAACTAAAAACTAATCGAAATAATGGAGCACTACCATTCATTTGATCGTTTATAAACTGACAGTGAGTTTAATTTCACTAAAACACAACGAATCACACCCCTCGATCACCATCGTCTTCCTCGACCTGCAACCCATTCGAAGGCTATGTTCCGAGCTTTCTAACATGAAAATAATAGAGGGCTTTTCATTAGTAAGGTCATTAGAAGCTTCCTGTAAGAGGAATTCGATTATGATCACCATTTACACCCTGAACCGATCTCATGACAGTCGCGACCAATTCTGCGATTGTTCTTGACATATCGAGCATCCAAACAGGTAATTGAAACTACCTACATACTCGATTTTGATTGGGGAACAAAAGCCCTAACATTAATTCGGTTACGAACATCGAATTGCTGCTCAATTTGATTCGGATCGAGTTAGGGTTCTTGGTGGAATTGGGGTTTTTGGAATTTTGGTTTAAAAGAATTAAATGCTGAGTTTTATCGCGGCCTTGTGCCTTGGTTTACTGGTTTGTGGGTGTGATTGTGAACAGGAGGTCAAGGGTTCGAACCCTGCCTCCAACAATTATTTTTTTTGAAGCCTTTTTGAGCCATTTTAAAAATACAGAAAATTATTAAAAATTATAAAAATACTTTTTATAAACTTTGTAAATTTTATAAGTTATTTAATTATTTTCTGGAAAATTATTCTTTAAAAACCTTATTTATTTATTTATTTATATAAATATTAAAGAGGTTATAAATTGTTATTTTTTATAAAAATGGATTTTAAATAATGATTTAAATCATTAATTTATTAATGGACGTTATAATATTAATTATGAATTATCTTGATCAGATAAATACAAATTAGATTTTATAAATTTAAATATTTATAAAATCTTACAAAAATTAAATATAAATTTACATATTTAAATAACGTCTGAGATTTATTTGGAACATAATGATATGTTAAAAATCATTATTAAACTAATTAAATATTATGAAATATAAATCTTTAGTTATTAAAGAATTAACAAAATAACTAAATGATTTAATTATATGTTTATAACAAATCCCAGAAAACCAAACCCTAGATCAATTGAACACCAGGTTCAAGATCTAACCTATTTTGGTTTTGGATTTGTATCTGTTTGCTTATGTGAATTATAATTCCTTAGCAGGAATTTACTAGCTTGTCAACAACACACAAGGACTGAGGTGAGTTCGTAATTGCTCCCCTTTTAATGATTTAAATATTTTGGGGCTGGAATACATGTCGTGATTGAAATTTCAGATTATTTTGTGAGTTCTCGTGTTTCCCTTTTTATTTTGGTTTTGGGATGAGGCATGCTCTTTTAAGCTGGAACTTTTATTTGTGATATTACTTACTGTTCTTGGGATGAAACATGCCTGTTTGTTTTATGAACTATGATGGTGCTTTGCTTGATGCTTGTGTGTGGGCTAGTGAGTTCACCTTATAAAAGGGTTCCGACAGGCTATTCATATACAAATAAACTATGATACATGGGCAAATCTTATGTGAAGGATTTGTTGGGCTTGTACTTAGTAAGTATGTGGGATAGCGGGTTCACCTTATGAAATGTTCCATATCTTCACAAAATAAACACTTCTTTGAATGATATTTGATGATTATTCATTATGTTTTACTTACTTATGAACTCACCAACCCTGTGTTGACAATTGATTTACATGTATTCTCAGGTATCTATTAGGAGCTTATGGACATGCACGTAGGATCATATAAGAGCTCAAGATACATATTGTTTATTATCTGAGATATGATTAGACGTGTTGTTAAGATACAATCTATCTTTTATTTCCGCTGCGTATAATATTTAATACTCTGAATAATAATGGATTGATTATCTAAAACTTATCATATAGAAAACTGCATCTCATGTGTAACTACTGTGTTCGATCCTGTTTGCTCACCCCTCCGTGATAGATTCCAGACCCGGAATTTGAGGGTGTGACAGCATGCACCACAGGTTGGATTAGGGGAAACGGAACGCAATAAGTTCTGGGAAACTTTAGATCAGGTTATGAGAGACATACCTAGACAAGAAAAAATATGCATAGGAGGAGATTTTAATGGGCATATTGGTAAGGGTAATGATCAATTCACGTCGGTGCATGGAGGGTTTGGGTATGGTCTGAGGAATGACGGCGGGAGGGAGCTCCTTGACTTTGCTTTGGCGCATGATCTGGGCATCGTAAATTCGTTCTTTAGGAAAAGAGATTCGCATCTGATCACCTTACCAGCGGCGGAAGACACACTCAGATAGACTATATGCTGATGAGGGGAGAAGATCGTAACTCGTGGAAAGACTGTAAAGCAATCCCGGGAGAGACGGTAGTGACTCAGCATCATATGTTGGTGGCTGATCTACGCGTGAAGAGAGCACTCGTCCAACCAACTAAGAAAATCAGACCTACGATCAGATGGGGCCAGCTCAAAGACGAAAAGATTACCATCTTTAGAGATAAGGTCATACCTGTGATCCAAACTGGGCCACAGGAAGACGCAAACAAAATGTGGGAGGATATGCCAACTGCAGTGATGCAAGCAGCTAAAGAAACTCTTGGAATTGTAACAAATAGGACAGTAGGTCATAAGGAAGCCTGGTGGTGGAATGAAAACATACAGGAGAAGATAGAAATAAACAACAAAGTTTCAGAGACCTTTTACACTGTCCTAATGATGAAGAACGAGCGGAGCTAAAAGATAAACACAAGGAGGCTAAGCGAGAGGCGAAAAAGGCCGTGTCAGAGGCAAAGAGCACAACGTACGAGAGGATGTATAAACGACTAGAGACGAAGGAAGGAGAATATGAAATTTTTAAGATTGTCAGGCCAAGAGAAAGTAGAAAACAAGATCTGAGAATGGTCAAGTTTATAAAGGCTGCGGATGGAAAAGTATTGCTAAAGGAGAACGACATCAAGGCGAGATGGAAAACTTACTTCGATAACCTTTTCAACATAAGGAACCCTCACCAACAAACTGCGATTAGTATACCAAATCAACCACACCAACAAAACAAGTGTTACTGTAGAAGCATCACAGTCGACGAAGTTACGAGAGCGTTGAAGAAAATGGGAAAGGCTAAGGCGGTGGGGCTAGACAACACACCGGTTGAAGTGTGGAAGTGCCTGGGAAACGAGGGTCTGCAATGGGTAACAGACCTATTTAACATCATCTTCAAAACAGGGAGGATGCCACAGCAATGGAGAAGCAGTTTCATAGTCCCCATATATAAGGAAAAAGGAGATGTCCAATGTTGTGCAAATTACAGGGGAATAAAGCTATTGAGTCACACGATAAAACTATGGGAAAGAGTTATTGACACGAGGCTTAGACGAGAAACTCAGATTACGGTGAACCAATTTGGATTTATGCCAGGACGCTCCACAACAGAAGCCATACACGTCATAAGAAGGTTAATAGAAAAATATAGAGAAAAGAAAAGGGACCTTCATATGGTATTCATTGACCTAGAAAAAGCATATGACAGTGTGTCGCGTCAACTCATTTGGAAAAGTTTACGACTCAGAAGGGTACCAGAGAAGTATATCAAAATAATAATGGATATGTACGAAGGGGCAAAAACGTGTGTGCGAGCACTAGTCTTGGACACAGACTTCTTCCCGGTGGAAGTGGGACTACACCAAGGATTGGCATTAAGCCCTTTTCTCTTCACAATAGTGCTGGATGAGATGACCAAGTCTATACAAGAGCCTGTCCCATGGTGCATGCTGTTTGCAGATGATATTGTCCTAATATCAGAATCTAAAACGGTGCTTAATGACAGGCTAGAACAGTGGAGAGCAGCACTAGAAAACAGAGGCTTAACGATAAGTCAATCTAAGACGGAATACATGCATTGTAACTTTAGTGGTGAGGCTGAAGAGAACATACATATCAACATCCAGGGTATGACGGTACCACAGACGTCTACGTTCAAATACCTGGGCTCGTACGTACAGGAGGACGGAGAGATACACAGCGATGTATCTCACCGTGAGCAATCAGGATGGTGCAAATGGAGAGCAGTATCATGGATCCTGTGTGATAAGAGGTTCCCAGCAAAATTAAAGGGAAAACTTTATAGAGTGGCAGTACGCCCAGCAATGTTATACGGAACAGATTGTTGGGCCATAAAGAAATCGCACCAGAGACAAATAGAGGTCGCGGAAATGCGTATGCTCAGATGGATGTGTGGACACACCAGATTGGATCGAATAAGAAACGACGCGATTCGACGGAGGCTGCAGGTGGCGTGTATCACAGATAAGATAAGAGAGGGAAGATTAAGATGGTTTGGCCACGTAAAACGAAGGTCGATGGTAGCACCCGTTAGAGCAGTAGAGAATATCACCGTAGAGGGTAGGAGGAATAGAGATCGACCTAGGTTGACTTGGGACGAAATAATTAGGCGAGATATGGTAGACTTGCACCTTTCTGAGCACATGATCGACGATAGGAGTGAGTGGAGACGTAGAATTAAAATTAAGGACTTCTAGCGGGACCGGTGGGTAGGAAGGATAGACGTAGATCTTGGGCAGGAAGGGTAGACGTAGATCTGTTGCGGCCCACCTATCTTCCTATTTCTGCCCTTATACGTGATTCTATCTGCTTATTTGATGTACACGCTTTCTATGTATTTAAGTGACTTATACTTGTGTGTTGTCTGACTTACTTTATGTTTGCGATTGCGACTTTTATTGGTTTTCGTTACCGAGTCGGGGGTCTCTTCGGAAGCAGTCTCTCTATCTCACTAGATAGAGGAAAGACTCGCCGTCACCTACCCCTCCCAGACCCTGCTCTTGAGTGAGACTTACTGGGTATGTTATGTTATGTTATGTTATTTAATAGGAGAGAGAGGCGGGAAAAAAATGGTGAGAATGATTGTGGTGCTGACACATGACACTCTCATTTACCCTTTTATTAGAGTAGTAAGATTTGTAATATTTGTTATTAGGACCGCTAAGGAACTGAACGTTAAGCAAACGGTTCGCGAACCGTTCGCCAGGGTGTTTGTTTATGTTCATTCGTTTAATAAATAAATGGACATGAATAAGAATTTTCCGTTTATTTAGTTAAACGAATAAACATGAGTAAATGTTGTGTTTGTTCATTTATGTTCGTGAATGTCCGATAGTGTGTTCGTGAACAGTTCATGAACAACTCATTTTCTTATCAGAAAAATACGAACAAAGCCTTGTTCGTGTTCGTTCGGTTCTTTTGCGGCCCGATTTGCTACGCAGCGAGATAATTCGTTGCATTTTGAGGAAAAAAACTAGATTTGTAATTTGCACTACATGACAGAGTAGTCCGTTGTATTTTCAAGGAGAAAATAATAAAAGGTTGAAAAAAACGACAATTAAAAGCCCAAACCCTATTCCATGAGGAATCAAACCACAGGGAATTGAGAGTCAATAAACACACGCCTGTACCACTAAGAGCATTTATGCCGGTTTATTCATTTTTATCCATATAATTACATTAAATATACTATTTTTTCTCTTATTTTTAATTAAATTATATTTTTTTGATAACTTTATTGTTACCTTTTCTCTCGCATTCATTCACAACTACCTTCGAAATTACTAAAAAAATTATAGGGGTTAAACGGTGTTTCCTCAAATACAATATCGAACAGTAATATTTTTTTCTCATCCACTCACAATATCTCTTATAATATAAAACACACACTCATGTAAAAAACCCCCTACTATAAACGATCTAATATAAACAAGGTTTAACCTCTATAATCAAAATCTTTACACAGATTTTAATATCTCAAAACAAAAAAGTAGTAATAAAGATTATAAAACGATAAAAAAAAACTTTTGAGATCCAATCATAACTTACCACATGGTAAATAAACCCATCACAGAAAGAAACAATTTATAAATGTTATGTGACATATGGCCCAAAAACTTATAGGACTTCTTTTTACCTCTTCTATAGTACTATACTACTATGTATGTAGTGTCATAAAGCCCAGAAAATCCAATAAAATGTGTTCTTATTCTTTTTAATCTATACTGTAGCGGGAAAACTTGTGATCAGGAGGTATCAGTTACCTCAATAAAGGAGATCCATGAGTCGGCCCATTTAATACTTGCAGCCCATTAAGAAGCTCAAGCCTCAAGAAGGAAAGTAGGTCAATTTGTTGCTCGGGGTCAGGCCCAATTCGATGGAAATTTTTAGGCTTAGCGACCGTCATATATAATAACTAGCTTAAATAAATACGTATAATACACATTACACGGGGTGTATATATAAAATAATCTACCTATCTACCTATTATAATAAAAAAAGTAACTTGGTGTGACACGTGTCAGCACGACAATTCTCCTCACCAAAATTTTTCCGCCTCTCTCTCCTATTAAATAATTACCTTAATACTAATAATAATATTTAATATTTTTTAGATTAGTTTTTTTATACATTAAGAAAAATATTTTTTTATTTATGTTATTTCTAAATAAATAAATTTTTATAAATAATATTTTTTGCTAAAATATTAAACTTTTTTAAAAATATGATATATTATAAAATTAGTGTTTTTAAAAAGTAAATTATTTAAAAACTAAAAATAATTTAATTTAGGAGTTATGATAATAAAGTATTTTAAAATTGATATTTTTATACGGTTTGTTTTAAAACAAAATATATCTTTTTTGAAAAAAAAATAAAAACAAAGTTATAAAAAGTTGATATCACTGTTTTAATCATTACTTATAGTAGTTACTCATATGTAATTTCAGTCATATCTTAAAATATCATTTTATTTTTCATAAATTTCATTATATTACTATTTTATTTATTCAACCCGTGTAATACACGGGTTTTCTAAAGCTAGTTAAATATAATAAAAGGTTATTATTTATAAGATGATATTCTAAAATAATATTTAATTGAAATCTTTCTTACTATAAGCATTTTGAAAATTTTATTTCAAAATAATTTTTTTTAAAAACTATTATTTTTAAAAACTTTCTAATTATAATTTTTAATTTTAGTTATTTTTTGTTTATAAAACTTTTGTTTTTAAAAACACCAGTTTTAAATTATTTTTTATTTTTAATAAAGTTTGATGTTTTAGCAAAAATTCTTATTTTATAAAAATTTGCATATTTAGAAATAACATTAATAGAATTATTCATTTTTTAATTTTAAAAAATTAAATAATATTATTAGTAAATAGTTTGAGCATTAAATAGGAGAGAGAAACGAAAAAAATTGATGAGAAAAAATATGGTGTTGACAAGTGTACATTTTAGTTATCGTTTTATTAAAGTAAGAAGATAGTTATATAAGCATCTTATAAACATTCATGTGAGTTTATGTTGTCTCTTGCCTATTGTCGATTACCATAGAACTAGGAGAATAATTAGTAATCTTGAAATTCAATGTCTTGTTTATGATGCACGCGTGATGCGTATATGAATCAAAAAACAACAAAATGAACTATGAAGATGTATGTGAAGCAGTTGAATTAATTAGTGAAATGATATTTAAATGGTTAGTTGATTGAACCATTTAGTGATCAACTAGAGAGCATGAACAAACCTTTGATTATGTTGGGAGGATTTATTTGTTTGCACTGGTTCACGGGTTTCTCACACACATTTCATACTTGTTTGCAATTTGAGTTTTATCTTATTGAAAATTTTTGTATGAACCCAAATAGTTTCAATCTAATAGTATTTGTTTTGCAATTTGAGTTTTAATTTTGAAGTTTCTATATGTTTTATGTTTTTACCCTCTACACAACCAACCTATTTAGCCAGCTATAACCTTGACAGTCATGAGTCAATATAGTGACAAATCATAATTGTCCTAGTGACCAATCTAATTATCCTCGAGATGTAGCATTGTTGTAAGAAGATTTTTTTTTTATTTTAAGTGATCCCGATGTTTTGTAGCATTTTCACAAACCCATGCGGCCAAGATTCAAAGTTCATTTTATTTACAAATGATAAGAATCATTTTTTATTTTGTTGTCCTTTGAGAAATGCATTCCAGTTGACATGTAATTTTATATGGAATATGTGAGTTTCTCTTTATTGAAGGAATACGAACTCACCATCTTCAAACGTGTCCTTAATATCTTAGAGGCTGAACTTTTCTTCAATGATTAAAAATTAGATGCATGAAACTGGAAGAAGTGTGTGTAGTGGAGGGTTCAAATACAAAATCACGAATGGCACGAGAACTATGAGAAACAATTTAAACCAATAAACTATTATTAACTATAAAACTATTAGAAACATTGGCCTGCTCATGTCTCAACATGTCTTAAGAGATGCAAAATCATGTGGAGCCGAATGGAAAAAAAAATAAAAATAATAAATGTGATCAAAATCACAGGAACTAAAATAATAATTCACTCTTAATAAAATATCTGGTCTATTTAGTATCTTTAGTGATACATTATTGATATTTAACAAACTTTAATAGCTATTCAAATATTTGTATAACAACTCAATATATAATAAAAGAAAGAATTAAAAGGATGTGTGGCATCATTCTAAGCATTTTAACAAAAAGTTCCTTTCTCTCTCTATTATTTATTAATGATATACAACCTTTTCAAATTAAAAAAAAACATTTTTAAGCAATTCAGATTCTTGATGCTAAAAATGATATTAAAAATGGATTAAAAAAAGAAATGTTAACAAACAATTAAAAAATAACAGTTTAGAAAAAGTTAAAACAAAACTTTTTTTAAAAACAAAAGTAGAAAAAATGATATTATTGTTTTATTACATAAAATAATTAATTATATTTAATATTAATCATATTTTTATTGTTTCTATAGTTTCTAATTCCTCATTATATATTATATTACCAGCGGTGAGTGTAACCGCTGGTAAGAATGATCTTGGCCATTGAAATCTGCTGAAATTAAATCTAGACCGTTTAAACTAGGCGGTTACAACGGTTACAGAGTGGTTTTCGGTGATTTCTGAAGGCAGTTAACTTCTACGAAAATGGGGGTGCAGTTGCTTCAATTCCGCAGGGGAAAAACGTGGGTGGGTTGTACAACCCGTAACTGTTTAAACTTGCCTATAAAAGCAACCCTTTGTCCCGTATTTTTGTTTTTGAGGGGGTTTTGTAACTGAAACGAAAAGGAGACAAGAGATCAATGGAAATGACTAGTACCAACCAGAGATTCACCAAAGTCGAAGGAGTTAATATCGTACGATCTTCTTCTGCGATGGAGTACACAAGTTGTTGCCTCACTTCGTTGTAGTTAAGGTTGAAACTCCCCTTAAATCTCTCTGTATTTTCTGATTGTCTACATAACTTAGTATCACTATGTCATCATATGCTTGAGTTCATCACTTCTCAATTTTCGATTTCTGGATTTAGGTTTACGCAAGAGGAATTTAGGCGTGTAAACCTGGTCTTACCCTAAGATGGGAAATCCCCTTAGCATTCTTGAACTCCATTACAATTCGGTGGTGCTATTTATAACAATCTTAAAGACTGAATGGGTTAGATCAAGACCTACCCGGAATGGTTTGATACTATTGTTTACGCTACGAGTAAGTTGCCAGATTTAAAGAATTTCACACCGTGTGTTCGTTTGAGATTGTTTAGTGATTAGGTTTTTGTTCTTTATGCGCTAATTTTGAGATGTCTGATATCAAGAATGTACCTAGGTTTCATTTTTATAAATTTCATTTAGTTAAGGTTCTTGTATATATGGTTTCACGACATCTATCTTCAACAATACTCAAAAGTTAG
Source organism: Flaveria linearis (assembly GCA_024085815.1). NCBI lineage: Eukaryota > Viridiplantae > Streptophyta > Magnoliopsida > Asterales > Asteraceae > Flaveria > Flaveria linearis. The sequence continues at coordinate 62,211,503 of CM044012.1, forward strand.
ATATACCTATATAGTAGAGTGGCATTCTATACTAATATTCATATGGAGTTTTTCCTAATTTTCAATGGTTATATATATGAACTCTGTGTCATATTTACAACTAAATCTTAATCTTAAGTTTACAATTGACAAGCTAACTAGATTAAAATGGGTCAAATGAATACACACAATATGGTTAATGATAGTTTTTAGGTAACCTACCTATTATTTATCAAATATGGCTGTTAACTAGCATTTTTATTTCACATGATTGGTAATGCTTTTATGTTTAGGTTGTTTATCACTTAGCTTTTCATTTTTATCGAGTGGTTGTCGTATAATACCTGGCCATTTTTGCTTAAGTATGTAAGTCTCTGTAGAATGAACTTAACTATGTTGGTGTTACATTAACGTTAGAGTACCCGGCCACCGGACGGGTATAAAACTAGTTACAATTGATTTAATGTTTTTTTACAAACCGTGTTTTACACTAGTATTAAGCTACTTATAGTACTTTTTAAATTTTAGTTAGTCTTACATCCATAAAAAAGGAAAGGAGACCGTGAAAAATACATATCCGTTAATGCAAGTGTAATTATTAAAAACGGTCTCTCTATCCTAAAAGATAGAGCTAAGATTTGTCATCATCCAACCTCTCTCAGACACTACTTTTATTGGGATATACTGGATATGTTGTTGATGTTATTGATGCAAGTGTAGAAGGGCTAAAGAGGAAAGGAGGCAAAGACGAAATCCAAGTAGTTTTTAGATGATGACAAAAGGTGTTTCGTTAATTTGGTATGATATAATCCGTCAAATAAAATATTAATAATCGGATGGTGGAGCCATAGATGGGACTTCAATTCTCTATACAACGATTGGATCATGCAAAATATTTTATTGACTCAACTTATTGGACCATATACAGTAGTTTAAAAAAGGATTTTGAGTAAATTACACATATGATACTTGTAGTTTTAAATTTTTAATAAGATTATGGATTTGGTTTTTTAAGTTTAAAACTAGTATTAAGCCTCGAGTGCTACGCCGGGGATGTAAAGCCGTATCAAGTAACATCAAATTTGCATCGTCATCATTGACCACTAACACCCGAAAAACACGTATTTAAAAAGAAAAAAAAGGGAAAAAAACAAACCAAAAGTAGACGTAAAAACATTAAACCTTGCACGTGAAACGTAAAAAATTCAAACAGTAAGTCAGTAACTAAGTCGATGTAAGACCAGCGCGTTGTGATGGGATCGTTAAACATTAGACGTAAAAACATTAAATAAAACAAACCAAAAGTACACGTAAAAACATTAAACCTTGCACGTGAAACGTAAAAAATCTAAAACAGTAACTAAGTCGATGTAAGGCCAGCGCATTGTGATGGGGTCGTTAAACGGGAAAAAATAGACGTAAAAACGTTAAACCACAAGCATACGTTGCACCATATTAGTTCGTAAATTTTAAATCAAAAAGTGATAAAATTTGGAAAAAAATAAAAAATATAGGAAACCAAAGTTGAATGCGAAAAATTATAGGGGTTAAAAATTATAAAAAATGTAAAAATATAAGGTTAAAAATAAAAAAATAAAGTAAAAAACTAAAAGTGGATTTCAGCTTAGATACAACTTGTAATACAAAAACAAATTCATAATGTAATACAAAAACAAATTCATAATTAATAATATATAATATAATTTATAGTCTTTGATATTCAATTTTTCTTTCAACTAGTATTAAGCCCCCTGCGTTGCAGCGGGGGGCGTAAAACAATGTCAAGTGGTATCAATGGCACACAATCACAAGTGACCACTAACACCGGAAAAACTCGTATTTAAAAGGAACAAAAAACTTAGAGAATAAAATCGAACGAAAAGTAAGCGTAAAAACGCTGAACATGTAAACAAAATGTAAAACAATAAATAAGTCAATCAAGAACAAACGTGTTGCAACAGAGTCGTTAAAGTTGAAGAAAATAAGGGTAAAATTGTTGAATCAAACACACGTGTTGGGAGATGAAGAAAATATATATTAAGTGTAAATTGTAAAAGATATAAAAGTAATAGGTTAAAAAAAGTTAAAGTTTAAGAAAAAGACAAAGGTAAGTGCAAACCACTAAACACATAATACAACTCACTAAACGTACCAAAATTGATATATTAATATTATATAAATTAATCATTTTTGTAAAGGAATTAATAATTAATAAACTATATATGAAAAGTGGGGGGTCTTTTTGTAATTTCTTAAAGATTGGTGGTAAGTTTAAAAACTCTAAAAGGTTCTTGAAAGTAAGGGGGTCTTTTTGTAATTTCTTAAAGCTTGGTGGTAATTTTCAAAACCCCTAAAAGTTCCTTGTGTACACCGATCAAGGAGATTTAAATATATATAATTGTTATCTCTAGGTCTAGGTCTGTTACTTAATGTTTAAGGTTGTTAAAATTTCCAAAATAATTATTTTATCAAAAGACCGTTCATGCAATTTACTTTTTAAACTATAAGCGAGCGGGCGCGCACATACATATACATACATACATACATACACACACACATATATATATAATGTGTTTTGTTTATAATAATATATTAGAGTCGTGACGGGTTATCTCTAAAATCTGGTGTGTTTTGATATGTGGATTCGAGGCCAATAATTTTAATAAATTTAACATTCTTAAGTATTAATTAACAGACCCAAGGATCATAGCTACTTTTATATTATTTAAATTCATAAATTTTCAAATAATATCAATCTTTGAAACAACACACACACACACAAACAAAACTACCTCTTAAGTTGCTGCCCTGTACTCGCTCATTCATACACACACATTCATTGTTAGAATACTTTATAAAAATAACAGTAAACAAAACTCACACATTCTAAAACCTTATTTAGAAGGAACCCCTATCTAAGGGTGTTCATCGGATCGGATAAATGATTATTCGGATTATTTGGATCGGACAAAGGATTATTCGGATCGGATTATTCGGATTTGAATTTTTCAGGACCCTATCCGAAATCCGATCCGATCCGAATCTATCCGAATTCAATTCGGATCAGATTCGAATATATCCGAGTAATCCGAATAAACCAAATAACAATTTTTTTCCTTTTTTTCTATATATTTATTTTGTTTGCTAATTTTTAATTCTTTCCATTTTATAAGTTGGAAATCACAACAAAAGATATAAAACTAACAAATAAAATTTGACTTGTACACAAATTCAAAATTTAGAACGTAATAGGCAATTGTATAAAACCCGAATATTAGAATCTCTAATTCAGAACGACGGTCGATTATTGCGTAATTATTTAGGATTATGAATAGAATGTGTAAATATTCTTGTGTATTAAGTTGAAAACATAATATATAGTTGAGTAATGAGTATTAGACTAGAAACATAGTTGAAGTCTTATGCAGATTAATCGGATATCCGAATAATCCGAATAACCAGAATAAAAAAGTGTGATATCCGAAATCCGATCCAAAATCCGAATAAGGAATTCGGATTCGGATGAGATCCGATCTGAATATCCGAATAAGGATTCGGATCGATTTATTCGGATTCGGATACAGATCGGATTTCGGATATTTTTGAATATCAGGTTTTTTGAACACCCTTACCCGTATCTGATAATTTAGCTTGGGACATTATAGGGCTCGTGGTGAACGGATTCTAACATGTGTCCCTAACTACCTGATGTTTGTCTATTTATCTTTGTACAATCACAGATACATGGTGCAATTTGATGCATTATATCCCACAAAAACGTGATTTAACACTAAAAATGTAACTACACATGCAAAAGCTAAAAGCTACAAGCTAAATACTACAACATTTTTCTATTTAGATATTCTTTTATACCGTTTAAGCCTTTAGCAGTTTGTTTGCACTTATAAATATGTATAAATACTTGGAAGCATGAAAAAGATAACATAAATTTAAAATGCTTAAAATAATATTAATTGTTTTTACACTCATTAAATAGGTATACGATAAATACTGTATATCATAAAGAACATAAAGAAGAATTTAAATTTTTTTTTAAATATCCATCTTTTGCAAGTTATACCCAAACCTTAATATCAAACGAGAACTTATAATATACTTTTATGTAGTAGTGTATTTAACATATACATCCTTTCATGCATGTGCACTTAACGACCAAGAATTTGAACTATTCCCTCCCTCCCTTAACACCACCTTATAACATTTATATATGTACACTGTATTAAGGATAAGATTTGAATTTCTATCAACTTGTTTAATATTTAAAACTAGGTTCCATCTTATCATGTTCCATAGAAGTAGGAACCACCTAGTCAAGGTTGTTATGTATCTCCTATACTTTCTCTCTTATTAGTATATTTAAAGTCTTCAATGAAGGAGAAGAAATCAAGTATTCACAGTCATTAAATCTTCACCTTGTTATGGTATCAGAGCCGTAACAAGCTCCATCGAGTGATTCCTGTTTTTCCTGTTTTCTTCTTGACCTACCAATTTTTTCAAACCCTCTCTCCATCATGACAACCCCCACACCACCCGCAACCATTGACAACAACTCATCGGCCCCTATCATAGAACCCAAGGTCGCGCAGCCCGTGATCCAACTCACAGCCAACACCTACTTTCCGATAAAACTCACCTCCACTAACTTCGTCGTCTGGCGCAAACAAATCCTCTCCACACTGATTGGTTTGGATCTTGACAAATACATCACCAGTTATGTCACTCCACCGTCCCAATTTCTTGCCGGTGATAGCACCAAACCCAACCCCGAGTTCATCCCCTAGTATCGCCAAGATCAGATCATCATCAGTGCCCTTCTTGGCAGCTGCTCCGACACTGTTCAACCCATTGTCTCCTCATCCGACACCGCCCGGCAAGCCTGGAAAAGTCTTAATGCAAGTTACGCCAGTGTTTCGAGATCTCGCATTATCTCCCTAAAGTCTCGCCTCGCTAAAAATCCCAAAGTCTCTCAAACCGTCTCTGAATTCCTTCATGATATGAAGAACATTGCCGATGAACTTGCTCTTGCCCACAGCCTCGTTGATGACGAAGATCTGATAGTGCACATTCTTAGTCAACTAGGCGATGACTATAACACCATCACAGCCGCAATCAAAGTTCGTGAGAACCCCATCTCCTTTCCCGAACTCTTTGATAAACTTGTGGACTTCGAACGTGCACTTCAGGAAACTAGTCCATCTCCTCCCTTGGCTACGGTTAATTCACACACCGGCAGCCATCTTGCTCCTTCAACCGGGGACCACAAGATGCTCGCAGCAACAACAACCGCACCCAGCAGCCCAGTTTGTAACATCCCAGGGAAATCGCAATGTGATATTGTCCGCTTTAGCCGCAGCCTCACGGTTTTAAAACGCGTCACATTAGGGAAGGTATCCAGCCCCTTATAAAGAGACTTTAGTTCTCCTTCCCAACTGATGTGGGATGCAAATAGTCATGTTTCAGGCGTGTTTCATCCACCCCCCTAAGGGAGCCCAGCGTCCTCGCTGGCACAACGGCCTGGCCCTGGCTCTGATACCAATTGTAACATCCCAGGGAAATCACAACGTGATATTGTCCGCTTTGGCCGAAGCCTCACGGTTTTAAAACGCGTCACATTGGGGAAGGTATCCAGCCCCTTATAAAGAGACTTTAGTTCTCCTTCCCAACCGATGTGGGATGCAAATAGCCATGTTTTAGGCATGTTTCATCCACCCCCCCTAAGGGAGCCCAGCGTCCTCGCTGGCACAACGGCCCGGCCCTGGCTCTGATACCAACTCTAACATCCCAGGGAAATCGCAACGTGATATTGTCCGCTTTGGCCGCAGCCTCACGGTTTTAAAACGAGTCACATTGGGGAAGGTATCCAGCCCCTTATAAAGAGACTTTAGTTCTCCTTCCCAACCAATATGGGATGCAAATAGCCATGTTTCAGGCATGTTTCATCCACCCCCCCTAAGGGAGCCCAGCCTCCTCGCTGGCACAATGGCCCGTCCCTGGCTCTCATACAAACTGTAACATCCCAGGGAAATCGCAACGTGATATTGTTCGCTTTGGCCGCAGCCTCACGGTTTTAAAACGCGTCACATTAGGGAAGGTATCCAGCCCCTTATAAAGAGACTTTAGTTCTCCTTCCCAACCGATGTGGGATGCAAATAGCCATGTTTCAGGCATGTTTCATCGATGAAACATGCCTGAAACATGGCTATTTGCATCCCACATCGGTTGGGAAGGAGAACTAAAGTCTCTGTATAAGGGGCTGGATACCTTCCCCAATGTGACGCGTTTTAAAACCGTGAGGCTGCGGCCAAAGCGGACAATATCACGTTGTGATTTCCCTGGGATGTTACAGTTGGTATCAGAGCCAGGGCCGGGCCGTTGTGCCAGCGAGGACGCTGGGCTCCCTTAGGGGGGTGGATGAAACATGCCTGAAACATGGCTATTTGCATCCCACATCGGTTGGGAAGGAGAACTAAAGTCTCTTTATAAGGGGCTGGATACCTTCCCCAATGTGACGCGTTTTAAAACCGTGAGGCTACGGCCAAAGCGGACAATATCACGTTGCGATTTCCCTGGCATGTTACACAGTTCGACGAAGGCCCCTCGGTCACAATGGTCGTCTCCTCCTGCCGCCACCAACAGCCGCACCCCTCGCACAACGTCCTTCTGTCACTTCTGCAACATCCCGGGCCATGGACACAAGCTCAACCGCTTTCTTCGGGAACACAACGTCAACGCCACTGCCCCGGCCGCTCCCACCAACAACACCTCCTCGGCGCGATCGTCTCCGACTACCCCGCAATGGATGTTCGACACCGGTGCCTCACATCATGCCACCTCTGATCATGGATCCTTCCACACTCTTTCTGAATATGGCAGACCCGAAGAGATAGTTCTCGGGGACGGTAAGACCCTCTCCATCTCTCACACCGGTAACACCACTCTATCTACTAACTCTCGCTCTCTCTCCTTCACCAATGTTTTTCTTGTACCGCAGCTTCAACGTAATCTTATATCTGTTGCCAAACTTTGTCGTACTAATAATGTTTCCGTGGAATTCTTTCCGCGTCATTTTCTTGTCAAGGATCTTCGCATGGGGGCGCAACTCTTGCACGGGGTGAACATCAATGACCTTTACTACACTTCATCTGGCTCTTCACCTTAACTGAATGTCGCAGCCACGACCTCTCCCTTAGCATGGCACCACATCTTTGGACATCCTTCCTCAAAAGTGTTCAAGTCTTTATGCAAGCTTACTGGACTTCAGTTTACTAGTTCAAATATTTCATTTCATTGTGATTCTTGTTCTTTAAATAAAAGCCATCGCCTGCCTTTTGGTGCAAACAGTTTTAGTGCTTCTCAACCTTTACAATTAATTTATTCTGATGTGTGGGGACCTGTTCAACATTCTGTTGATGATTTTCGTTACTATGTCTTGTTTGTTGATTACTATTCAAAATATTCATGGCTTTACCCATTAAAACGAAAATCGGACGTTAAAACAATCTTTCCACAATTTAAACTATTAGCTGAGAAGTTCTTCCAAAAGCCACTAATCTCACTCTTCTCCGACAATGGCGGTGAATACATTGCCCTTCGCCCCTATCTTCAATCGCAGGGCATCTCCCACTTTACCACCCCTCCCCATACCCCGGAACAGAATGGGGTCGCCGAGCGCCGTCACAGACACATCGTCGAAACAGGACTGTCTCTCCTCCACTTTGCCAACATACCTTTATCGTTTTGGTCCCATGCTTTTCAAAAAACCTTTTTCTTATCAATCGTCTCCCCACCCCTCTGCTCAATCACCACTCTCCTTACCAACGCCTGTATGGCACCTCCCCCTCTTACTCCAAACTCAAACCCTTTGGGTGTCTCTGCTTCCCGTGGTTGCGCCCCTACACCTCCTCCAAACTACAACCCCGCTCCTCTCGGTGCGTTTTCCTTGGCTACTCGCCATCCCGCTCCGCTTACAAATGTTACGATCTCACCTCCCGTCGGGTCTTTCACTCCCGACACGTTGAGTTCATCCACCACACCTTCTCGTTTCAATCTACACCACCAACCTCAAACGTCTCCCTTACTTCCTTTTTTCAGCACACATCCCCTCCACCTTTCTCCCTCTCCCCGTAACCCAACCCCATGCACTCACATGATTCTTCCCCTCCCATGCAACCCATGGAACCCCCTCCCACATATCCTGCTCCCACTCATACCACCCCTCCCCCCCTCCCACACTCCTCTCCCCCTATCGCCAACCCCATCTCACCTGCAGCCCTCCCTCAACTCCCTCCACACCAACTCCATCGCCAACCTCCCAATCTGCCCCGCTACCTCCCGCACCCACCACCACCCACTCGCCCTCTCCTCCTTCTGCCTCTCCTCAAACCCCTCTTCCCACCTCATCCACCTCTAACCCCACCCTTCCCCCGCGCACCCGAAAGCCCAACCCCAAATACTTCAACGATCAGTTCGTTAACACCACCACCCTGCACCCCATTCCGCCTACCCTTGAACCCACCTCCCATACCCAAGCCCTCAAAGATCCAAAATGGCGACGTGCAATGGACACTGAATACAATGCCCTTCTCCACAACCATACGTGGGACCTCGTTCCCCGTACCATCCAACACCCCATCGGGTGTAAGTGGGTCTTCCGGATCAAACGCCACCCTGATGGTTCCATTGCCCAATACAAAGTCCGCCTGGTGGCCAAAGGCTTTCATCAACAATCTGGCAAAGACTACTTTGACACCTTTAGCCTGGTCACCAAACCGGTTACCATTCGCACCGTCCTTCCCATCGCACTCTCCAAACACTGGCCCCTACGTCAGCTTGATGTCAATAACGCCTTCCTCCATGGCACACTTCATGAGGAAGTCTTTATGCTTCAACCTCCGGGTTACACCCACTCTCAATTCCCAAACCATCTTTGTTGCCTTCGCAAATCCTTGTACGGTCTTAAACAAGCCCCACGCGCTTGGTACATTGAACTTACCCAGTTCCTTCTCCACTTTGGTTTTCGCAAATCCCAAGCTGATGCCTCACTTTTTGTTTATCACCACAACGGTGTCACCGCTTACTTCTTAGTATACGTCGATGACATTGTCCTCATTGGCAACAACCCTCACTTCCTGGTGATGCATGGGGTTTTAGAATGAGGTTTATCATGGTTAATTGGTTAAATTTAATGCATTTAATATGGTCAAGTGTAAGAGATTGTGTTGAACAAGTTAACTATGATGATTTGATGTTTTGTAGGTTAAACGCAATCATTTGAGGAGTTTTGAAGAATGCACATCGATGATAATCAAAGATCATGATAGATGAGATGAAAGAGAATTCAATTACGAGAACGTGGCCACAAACGGGGAGGAAAACGGAGTCCAAACGAAGAAGTTATGAAGAAAACAAGAATCGGACAAAGTTGGTCGACCATGACCTACGGCGGAAACATGACCTACGGTGCGTCAGTTCAAGAAAAACAGAATGGGCTTGGCGTAACTTACGGCAGAAGGCTGACCTACGGTACTGGACGCGCTGAAATCACTTATAAGTCGCGAAAATTAGGTTTTTGAGGATATCTTTCATTCCAGACCTCCATAGTCGCCCCCTTTCGTCCCCAAGGCTTCCCAAAGGCTCCCGGAGGCGATTTCAAGGCTCAAGATCTCATTTTTATCATTCGGTTTGATTCTTTAACGTTAGATACGATGTTTAATTTTGATTTTGATTTGGTGTTCTTCATTACCATGTCTAGCTAATCTCCTAGTAATCTTCTTTGGGTAGTAAGGTTTATTACTATGATTTGTTTTTGATGATTTGTGATTGAGTTAATGTTTGAACATGGCAGTTTAAGCCGAGTACATTATTTGTTGGTGGAAAACTCTAAAATATGTGTGTTGCTTTCAATTCACTTGTTCCACTTTGATTGTTTTAGATTTCTTTTCATCTGGAAACGTTAATGTTGGATGGGATTGAGTATCACAAACGTAGGATATGATTCGAGTAGTTCTTTGACAACAGTCTCATTCAATCTATTGTTTTTACCCAAATTGACCCGTTAAGCTTATATGACTTTTATGAACATTCGAAGCAAATCTAAGTAGTAAACCTGAATCCGGAGAAGATTATCTTTTTACATTATTGTTTGCAACTCAATTAATCATAAAGTTCGTTACTTTTCTCGATTAGTCATTTTTATTAAGTTTTTGTAATCAAGCTACAAACTTTTAGATTTAAACAAAACTTTCCACATATTCCCTGTGAATCGACCCGACTTACCCTAGCTATCTTAGGTGAGTTTGGAACCTTATAAATTGTTTTTTTGATTAGGCTTGACAAACTAACATCAAAATGGCGCCGTTGCCGGGGAATTAGTGCACAAAGTGTCAAGTTTAAGTTTTTACTTGTTTTGCTTGTTTTATCTACTTTCTCTTCTTTGTTACGCTAGGTGTGCTTGTGTGTACAGGTGACAGCTCCGTGCATGCTTACCCGGTATGCAAGGAACAAGTCCCCGTTAATTTTTGATCCAGAAGTTGAAAAGACCGCTCGAAGAGATCGAGCACAATCCCGTGCAAAAACTCAATCATCAAGAGCAGTCAAAGAGTGCAAGATGGAACACAACCCACCACCACCACCACTTAACCAAAATCCACCCAATGACCAACCGCCAAATCCACCAATTGATCAACCTCCACCAAACCAACCAAATGACCCATTACCCTACCTAAATTTGCAGCCACAAGCACAAAACCCAATTGGCCACAACCTACCACCTCAAAGACAAAATCCTTATCCTCAAACAAGGCAAAACCCCTACCAACATGGACCCCCAAGACAGAATATGAGACATCAAAGGGGGTTAATAGGATCGAGGCCGAAGAGGATAGATTTGACAGATTAAGCATCCATACTTGGGATGATGACATAGATGGACGAAGTGATGGAAATGAAGATGAGTATGTTGAAGAGGATGCGCAATACAATGAACCTAATAACAACCAAGGCCGATATAGACAGAATGAACAACCAAGGCAATATAGGCAAAATCAGGGCCAAGTTCAAGGTAGAAGACAAGGATTTCCTCGGGTAAATCGGAACCCCGGGCTTCAACCCTACCAAGCCATTGTTCAAGGGGTTGATAGCCATTTTCGCCCTACCATAGCTGGAGCTTCATCACCCATAGTCAGGCCACAAGTTAGAGGGAAGTCATTTGAGATTAGGTCCAATAGACTGGCCATTCTTCCTGAGTTTTATGGACTGTCCAGGGAAGAACCCTATTTGCATCTGAACGAGTTTAGTGCCATTTGTGAGACTATTGGGGCACAAGGTTTTACACCCGAAGAAGTGATGTTAGTGCTATTTCAGTTCACATTAAAAGGAAATGCGAAGAAGTGGTTTCATTCCCTACCTGCTGCCAGCATTTACACCTGGGAGCAAATGCAGCAGCACATTCAGTCAGAAACAAGATGAGCCATTCCATGAAGCTTGGACTAGATTCAAGGAGTTGTTGATAACTTGTCCACATCACGACATTCCTCAATGGGAGTTGATTTCTTCATTTTATGATGGGTTATCTGCTAAAGATGTAAGAGATGTGAATTCAACAAGTGCAGGAACCTTCATGACTAATACTGAGGATGATGATTGGGAGTTATTGGAACGGATGAGTATATATTCAAAAAGGCAAGCTCAGTCTCGGAGGAAATCAAGGAATGTGGTTGATGATTCGGATAGAAGGACTTCCAGGTTGGGTCAGTCATCAGGTAAGGCTACAGTAAAGGCTACAAGTTCTTTTACTATATATTAGGGATGTGGTGAAGCTGGACATACTGCCAGAGATTGTCCAGAGTTTGATGAGGGGTTGGAAGAGGTGAATTATGTACAGGGTGATAGGCGACCATACAGTAACAACAGTAATAATAATACTTATCATCCCGGTTTGAAGAATCACCCTAATTTAAGGTATGGTAACCCAGACAACCAGTTGAATCCAAATTTTCAAGGTCCTTCACATCAGCAATATCAGAACAGGTCAATGGGTCAGAGTAATCAATACAATCAAGGAAGTTACAACAGGGGTGGTCAAAGGAATTATCAGCATAACCAGGATCAGAGTGGATCAGGAGGAAATGCAGAGCCAACAAACACGGAATTGTTAGAGTTCATGAAGGAGATGAAGAAATCCAACGAAGTTAGAGACAAGAGTGTTGAAGCTTTATCCAAACAAGTGGGGCAGTTGGCTGAGGAAGTTGCAATTTTGAAGAAAGCTCCAGGGAAACTTCCTAGTGATACTCAAAGAAACCCAACTCATAGCTCCTCTAATGCAGGACCATCAAGTAGCAGACATCCTTCAGTTAGCCAGGTAAGCATTCTTCGCTAAGGTAAGGTTTATGATAATAAACTTGAACCTCCAGCACAATTCATTGAAGGAGTGGTGGAGGATGTCAATGAGGATGAGGATAGTGATTGTGAGATTGAACCTGTCACACCTAAATCACCCAAGAAAGTAACTTTTTCAAATAAAATTGATCGGGTGATGGGGGAAGAATCAATTAGTGTTCAGGAAAAGGGTGTGGAGGCTAATACCATCCCATTTCCTAAAGCATTAATCGATCCGGGTAAAAAGGTTTTATCGGGAAAAAGGGGACCACAACAGGATGAGATGTGGGAAGTTTTTCAATAAGTCAAAGTTAATATCCCATTGCTTGAGGTAATTAAACAAGTTCCCGCGTATGCAAAGTTTTTAAAAGACTTGTGTACTCAAAAGAGAAATGCAAAAATACCCAAGAAAATTGAAGTGTCTAATAATGTGAGTGCCATACTAGCAGGACAACCGGTTCCACCCAAGCTTCCAGATCCAGGAGAGCCGGTGATATCCATTCAGGTAGGTGATTTTCATATATCACGGGCTTTGTTAGATCTGGGAGCTAGTGTGAGTATTCTCCCGGGCAGTTTATATGACCAATACGATTTTGGTCCGTTGCATAAAGCTCACACCACTATGGTGTTAGCTGACAGAACACCCAGACTACCTAGGGGAATGATCTTTGATGTTATTGTTAGGGTGGAAGACTTTTACTACCCGTTTGATTTCTTAGTTCTTGATTATGTGTCGGGAGAGTCAAATGATCAACAAACAGTTATACTTGGTCGTCCATTTTTGGCCACTTCCAACTCACTAATCAATTATAGAACCGGGGTAGTTGATATGACTTTTGGAGATCAAAGGCAGTTAATAAAATCTTTTTCCCATACATCTAATCCTCTAGTCCATAGTGAATGCTCTTTGGTAGACACTATGGACAGGTGCGGTCTTCATATCAATGAGGACAACATCACAGAGGCGTGTATTCATTGTGACAGGGATCAGGTGGAACTAACCAGTGAATTGGAGAAGGTTGAGCAAGAGATGGAGGTGATGGCAGTCAAGGAAGGTAGACCTACTTGGACCTATCAAGTGGAAAGCTTACCCGAGCATATCGACACCAAGCTACAACCATCATTAACGTCACCTCCTAAGTTGGAATTGAAAGAGCTTCCTAAGCACTTGAAGTATTCGTTTGTTGGAGACAACAACACCCTTCCGGTGATTATTGCCTCTAACTTATCCGAGGAACATGAGAAGGCTTTGATGGAGGTATTAGTAAAGCATCGGGCTGCGATAGGATGGACAATCGCAGAATTGAGAGGAATCAGCCCATCTATTGTCATGCATAAAATCATCACCGAAGAAGGAGCAAAACCATCTCGAGATGCTCAAAGGCGATTGAACCCAAACATGAGAGAGGTAGTGAAGTAAGAGGTGCTGAAATGGTTAGATGCAGGTATTATCTTTCCTATCTCTGACAGTCAATGGGTCAGCCCAACGCAAACAGTACCAAAGAAAGCTGGCATCCAGATTGTTCAAGGCGAGGATGGTACAGAGGTAGCCACCCAGCCGGTAACCGGGTGGCGGATTTGCATCGATTACAGAAAGTTGAATGCTGCAACTTCTAAGGACCATTTCCTATTACCTTTCATTGACCAAATTGTAGAAAAATTAGCGGGTCAGAAATATTATTGTTTTCTAGATGGATATTCAGGGTATAACCAAATCGCAATCCATCCAGATGATCAACATAAGACAACTTTCACTTGTCCGTATGGTACTTTGGCTTGTGCAATGCCCCCGCCACCTTTCAAAAGTGCATGATGAGTATCTTTTCAGATATGGTGGGGGATTCTATGGAGATCTTCATGGATGACTTTTCAATATTTTCAACATCTTTTGAATCATGTTTAAATTAATTACAAAAAGTGTTAAAAAGATGTGTTGACTCGAACTTGGTCCTTAGTTGGGAAAAGAGCCACTTTATGGTTCAAGAAGGTATCGTGTTAGGACACGTTATCTCAAGCAGGGGGATAGAGGTTGATAAGGCAAAAGTGCAAGTCATATCCACTTTGCCACCACCAACAAATATTAAAGGCATTAGATCATTTTTGGGATATGCAGGCTTTTACAGGCGTTTTATCAAAAATTTCAGTGTGATAACAAAACCCTTGTGTAACTTGCTTCTAAAAGATGTCCCTTTTAACTTTGATGATGAGTGTTTACAAGCATTTAACATTTTAAAAGAAAAGTTGGTGGAAGCCCCGATTTTGCAATCACCGGATTGGTCACTTCCTTTTGAAATCATGTGTGACGCTAGTGATTTCGCAGTTGGGGCTGTGTTGGGTCAAAGAGTAGATAAGAAGCCGGTCGCTATTTACTATGCAAGTAAACGCTTTCTGATGCTCAATTAAATTACACAACTACTGAAAAAGAGTTACTTGCGGTTGTCTATGCCTTAGATAAGTTTCGGTCGTATATTTGGGATAGTAAGATTATTGTTTATTCTGATCATTCTGTTGTCAACTATTTGATGGATAAAAAGGATGCCAAGCCTCGATTGATTAGGTGGATACTGTTATTGCAAGAGTTTAACTTAGAGATAAGAGATAAGAAGGGAAAGGAAAATGTCGTAACTGACCATCTGTCAAGAATCATCCATAACTTGGATGAGCATGAGCTAGAAATCAATGAACCCTTCCCTGATGAGCAATTATTGTCTGTTTCTACATCTAATGATCCATGGTATGCTGACTTTGTCAATTATTGTGTTGCAGGTGCAATTCCTGAACATTGGTCAAAGTCAAAGAAGAAACATTTTGTGTCACGTGCCAAACAATACTTTTGGGAAGATCCAGATTTGTTCAAGATAGGGGCCGACCAACTGATCAGACGATGTGTTCCGGATTCAGAGATACCGGATGTATTGTCTTTGGCGCATGCATCTACATGTGGCGGTCATTTTAGTGGCAGAAAACAGGGCATCGAGTGTTACAATGCGGGCTATTTTGGCCTACTATTTTTAAGGATGCTTTTGAGTTTGCAAAAACATGTACAAATTACCAAAAGATGGGTAGTATCACCAAACGAAATGAGATGCCCATGCAACCAATCCTAGTAATCGACATCTTTGATGTCTGGGGGATTGATTTCATGGGCCCCTTCCCCAACTCATTTGGCAATTTTACATCTTATTAGCGGTTGATTATGTGTCAAAGTGGGTCGAAGCCATTGCCACAAAGACCAATGACCATAGTGTTGTGTGCAGATTTGTTCAAACCAACATTTTCTGTCGATTTGGGGTGCCCCGTGTGATCATAAGTGATGGGGGATCACATTTCAAAAATTTTAATTTTGGTAAATTGCTTAAGCGATATGGTGTTGATCATAGGATTGTCACACCTTATCATCCACAAACAAGTGGCCAGGTGGAGGTGTCAAATCGACAAATCAAGGAGATTTTACAAAAGACAGTATGACCTGACTTCAAGGATTGGTCTAACAAATTGAATGACGCCTTGTGGGTATATCGTACTGCCTACAAAACACCATTTGGCACCACCCCTTACCGGTTGGTTTACGGGAAGGGCTGTCACTTGCCGTTAGAATTAACTCATCGTGCATTATGGGCCATTAAAGAGGCTAACTTTGATTATGACACTGTAGGTAAACAGAGACGGATGAGTTTAACAGAGTTAGAGGAATTAAGGGAGGAAGCGTACGAGAATGCCACTATTTACAAAGACAAAATGAAATGCGTGCACGATACGAAACTAAGACTGAAGAATTTTGAAGTCGGGAGCTTGGTGTGGTTATACAATTCTCGCCTGAAGCTGTTCCCAGGTAAGCTTAAAAGTAAGTGGACAGGACCATACAAAATCATACGGATAGGGAACTCGGGAGACATTGAGATCGAAGATTTCGATGACCACATCCGACAAGTGGTGAACGACCATCGGTTAAAACCATATTTGCGACCAAACAACTTGAACGGGCCGAATAAGCAGACCGACGAGCTTTTATCGGTCACTATCCGGGTTTCTAACCCGGTCTGAGGCTGGAAGGAAGTATGAGTCGAGCTATAGCCTCTTAAACGTAGCGCTTTCGGGAGACAACCCGTGTTTGTAAGTTTTTATTTATTTTTTTTACATTTTTTTGTCATTTCATGTCTTTTGTTTTGTTTTGTTTGTTTTGTTTTGTTTTGTTTTGTTTAACCACTTTGTAGATCATATAGCATCACTCGATCAGGTATGTTCATGTTTAAAGTGTGAGTCGAGGACAACTCGGTTCAAAAGTTGGGGGTGGCGGTTCAAAGCGGATTCATTCAGTGGTTTAACGATAAATTTTATGGTTAATGATAGTTGCTTATTCGTATTTTAAATTTTGGTAATTAAAATTTTAAATTTTGGTAAATAAAAAAAAACCGACCGTAGGTCATACAGCCACCGTAAGTTACGGTGGTAAGGAGACAGAAACAGCAGGAAGCCCCCACCGTAGGTTACGGTGGGGAGATGCCTTACGGCCGCCAAGGAACCACGAAGGAACAGAAAGGGCCCACCGTAACTTACGGTGGGCAAGCGGCTTACGGTAGGCTGCATATGAAAAAAAATAAAAAATGAAGAAAGGGGAAACTAGGAGGGGGTATTATGTACTAATATCAAACTTGTTTTCTCTTAAATTAAAAAGAATAGCTGATCAAACCACCATTCTCTTCACTTTTCTTCATCTTCTTCACTAAAACCTCCCAAGAACATATAATCACCCCCAAACCATAACTTTCCCGATTCTTAACCAAATCAAGCGGTTCTTGAGTCCAAATTGAGTAACTTTTCTAGAGAAACAAGAATCCAAGGTTAGTTTCTTTGAATTCCAACTTGTTTTTGGTAAATCTGCACGTGGGTCACGAACCCTAAAATTTTAAAGTTTGAATTTTTCACTTCCGGGTTGAATTTCTTGGTGCTAAAGTTCATACTAACCTCCTAAAACGACAAAGGTATGATTTTCTTGCCACATTGTATGAATGGATGAAGTGTGATTGTTTTGGTTTAGTTGTTCACATGAGTTTTAGAATTTTGGTTGAATTGTGCATGATGAAAGTAACTAATTGTTTGTATTAACAGATTTACAATAGGTAGATCCCATGTGTGAGGCAATGATACTCATTGAACATGTAGCTCAAACTTTGTTAGCTATGAAGGCTATGATGGGATTAGGTTGATGGCTAATGTTGGCTTGTGATGTTAAATGTCATATGTTACTTTAATGGTGGTCATTAAACATGTAATTTCCCATGTAATGGTGCGTAAAGAGTAAAGTGGATCAATTGTTGTTGAGAAACTAATCTAATGAAAATAGTAAAGCATTATGCTAGTGCTAAGGTTTGAAGTTTGTTCTGTAACTCATTAAAAGTGCCCAATTCAATGATCATCGTAAGAGTAACCACCACTAATGGCATGCAATGAAGCAAGTGTGGGGACGTGGTTATTACACACTTGTTTCGTTAGTTATATAGGTTGGTTGGACTAAGCGGTTCTTTTGATTGTTTATGGTTTAATGTGTGCAGATGGGACGATCTGGGTTAGAACAAGCTGGACCTTCTAAGAAGGCAAATCCGCCCTTGACAATCATGGATGAACCAAGGCCATTGCGAGAGGAAGTGATGATGGAGGACATACCTAAGTGGAAGGGTGGACCTTTGACAAAGTTTCACCCTAGATTTCAACCAAGTTTATGGGAAGAAAAGATGTCCAAAATGAGAGACAGAAAAGAAGCATATTTGGTGGAAAGAGAGGTCCCTGAATCATTGTTTGCCCATCACCAGGTACATGAAAGATTTAAAAAATTGGGATGGCAATGGATGGCAAGCAGAGCTTAAGTGTTATGACCAGGAGGAAGACAAAGTGTTTGCACTAGCAATAGATGAATAGGTTAGTACACTGCAGATGGAAGGGCCAAAGAACAGTCAGTAAATGAAACTGGTGGGATATTGCCGAGGGAAAAAGGTTACAATGTCCATGACCAACATAAAAAAGTTGGCACCATTTGATTCTCTACCCACCAGCCAATATGAATTTCCTGCTGAAGACAACCTGTGGAATAGACCAGACAACAGTCCATGGTGGGAGTTGATGAGGGATACAATTTTTAAACCCGGTAAAACCAACACAATGAAAAGGGTGGACTTGAAGAAGGAAGCAAGGTTGATTCAAACCATTGTAACCCAGAATGTGATGCCTCGCAGGGGGGACAAGGAATCGGTACGGTTTTGTTATGTACTTGTTCTCTACTCTATCATGACAGGGGATCACAAAATGTCATTTTGCTACTTAGCCATGATGAACATTTGGCTGGCCCGTATCACTAAGGCTAAACAGATTATCCCCCACTGTAGGTTGATTCAAGCCCTATTCAAACACTTTAAGGTAATTGCTCATTCGGCATACAAAATGCCAACGAGTTATATTGTCAAGGACCTGGAACCATTCAAGTAGTTCTTATGGCTCGAGTAGGTTAGGAATGGAGTACAAATGATAGGTATGCAAGGTGGAAACATAAGAATGGGGAAAAGATTAAAGTGAAACGACTGGATGCAAGACCATTGGGATCAGGCGAGGAAAGTGAAGCTGACAGTGAGGATAGTGAAGATGAGGATGATTTGAATAACCTAAATGAGGAAGAGGAGCCAGTCACAAGACCCCCATACCCAACGCCTGATGACATGTGGGCTCGGGTGCAGGAGTGTAGGCCAGAAGGATTTGGCATGTGGCCTACTTACAATCAAAACAATTGGGATTTACAACAACACACCAGGTTGCAAGCGGCAGATGATGCTCAAGCAGTCATAGCAAATCAAAACCATTGGAATCGTGTTAATCTTGTGCATCAAGAAATTCAAGTCAACAACAACTGGGAGTGACATCAGCAGCTTGGTTATCATGAAGCTTACCACCGCGGAGAGCCGTTTGTACAAGAACCACCACCAATCAACTACCTCACTCTTCCACCCTATGATGAAGGGGAGAGTTTGCCGAGACCCGAGTGGCATCACTCGGAATGGATTGATCCGATACAATTTCAGCAACAACAGCTTGAGGTGCAGCAATTTCATCAGCAATAGAGTGGAGAAGGAAGTAGTAGCGGACCACAAGAGGGTGCATTCCAGTTCAGTGAATGGATGGACGAGCTGAACAATATATTTGGACAACGTCAGTCACGGTACATTGGGGGCAATCGCTGATCGTGATTGTTCCGATCGATCAGTTCCAATTGCTCTAATTTGCACTAGATTATCTTATGTGGTTGTGTGCTTATTTGTTTATGTTTTGGGTTGGTGGCAAGAACAATGGAACAAGATGAGGGGGTGGTTGGCGTTTCATGTTTGAACTATCTATGTTTATGTTTATGCTTAGGAAATAAGTAGTTTGTTTATAGTGATTTTGTCATTAATTTTAAGTCAAATCAAGTGCCTTGAAAATGCTGACGGGGGTACACGAGGGATTGAAAGGTTGAATTTTCTTGAAAAACCCATACATTTGGGACAATGTATCCCAAGTGTGGGGATGGGGAAATCATCGGTACACACATTTTGGAGAAATGGAAATTTGGACAAAATTTTAAAATTTTTAACATTTTTCTCTTAAAATATTGATCATTGGTTGAGGTTCTTAGTCATGGTGAATTCCCTAAGTGTCTAAACCCGGTGGGGTTGTGGAAGTTGGAAAGGGAATGCCTAACTAGGGGTAGCAAACTTTGGGTGTAGTAAAACTTGCACGGGTCATATCGGTAACCCAATTCCACCGTTTCCATATGTGAGAAGCCTATTATTTGATATTATTAGATATATTTGCTTGTTTTAGTGTGCAATGATGCAGTCTAATGGTAGAACTTGTGGAGCGCGTGCATATTGAAGCTTGAAACCAGGATTCCCATTAAAATGATTGAGGCATTAGGATTAACCATAGGATATCCCCATAGGACCCACCTATTTAACGTTTAACCGTAGTAGCCAATTTTGAGCCTTCTCCCATTCATTTGTTTCACTAAACTTCTTAACCCACTAGCCTTTTGTATAGCCTATTCACTTATTTACCCATGTGATGGAACTTGAGTTAATTAATGGTAGTAGTGTTAAGTTTGATTTGATATAATATTTTGAAGTTGTAGTTGGGGATTGTTAAGCATAGTAAATCCCGTTATGTTTTGTTAAGTTTTATTTTTTTTTAAAAAAAAGAAAAAAAATGGAAAGAGAAGAAAATTATGTCAAAATAGTGAAGTTGAAAAACGGAAGTATTAGACATGACAAGAAAAAAAAATTGTGCTTTGGAATAAAGTGTTGTTAAAGGGTTTAAAGTCGTTGAATAAAGTAGTTAACTCAAGTTTTTCATCACTTTAGTCACTTATACCCTAAATTGAAACATCGCGTATTATCAATAAAAGTAATTTTAAGACATCGATGTTGATGCCAATAAATACAATAATAATAATAATAATAATAATAATGGTAATAATAATAATAATAATAATAATAATAATAATAATAATAATAATAATAATAATGATAATAATAATAATAATAGTAATAATAAAGTCTAGGGGGTATTTTTGTCAATTATGAAACTTAAATTGAAAGTTTCTAAGCATAAAATAAAGAAAACAAAACCTAAGGGACCATTTCTGTCAAATTGAAAACCCAAACCCCCGCCCCTTTTCCCCTCTCGGTTTTCCGGCCAAATTCCGGCCACGTCTCCGGCGACCCCCGAACACCCAAAATAAGTCGGTTTTAACCCAATCAAACTACCCCGACAACATCTTGAGCTGGATTCGACCCTGTGCCCCATTTAAATTTAAAAATTCAAATAGTTCAGTGCGGTTTAGAACCAAACAAATTGTCGGCCGGTTTTCACGCCATAATCGCGCACTAAATTAGTATAATAATCAAAGGTAATCTCGCACTAATAAACTATGGATAGTTTATAAGTGTCCTTTGGTTTCAATTTCATCAAAACAAACATAAACATCACACCCGAACACCACTCGAACCCGTCGACCTGCAACTTGTTTGAAATCCAATTCCCGAGCGATTTTAACTCAAATTGGCAAAGGGCTTTGCTTCTAGATCGTCATTCAAAGCTTCCCTAAAGTTTAATTTGATTACAAACATCGTTTGAGCATCATTCGATTGACACGAGTGCCGCGACTTGTTCTTCATCAGGTTTATCTCCAAATCAATACCATACATGTAATTCAACACACACCCACACTCGGTTTCACATGGGGAACAAAAGCCCCATGTTTGTAATCGCTAACTGAATCGAATTGGTGTTCAATTGGACGGGATTCGATCTAGGGCTCATATGGGAATTTGGGGTTGAGGGAGGTTGTGTTTAAAAGAATTAAAACCGGGTTGTTAGCGCGGCTAAGGCCCTATGGTTCACTAGTTCCTGCGCTCCCATGCAATCAAGAGGTCCCGGGTTCGACCCCGGGCCACCTCAAACATTTTTAGCCTCTTTTTAAGCTTTAAAAATTCCGAAAAAATTCCTAAAAATCATAAAAATGTTTTTACAAACATTAGAAATTTTAAAACAATCTAATTATTTTCTGAAATTTATTTCAACATTTTATTTATTTATTTTAATTGTTTTAAATAAATAAAATAACTAATTATATTTTCTACCAATTTATAATTAGTGTATAATATATAATTATACAATAAATAAATTGAATCCAATATAAATACATAGATATATATTATCCGATTATCGAAACAACTTTTATTTGAATAAATTATATGTATATAATTTTACATAATCGTATACGATTTATAACTTATGTATATAATTAACATACAATATATAGTTATACCTACTCATGTATAAATTTATTATATACATATAATTATGTATATAATTATACATATAATTATATATAATTACATAATTATATATAAATATGTATATAATTATACATATACAATTTATTAATAAATTGTATATATGTATAACTTATATGTATAAATTTCTATTAAAATTCTAGACATAATCACTTTTAACAAATTCATTTATTTATTTCAAGACATTCAAACCAAATAAAATTAATTAATTTAAACTACCATTCAAGACCTAATGGAAATCCTAATACATTCCCAAATTCCCAAATCATTATTATTCTAATTTGAGACACCGTTCCTTAGGTTAATCATAAGGAATTCGTTGGTGTCTAATATATCACATCCAGATTCTAATCTCATCAATCAGGTGAGTATTCATATCCCCTTTTTATATCATTTCTTATTTGAGGGAAATCATGTGATACCATATATTCAATCATGATATTCTATTGTTGTTTCATTCTAAATTCAATTCAAGACAGGTTATATTATTACTTGCAATTATGTGAACATACTATGATAAACTGGACGACAGTAAAACCCTAATTCAATCAATCAATCAATCCTGGTATCAATGGTAGATCTACTGGTTTGGATAACCCACCCCATATGAATAGTCGAGTGGTGATTGTGCCAGAGGCAGGAGTTAATCTATGGTGTATGTGTGGAGTCTATGATATGCAAGTGTCAAGTCAAGGGGTTGTTATTTTGTCAGTTTATCTATATGCTTTACTATTGCAATATAAGTCTTAACGTTATCTTGTGAATTGGATTATTCTCAATCAATCAATCAATCGATATGTATTCTCAAAACTATGATTACTCACCAGCTAACTCGTTAGCTGAATTTATTTTCTCACATGATTTCAGGTTAAGCAAGATAGTGGACTACTACCTGCTCATTTAAGACCCGGACTAGTTAAAATAAAAGACAATTACTATTTGTGGTTTCAATTGTTGTATTTGTGTATGTTGAACTTATATTATCTTGTAATCTGATTTTAATATTATTTCCACTATTAGACAACCATGTGTTATGAACAATCATCATTCCCTCGTCCGCTCCGATGATTCCGCCGTCGGTCGGGGTGTGACAGATTGGTATCAGAGCCATGGTTATAAGGAATTAGGTTATTAGAAATGGAATGACCTAGACTATAACTAAGTACCTTTACACATGAGTCCTCTTATGTATTTTATATGCATAGATAGGATTATATGTGCTCTACATGTTTATACTTGATTATGTGATTATATGCCTTGTGTGATTCTCCCTATACTTTGAATCTTATCAACGTACACACGAATCTTAACTCATATTCTAAGGCATTGTGTGCCTAATTCAAGTGGTTTCAAACTCCAAAACTCTATTGTTATTGATGGTTTTCACATCTCATCAAAGTCTGTGTCTTACAACTTGAAAATGCAATGCTGGAAGAGTGGGATGCCTGTATCTCGAGGTGTTCTGTCTAGGCAAGGTATTCGTATAAATCCAAATCAACCGATGGACCTGTCTACCTTATCTGGGAACCCTCAGGATGAGTATCTGCTTATAGGTACGCATGTCTTCAGTAAGGTTGTGTTGGACATAACACTTTGATTAGTCAACGTATTCGCTTTGATTTACGAATCAAACGATTACACTCGGAACATATCATTGTTATTATGCCAAATTCCCGATTGTCGTTTTAATGTTGAATAGCTCATATTACCCAATTCTCATAAAATATCTTAATGATATTTCAGAATGTCTTCTCGTCGAATCCGTTCACGATCTGGAAACTCTGGCCGCAAGATTTCTGCTATTGTAGCACGGGAAGTTGCTGCTATTATCCCAACTCTATTTACCCATTTGAACCAAGGCAACAATACTGTCCAAAACCCAACTGCACTAAACCCTCCCAAAACTTGTACTTACAAACAATTCAGTTCTTGCAACCCCACCAAGTTCAGTGGAACTGAAAGAGCTACCAGATTACTACAATGGTTTGAAAGCATCGAGAACACTTTCCTAAACAGCGAATGCCCTGAAAATCTGAAAGTCCGGTATGCCACGAGTGTTCTCCAGAAACGCGCACTTACTTGGTGGAACGGTGAGAAACGAACCCGTGGAACTGATGCCGCATTAGCATTGACGTGGGATGAAGTTAAGGAGCTCATGACTCGGGAATTCTGTCCGAGAAATGAAATTAAGAAATTGGAAGCTGAGTTCTGGAACTTAACTCAAGAAAGTGGAGAAAATCTAGCTTATACCAACCGATTTCATGAACTGAGTCTACTTGTTCCTCACCTGGTTACTCCTTTATCTCGGGCTATCGAGAAATACATCGGTGGTCTACCCATGCAAATTCAAGACACGGTGTGGGGTAGGAATCCTGCAACCTTGGAAGATACCATCCGTTTAGCTGCTCAGCTAACTGACAATCATGTCAAGGCTGGAACCCTGACTAGGAAGGGTGCTAAGAAGGTGCCCGGGAAACCCTCAGCTGAACCCCCTAAGGAGGAAAAACCTGAACCTTCTCAAAACAAGAAGAGGAAGGCTAAATCCCAAAACTTTACTGTGATTACCTATAATACCCGTAAAAGTAATAGATAATAATAATAATAATAATAATAATAATAATAAAAAGGGTACAGGGGCATTTGTGCCAATTTAGAAACTTAAATTATTAAGTTTGTGCTTAAAATAAAAAGAGATTAAACGACAGGGACTAATGTGTAAATATTACAAAAACCAACTGCTTTCATCTTCTTCCCTTCGATACCACGAGTTCACCCACTTTACAACCAATTGATCGCACTAACATGTTTAATAATCAAAGTAATACCGCAATATCGAACTTTTAATCATTATTAAGATTCCATTGTGTTGAATTGCATCTAAAAACGCCCAAAAACAGTTCATCCGACCACCATCACCTTCGGACCTGCAACTCACTTTTAAGACAACCCCCGATCGATTTCAATCGCGTTTGATAAGGGGCTATTGCTCTTGATCATCATCCGAAGCTGTCTACAAGTTTAATTTGGGTACAATCATCGTTTGAGCATCATTCGATTGACACGAGTGCCGCGACCTGTTCTTCATTGGGTATAACTTCAAACGAACACCATATAGGTAATTCGAAACACCTACATACTCGATTCTATACTAGGAATGAAAGCCCCATCATTAATTTGGCTATTAACATCGTTTTGATGCTCAATTAAAGCGAAATTGGTTCTAGGGTTTATACGGTTTAGAATTTGGGGATTTTGGGATTCGGGATTGATTAACAGGTAATTGAACATACCTACATGCTCGTTTTCATATGGGGATCGAAAGCCCTAACAATAATCTGATTAACAATATCAAATTGGGGTTTGATTTTGAGTTAATCAAACTAGGGTTCTTAGATTTGGGGGAAACTGGGATTAAGTGTTTAAAGGAATTGGGGCTGTGTTCTAATCGATTTGGAGCCTTTGGCTCACTGGTTCGGGTGTGGGATTATGGGAGGAGGTCACGGGTTCGAACCCGGCCCTCTCCCAATATTTTTTTAGGCCTTTTTAATACTATTAAAAATATATGAAAATTTCCTAAAAATTATAAAAATAATTTTTATAAACTCTGTTATTCTAAAGACTATTAAATTAATTTCTGGAAATTTATTTCTTTTAAAACCTTTATAAAACAATATAACGAAGGAATTTAGTTTAATTATTTTTATGGATTTCGTTTAGATAAATGGTAAAAAAATATGATTAAATATAAAAGATTCTTTTATAAAAGCACCTAATTAATTCCTGTAAGTTAGCTTATTAAAACCTTAACAATTCTTATATATATATTGTTAACGAATGTTGTAAATAGTTATTTTTGTTTAAAAATAAGCTTCAAATAGTCGATATAGTCCCGTAATTTACAGCCAACTTACGGAGGCCATAACTTTATCATAACAGATCCAAATCAGTTAAACTTTATGTCCATGACAAAGTTCGTCGAAAGACGAATCTGTTGGTATATAAAACATTGAAAAACTCATTCGTTTAGACCTCCAAACAATCGTTTTCGTAACAGCTAGCAGTTCTGCGCAGCTGTAAAGATCCACGTTTTTCTCATATTTCGGTAATCCAAATCAGAAACTTTTCTAAATGAAAGTTGTTCAGAACTCACTAATCTAGTAGACTGGAGATTTTCAGAATTTTTAGATGTCGTTTAGTATTTTTAACGAGTGCGAAAAGACAGAGGCAGAACTGGAATTTTTCAAACTATAATTTGCGTTATGTTATCGTAGGTTCTCACGGCGTTAACCGAGCCTAGACTTTGTTTCTGATTATTGTCATTCGTGTATAAGGTACGGATTCCGACCTTTCCCTCTCGTAGCATGAATACCTCTCGTTCTTGATCTGTATTTTGAATTCGTAACTTGACTTGTTGGTTATTAAATCCATAAGATTATGGTTATAAGTGTTTATTGTATAATTGATATTGTTTGCATGTGATAGCCTTTATCTGCTTTGTACTCATTGTCACATGCTTCCTAAATGATTGATTATAGCTAGTAACCTTGATTAAGGGTTATGAGCTCGAGTGTAACTTATTGTGTTATATTGACTTGATTGTATCATTGACCTCCATACCCGAGCACATCCACCTATGGGGACATAGGGCGTCATTGTGGCACAAGTGACGTGCTCTATCTGTGGCAGAGCGATTAGACCACAGCGTCTCTACATTATTATTATGTGCTAAGTTGATTACACATATTGATTATTGTTAAAGGAGGCGTATGGATCGATCCTAGGATATCATTGTTATTGTTATTGGTGAGATGGTTAGGTGTGTGTGCCCACATTCCTATCTCACATATTGGTGCATTAGAACTGCAGCTAATGTACACATTGTTAATTGTTATTGTTATTGGCTCATATGGGAATTCCTTTTAGATGATCATTATCATTTGATTTTCAACTTGATCATCTCATTGTTATCGTTATTGATCATTGTATTGCTATTGTTTATTTTCGTTACTGAGCATTCTTTGGCTCAGCCGTATTTTCTTTTGTTGTTTTCTCTTATTTTTATAGCAGGTACTCAAGGGGCTCAGGGGAACGAGTGAAGAGTGTTAACTCAAGAAGGTAGGATGAGAATAATTGGATCAAAAAGACTTAATAGTATTTTGATTTTAAGACTTTATTTAAGTTATTTGGATTTATGTAAGGATTTATGTGTTTTCTTAGTACTTTAATCTTATCGTTATGAACCTCTGATTTACTGTTTGTGTGACACGTCAGCCCTACCCGGGTTGGGGTGTTACAGTTATGGTATCAGAGCTTAGGCTCCTTCCTGTAGAAAACTTAAATTAAATAATTAAGACATGTGAGGATTGGGTAGACATTGGGTTAGGTTCTCTATATATTATATGGCTATTTTCTAATTCACGTTATTCTGATTAATGTGAAATGTTTTCATTTTAGATGACTCTCAGCCGTAATTCACGAAATTCTAGCGGGTCGAATGGACCTGATCCAAACCTTGTTGGTGCTATGACCCAAGCACTTACTGCTATACTACCGACTTTGATTGATGCGGTACGTAATCCGAATCCAAATCCAAACCCAAATCCGGATCCGGATCCGAATCCAAACCCAAATCCAAACCCGAATCCAAACCCAACTGGTGCAGACGTTTGGCTAGCGCGATTTCAAAAGCAAAAACCACGATCATTCACTAAGGCGGCTACACCTTCAGTGGCCAAAGACTGGATCGCTCATATTGAGAAAATTTTTACCGTGCTTAGAGTTGATCAGCAGTACAGGGCGGGTTTAGCTGCTTATAAGCTGGAGGAAGATGCTCAAGTATGGTGGGAGAATGTGGTAGCTGAAAGAGGAGGCGAACAGTTCATGGAGACTCTATCTTGGAATGATTTTCGTTCCATATTCTTCGACAAGTATTTTACGAATGTAGATAAAGCAGCATACAGGCGGGGGTATGATAACATCCGTCAACGAAACGATGAATCACTCACTGATTTTACAGACCGGTTTTATCGACTGTTGGGATTTCTAGGTTCTTCTGCTGGACCACCTGAGGAACGGGCTGAAAAGTATCAATGGGCAGTATGTGATCGGATTCGTAAGGCTATTATTCACTCCACTTTCAACAATGTTGAGGAAGCAGTTAGGGCTGCAAAAAGGGTGGACCTGGAGAGAAAAGAATTTTTGTTAAAATTTGAGGATAATAAGAAGCGCAGTAGAGATGGGACTCGTATTCAGGCTGGCGGTGAGTCATCTCAAGGATCTGACCGAAATGGAAATGATCGTCAGAAAAATCAAGGATCGGGGAAGAACACTAAGCCATGGCATGGTAAGACTCGAAGTCAAGGTCAAACGATACCCTATCAACAACCAATTGCAGCTCAACCGGTGAATCAAAAAGGCAATCCTTCTAGACATCCGATGTGTACTCATTGTGGAAAGCATCATCCCGGAACTTGTCGTCGACTTACAGGAGCTTGTCTTGGTTGTGGAGATATGGGGCATAGGGTTAGTCAATGCCCAAAGGCGAGGAACCGACCAGAGAATGATGCTAAGGGAGCCAATGCGCCACCCACTACTGGAGGTCGAGTATTCGCACTAACTGTAGGGGAAGCTGCTAATGCTCCAGGTACATCTTCCCGTACTAATTCATTCTAATAATCATAATCTACTTCCATTGATTCTAGTTTTACCGTCGTTAGTATTCATTAGTTATCAATACCTAGGTACTATCTGTGGTATACTTCGTCATGGTGACGATGATGTTTATGTATTGTTTGATACTGGCTCCACACACTCGATAGTATCTCATCTATTCACAAAGCGCCTTACGATCATGCCTACCGCTCTAGAGCCTGCATTAGTGATTTCTACTCCTGTTGGAGAATCGATTGTTATTTCACAAGTGTACCAAAACTGTCCTATTCAGATCGAATCAATCATTAGAGAGGCTGACCTATTTCCTATGCACATGGGTGATTTCGATATTATTCTTGGCATGGATTGGTTAACACGACACCAGGTTACCATAGAATGTCAAACTCGTCGTGTGCTATTTGGTGATCCTATGAATCCTGACTTAGTTTACCAAGGGAGCCTACCTCGGAAGCCTCTCAAAATTATCTCTGCTTTGAAAGCCCAAAAGCTTATATTCCGTGGATGTGAGGGATTCTTAGCTTCTATAAAAGATACATCAGTGGATACTCCTCGTATTGAAGACTTTCCTATTGTTCGGGAATTCTCTGATGTCTTTCCTGAAGAACTTCCAGGGTTACCACCTGAGCGTGAAGTCGAGTTTACTATTGATTTAATTCCCGGGGCGGAACCCATTTCTAAGGCACCTTATCGGATGGCACCAGTAGAGTTGAAGGAATTGAAAGAACAACTACAGGAGCTATTACAACTCGGATTCATTAGACCAAGTGTTACACCATGGGGGGCACCGGTATTATTTGTGAAGAAGAAAGATGGTAGTATGCGTCTATGCATCGACTACCGAGAGCTTAATAAGATTACTATCCGGAACCGCTATCCGTTACCGCGTATTGACGATCTCTTCGATCAACTACAAGGGGCAAAGTTCTTCTCTAAGATCGACCTTAGATCAGGATACCATCAATTGAGGATCCGAGATCAAGATGTTCCTAAGACAGCATTCCGCACCCGTTACGGTCACTATGAGTTCCTAGTTATGCCTTTTGGCTTGACCAATGCTCCAGTTGTCTTTATGGACCTCATGAACAGAGTGTTCCATGAGTATTTGGACCGTTTTGTAATTGTTTTTATCGATGACATCTTGGTATTCTCTAAAAGTAGAGAGGAGCATGAAGACCATCTTCGCACGATTTTAGAGACCTTACGCCAAAAGAAGTTATATGCTAAATTTTCTAAGTGTGACTTTTGGCTTGAACAAGTGGCATTTTTAGGCCATGTTGTATCAGCTAAAGGTATCACTATGGATCCGGCAAAGGTGGAAGCTATTACTAAATGGCCTCGACCGACATCCGTCACTGAAGTTCGTAGTTTTCTTGGTTTAGCGGGCTATTACCGACGTTTTGTGGAAGGTTTCTCTCGTGTAGCATTACCTCTAACTCAACTTATGAGAAAGGGTGTAAAATTTAGGTGGAACGAGGATAGAGAAAAGAGTTTTGAGGAACTGAAGAAAAGACTGGTATCTGCCCCTATTCTTACGTTACCTTCGGGTTCTGGTGGATACCAAATTTATAGTGATGCATCAAAGAAGGGACTCGGTTGTGTTCTTATGCAGCATGGTAAAGTTATTGCCTATGCTTCCCGACAGCTTAAACCGTACGAAGTAAACTACCCAACACATGACTTAGAGCTTGCAGCTGTAGTGTTTGCATTAAAGATTTGGAGACATTATTTGTATGGAGAGACATGTGACATCTTTACTGATCATAAGAGCCTTAAGTATATTTTCACTCAAAAAGAACTCAATATGAGGCAGAGGAGATGGTTAGAACTACTCAAGGATTACGATGCCAACATCCAGTATCATCCGGGCAAGGCGAATGTCGTGGCAGATGCTCTCAGTCGAAAGAGTGCAGGTGGAGTAGCATGTCTTCAAATCCAACCACAGATTATCTCAGATCTGGATAGAATGGAAGTTGGATTACAGCTTGGTGAGTCTAACAGTTATCTAGCCAAGATGAGGATAGAATCTGATCTTATTACACGGATCAAGGAAGCTCAGAATCAAGATGGAGAACTTTGGGCGATATTACAAAATTTGAAGATAGGGAAACAATCTGAGTTTCGAGTTGATGAACAAGGAGTTATCTGGTGTGAAAATAGATTATGTGTGCCAAATGATTCAACCCTTCGTGACTCCTTATTAGCAGAGGCACACAGTTCACCATTCTCTATTCACCCGGGAGCCACTAAGATGTATAGAGATTTAAGGCAAAACTTTTGGTGGAGTGGTATGAAAGAAGACGTAGCTAAATACGTGAGTCATTGTTTAACTTGTCAGCAAGTAAAGATTGAGCATCAAAGAGCTAGTGGATTACTGCAACCATTAGATATTCCTGTGTGGAAATGGGATGATATTTCCATGGACTTTGTTACAGGCCTACCAAAAACATTCAAGAAGAACGACGCCATTTGGGTCGTAGTTGATAGACTCACAAAGTCGGCTCATTTCTTGCCCATCCAACAGGGTTACTCAGTTAGCAAATTATCAGAGATATTTCTGCAAGATATTATTCGACTTCATGGCACGCCATCATCGATTGTATGTGATAGAGATCCGCGTTTCACATCACGCTTTTGGAAGGGTTTCCAAAATGCTTGGGGAACCAAATTAAGATTTAGTACCGCCTTCCATCCGCAGACTGACGGACAATCTGAACGCACTATTCAGACTTTGGAAGATATGCTTAGAGCATGCGCACTCGAATGGACAGGCAATTGGGATGAGTATCTATGCTTAGTTGAGTTTGCGTATAATAATAGTTGGCAGGCTAGTATAAATATGGCCCCGTTTGAACTTTTATATGGTCGAAAATGTAGAGCACCGATATGTTGGAATGAGGTTGGAGAAAAGATAATCGAAGGACCGGAATTGGTTAGAATTACTAATGACAAAGTTGCCGTTGCCAGAGAAAAGTTGAAAGAAGCCCAAACTAGACAAAAGAGTTACGCCGATCAACACCGACGAGCGTTGGAATTTAGAGTCGGAGATCATGTGTTTCTCAAAGTGTCACCTTGTCGTGGCATACGTCGATTTGGAATTAAAGGAAAGTTAAGTCCACGTTTTATCGGTCCGTTTGAGATTCTTGAAAGGGTTGGAGAAGTCTCGTATCGTTTAGCATTGCCACCGCAACTCTCTCATGTTCATAATGTTTTTCATGTCTCTTTGTTGAGGGGATACAACTATCATCCGTTGCACGTTATTAGTTACCCTCTTCACGCGATTCAAGAAGATCTTTCTTATGAACAAGTACCTGAAGCTATTATTGATCGTCAAGAACGAGTTATGAGACGCAAGTCTATACCGTTCGTTAAAGTTTTATGAAAAAATCATTCTGAACGCGAGGCGACATGGGAGACAGAAGAAATGATTCGTTCACAGTATCCATACTTATTCGACAACTAAGTGTAAGTTTTTTTTTCTAAGCCTAACTGTTAGTGATTACTCTATTCGTAGTGGTGTGTGCTTAAAGAAGTATTATTTTCACCGTATTGTATTTTCAGAAGGATTCATGCTACATTATTTAGAATTTCGAGGACGAAATTGTTTTAAGGGGGGTAGAATTATAATACCCGTAAAAGTAATAGATAATAATAATAATAATAATAATAATAAAAAGGGTACAGGGGGCATTTGTGCCAATTTAGAAACTTAAATTATTAAGTTTGTGCTTAAAATAAAAAGAGATTAAACGACAGGGACTAATGTGTAAATATTACAAAACCAACTGCTTTCATCTTCTTCCCTTCGATACCACGAGTTCACCCACTTTACAACCAATTGATCGCACTAACATGTTTAATAATCAAAGTAATACCGCAATATCGAACTTTTAATCATTATTAAGATTCTATTGTGTTGAATTGCATCTAAAAACGCCCAAAAACAGTTCATCCGACCACCATCACCTTCGGACCTGCAACTCACTTTTAAGACAACCCCCGATCGATTTCAATCGCGTTTGATAAGGGGCTATTGCTCTTGATCATCATCCGAAGCTGTCTACAAGTTTAATTTGGGTACAATCATCGTTTGAGCATCATTCGATTGACACGAGTGCCGCGACCTGTTCTTCATTGGGTATAACTTCAAACGAACACCATATAGGTAATTCGAAACACCTACATACTCGATTCTATACTAGGAATGAAAGCCCCATCATTAATTTGGCTATTAACATCGTTTTGATGCTCAATTAAAGCGAAATTGGTTCTAGGGTTTATACGGTTTAGAATTTGGGGATTTTGGGATTCGGGATTGATTAACAGGTAATTGAACATACCTACATGCTCGTTTTCATATGGGGATCGAAAGCCCTAACAATAATCTGATTAACAATATCAAATTGGGGTTTGATTTTGAGTTAATCAAACTAGGGTTCTTAGATTTGGGGGAAACTGGGATTAAGTGTTTAAAAGGAATTGGGGCTGTGTTCTAATCGATTTGGAGCCTTTGGCTCACTGGTTCGGGTGTGGGATTATGGGGAGGAGGTCACGGGTTCGAACCCGGCCCTCTCCCAATATTTTTTTAGGCCTTTTTAATACTATTAAAAATATATGAAAATTTCCTAAAAATTATAAAAATAATTTTTATAAACTCTGTTATTCTAAAGACTATTAAATTAATTTCTGGAAATTTATTTCTTTTAAAACCTTTATAAAACAATATAACGAAGGAATTTAGTTTAATTATTTTTATGGTTTCGTTTAGATAAATGGTAAAAAATATGATTAAATATAAAAGATTCTTTTATAAAAGCACCTAATTAATTCCTGTAAGTTAGCTTATTAAAACCTTAACAATTCTTATATATATATTGTTAACGAATGTTGTAAATAGTTATTTTTGTTTAAAAATAAGCTTCAAATAGTCGATATAGTCCCGTAATTTACAGCCAACTTACGGAGGCCATAACTTTATCATAACAGATCCAAATCAGTTAAACTTTATGTCC
The DNA here is from genome assembly GCA_024085815.1 of Flaveria linearis. Taxonomy (NCBI): domain Eukaryota; kingdom Viridiplantae; phylum Streptophyta; class Magnoliopsida; order Asterales; family Asteraceae; genus Flaveria; species Flaveria linearis. The sequence goes on from CM044012.1 coordinate 62,245,437, forward strand.
ATGACAAAGTTCGTCGAAAGACGAATCTGTTGGTATATAAAACATTGAAAAACTCATTCGTTTAGACCTCCAAACAGTCGTTTTCGTAACAGCTAGCAGTTCTGCGCAGCTGTAAAGATCCACGTTTTTCTCATATTTCGGTAATCCAAATCAGAAACTTTTCTAAATGAAAGTTGTTCAGAACTCACTAATCTAGTAGACTGGAGATTTTCAGAATTTTTAGACGTCGTTTAGTATTTTTAACGAGTGCGAAAAGACAGAGGCAGAACTGGAATTTTTCAAACTATAATTTGCGTTATGTTATCGTAGGTTCTCACGGCGTTAACCGAGCCTAGACTTTGTTTCTGATTATTGTCATTCGTGTATAAGGTACGGATTCCGACCTTTCCCTCTCGTAGCATGAATACCTCTCGTTCTTGATCTGTATTTTGAATTCGTAACTTGACTTGTTGGTTATTAAATCCATAAGATTATGGTTATAAGTGTTTATTGTATAATTGATATTGTTTGCATGTGATAGCCTTTATCTGCTTTGTACTCATTGTCACATGCTTCCTAAATGATTGATTATAGCTAGTAACCTTGATTAAGGGTTATGAGCTCGAGTGTAACTTATTGTGTTATATTGACTTGATTGTATCATTGACCTCCATACCCGAGCACATCCACCTATGGGGACATAGGGCGTCATTGTGGCACAAGTGACGTGCTCTATCTGTGGCAGAGCGATTAGACCACAGCGTCTCTACATTATTATTATGTGCTAAGTTGATTACACATATTGATTATTGTTAAAGGAGGCGTATGGATCGATCCTAGGATATCATTGTTATTGTTATTGGTGAGATGGTTAGGTGTGTGTGCCCACATTTCTATCTCACATATTGGTGCATTAGAACTGCAGCTAATGTACACATTGTTAATTGTTATTGTTATTGGCTCATATGGGTATTCCTTTTAGATGATCATTATCATTTGATTTTCAACTTGATCATCTCATTGTTATCGTTATTGATCATTGTATTGCTATTGTTTATTTCCGTTACTGAGCATTCTTTGGCTCAGCCGTATTTTCTTTTGTTGTTTTCTCTTATTTTTATAGCAGGTACTCAAGGGGCTCAGGGGAACGAGTGAAGAGTGTTAACTCAAGAAGTTAGGATGAGAATAATTGGATCAAAAAGACTTAATAGTATTTTGATTTTAAGACTTTATTTAAGTTATTTGGATTTATGTAAGGATTTGTGTGTTTTCTTAGTACTTTAATCTTATTGTTATGAACCTCTGATTTACTGTTTGTGTGACACGTCAGCCCTACCCGGGTTGGGGTGTTACATTACCCCTGCTGTGCCAATTAATCAAGTCCCTCCAACTCGTCAACCAGCGGTAAACAACCAACCGCTAATGAAAAATCCCTACGCTGGACCTTTTCCGCAGTGTAACCACTGCAAGTATCACCATCCCGCTAACGTACAGTGTCGTCAATGCACAAACTGTGGTCGTTTTGGTCATACATTCAACTTGTGCAAGGATACAGCAAGGGTTCCAGTTGCCACATAGACTGTTCAGCATATCCCGACAATCATGCAAGCAAGAGCTTGCTACCAATGCGGGGATCCTAATCACTTCCGCAACCAATGTCCGAAACTCCTCAAGGCGGTCCCTGCAGCTCAAGGTCGAGCATTCAACATCAATGCTCATCAAGCTCAAACCAATAACGATGTGGTGAACGGTATGTTTCTAATCAACAATCATTATGCTTCAGTCTTGTTTGATACCGGCGCTGACAAAAGTTTTGTATCCTTAGAATTTGAGCCCTTACTTGCTAATGCCCGAACCAAGCTAGACAACCCCTTTACGTAGAGATAGCTGACGGAAAATCTATTACAGTTAATTCTGTTATTCCCGACTGTACCTTGAATCTAAGCGAGCATGAATTTCCTATTAATCTTATACCCATGCAACTGGGTAGTTTCGATGTCATAGTAGGCATGGACTGGTTATCAAAGAATCATGCCGAAGTGGTTTGTCACGAAAAGACCATTCGTATTCCTCTTCAGACCGGAAGCATACTACAAATCTACGGGGAAAAACCTTCCAAAGGGCTTAAACTCATGTCTTGTACCAAAGTCCAAAAGTACCTCCACAAGCATTACGTGGCTTTCTTAGCCCATATCATGAAAGCGGATGAGAAACCTAGGAAGATTGAAGACATTCCGGTTGTTCGAGAATTTCCTGAAGTCTTTCCCAAAGACTTAACCGGTCTTCCCCCTGTTCGTCAAGTCGAATTTCGAATCGACCTTGTACCTGGTGCAACTCCCGTGACGAAATCTCCTTATCGACTTGCACCATCTGAGATGCAAGAACTTGCTAGCCAATTGCAAGAACTGTCAGACAAAGGATTCATTCGCCCGAGCTCGTCACCATGGGGAGCTCCAGTCTTATTCGTGAAGAAGAAAGATGGCTCATTCCGTATGTGCATTGACTATCGAGAACTCAACAAACTCACAATCAAGAACCGTTACCCATTACCCAGAATCGACGATCTGTTTGATCAGCTTCAAGGAGCCACTCATTTCTCAAAGTTCGATCTTCGTTCTGGTTATCACCAACTCCGTGTGCACGATGATGACATCCCAAAAACCGCTTTCTGAACGAGATATGGCCATTACGAGTTTACAGTGATGCCATTCGGGTTAACCAACGCACCGGCAGTATTCATGGATTTAATGAATCACGTGTGCCGGCCATACCTAGACAAATTCGTGATCGTATTCATCGAAGACATCTTGATATACTCCAAATCCAAATCCGATCACGAGAATCACCTTCGTCTAGTACTCGACCTTTTGAGGAAAGAGAAACTCTACGCCAAATTCTCAAAGTGTGAATTTTGGCTTAATGAGGTTCAATTTCTTGGTCACATAGTAAACAACAAGGGAATTCACGTTGATCCCGCAAAGATCGAGGCAGTAAAGAAATGGGGAGAACCTAAAACTCCTACAGAGATTCGTTCATTCCTTGGTCTAGCCGGATATTATCGACGTTTTATTCCTAACTTCTCGAAGATTGCTGTGCCACTCACTGCTTTGACCCACAAGGATAAGCCTTTTTCTTGGGGGCCTGATCAAGAAAAAGCGTTCCAAACCCGTAAGCAAAAGTTGTGTGAGGCACCGATTCTAACACTTCCTGATGGAAACGACGACTTTGTTGTCTATTGTGACGCTTCAAAACAAGGTCTAGGTTGCGTTCTCATGCAGTAAGGCAAAGTTATAGCTTATGCCTCAAGACAATTGAAGATTCATGAGAAAAATTATACGACGCACGATCTTGAATTGGGTGCCGTCGTATTCGCACTCAAAATCTGGAGACACTATCTCTATGGCACTAAATGTGTTGTATTCACTGATCATAAGAGTCTCCAGTACATCTTCAACCAGAAGGAGCTTAACATGAGGCAACGACGTTGGGTCGAACTACTCAACGACTACGACTGTGAGATTCGTTACCACCCTGGTAAAGCTAATGTCGTAGCCGATGCGTTAAGTCGTAAGGGGCAAGTTATGCTACAAAGTGTTACCATTCAAACCGACCTCTTGACCCGTATACTCGAAGCTCAACATGAATCAGTCACCGAGGGCAACATGTATGAGGAAATGTCATGCGGTGCTGAACTCCAATTGGAAACCAAGTCGGATGGACTACTGTATTTTCTAAATCGACTTTGGATTCCGAATCACGATAATCTTCGAACAACCATCATGGATGAGGCTCATAAGGCTCGTTATTCTATTCATCCGGGAGTAGATAAGATGTTCATGAATCTTCGGAACCAATATTGGTGGCCCGGCATGAAGAAGGATATAGCCTTGTATGTGTCTAAATGCCTCACATGTTCCAAAGTCAAAGCCGAGCATCAACGTCCCTCTGGATTACTCGTACAACCCGAGGTTCCAATATGGAAATGGGAAAACATATCCATGGATTTTATCACCAAGCTGCCTCGTACCGCTAGTGGTCACGATAGTATCTGGGTTATCATTGATCGATTGACTAAGTCGGCTCATTTCATTCCAATTCGGGAAGATTATCGAGTCGAGAAATTGGCTCGTATTTACATTAATGAAATAGTCAGTCGGCATGGTGTACCTTTAGATATTATCTCTGATCGCGATGGTCGTTTCATCTCTCATTTCTGGAAAAGTCTCCAATCAGCTCTCGGGACTCAACTAAATCTTAGCACAGCCTATCACCCGCAAACCGACGGTCAGACTAAAAGAACGATACAAACCCTCGAGGATATGCTCCGGGCTTGTGTCATTGATTTCAGTGGGTCGTGGGATTCTCATCTTCCATTGATCGAATTCTCTTACAATAACAGTTACCATACCAGCATCCAGATGGCACCATTTGAGGCCTTGTATGGCCGAAAGTGTCGATCTCCCATCTTCTGAAGTTGGTGAATCACAGATTACTGGTCCGGAATTGATACAAGAAACAACAGAAAAAATTCATAAGATCCGTGATAACTTGGTCGCTGCTAGAAATCGTCAAAAGCATTATGCTGACAAAAGACGTAAGCCCATGGAATACAATGTCGGTGATCTCGTACTTCTTAAGGTATCACCTTGGAAGGGAGTGATTCGCTTTGGAAAGAAAGGGAAGCTAGCACCTCGTTACGTGGGTCCATTCAAAGTGCTCGAGCGAATTGGGAAAGTGGCCTACAAGCTTGAACTACCTCAAGAGCTCAGCAATATACATCCGACGTTTCATGTTTCAAACCTCAAGAAATGTCTTGCCGATAAAAATCTCCACATTCCACTCGACGAAGTACAGATTGATGAATCTATGCACTTTATTGAGAAACCTGTGGAAATTATGGATCGGGAAGTCAAACAACTCAAACGTTGTCGGATACCCATTGCCAAAGTTAGCTGGGAATCTAAACGTGGCCCAGAATTCACCTGGGAATGTGAGGACCAGATGAAGTCCAAGTACCCTCATCTTTTCGATTCAGCCTCCTTGTGATTAAAATTTCGGGACGAAATTTCCTAAAGCAGGGGAGACTGTAACATCGCGTATTATCAATAAAAGTAATTTTAAGACATCGATGTTGATGCCAATAAATACAATAATCATAATAATAATAATAATAATGATAATAATAATAATAATAATAATACTAATGGTAATAATAATAATAATAATAATAATAATAATGATAATAATAATAATAATAGTAATAATAAAGTCTAGGGGGTATTTTTGTCAATTATGAAACTTAAATTGAAAGTTTCTAAGCATAAAATAAAGAAAACAAAACCTAAGGGACCATTTCTGTCAAATTGAAAACCCAAACCCCCGCCCCTTTTCCCCTCTCGGTTTTCCGGCCAAATTCCGGCCACGTCTCCGGCGACCCCCGAACACCCAAAATAAGTCGGTTTTAACCCAATCAAACTACCCCGACAACATCTTGAGCTGGATTCGACCCTGTGCCCCATTTAAATTTAAAAATTCAAGTAGTTTAGTGCGGTTTAGAACCAAACAAATTGTCGGCCGGTTTTCACGCCATAATCGCGCACTAAATTAGTATAATAATCAAAGGTAATCTCGCACTAATGAACTATGGATAGTTTATAAGTGTCCTTTGGTTTCAATTTCATCAAAACAAACATAAACATCACACCCGAACACCACTCGAACCTGTCGACCTGCAACTTGTTTGAAATCCAATTCCCGAGCGATTTTAACTCAAATTGGCAAAGGGCTTTGCTTCTAGATCGTCATTCAAAGCTTCCCTAAAGTTTAATTTGATTACAAACATCGTTTGAGCATCATTCGATTGACACGAGTGCCGCGACTTGTTCTTCATCAGGTTTATCTCCAAATCGATACCATACATGTAATTCAACACACACCCACACTCGGTTTCACATGGGGAACAAAATGTCACACCCCAACCGATGGCGGAAACATCGGGGCGCGAGAAGTGATAGATTGTTCAAAGACATCATAGGACTAAAATGACAATAAATTAAGATTAAATTTCATTTTCATTAATCAACGCAACATTACAGTGTTTCAAATAAACATACAATAATTTGGAGAAATGTCTAAAACAAACATAACAAAATGACAGATTTGGTGTGTTTCTAGGTCCCCTAATTGAATTTCTTGATAAAGCTCCAAGCATTTCCTGTAACATGTATAAAATATTGGTCAACATATGAATATGTTGGTGAGCATACAAATTTGTATACATAGCATAATAGTGAATAAATTTTAATTCAACATGAGTAAAGTATACTAAAGTTTGTACATTGCTAGCATGCAAAGCCATAATCAAACCAAAGTGTCCACTAGCGTAATCTTAGCATCAAAAGTGAGCAAGACCGTAAAGATTGATAACTTAACATAAACCCATCATAATAGGGCGGATGTGCTAGTCCTATAGCGCTATACATGTTAAGGGAGGTTTAGATTGCTTGCAAGATAATGTATTCTAGAATGTATTCACAAATAGTATAACAAGTAAGCATGTTTGCATGAATTGAGTTTTAGAATAAGTTTGATTGAATGTATGCTTGAGTTTATTTGATAAATGATACATGTTACAACCCAAATAGTGTTAAAATAAAAGGGGTGAAGTATGACTCACGGTTTCGATAGGAAAAGTTCCGAGTCGTGAGTAGATGGATTTGGGAGGATTAGACACCGGTTAACCTAACAAGGAAAACGGGTTTGTCTTAGATTCGGATTTGAGTACTTGTACGTATGTATATAGAATCATAGAAGTCATGTATCGCCAATGGCGGACCAAAACACAATTCACCAACTAGTGTTGGAGATTCGGATGGTAAAGTTAGTACGTTAGTGTACCCCCCTCGAAGGAGGTCATGAGATACGAAGGTAGGGTAATAATCCACAAACCTTTGTAAATACTTACATAATAGTTTAAATGTTTAAAGTATAGATATACTACATATAATATCTCAAGTAATCCGGGTGAGTTATGGTGGGAAAGCCCTACTTGAAGAACCAAAGTTCTTCAAGATTGCCATTTGAACCTTAACATAAGCTTTTCAACATGGTAAAGTTGAATACTTAGTTTGGTTTATCACACTTGTTGTTATGTTAGATTACTTGAGTAATAAAAAGATATAAAGTTAAGTTTAAAACTCATTCATTTCTGGATTTTTACCTTAACTCAAGTCATCCAACAATGAGGTTTGTTGGAGACAAGGTTTGGTTCAAGGAAAATCCAAGTTTGAACAAGGTAAACCCAAGAGCAACAATTTCATAAAGTTTAGCCACTTGGGAACCCATTTTCGGTGCCTCGCCCTTAGTGTTTACCATTGTAAACCTAGAGGATAGTCCATGGGTTTGTTCCAAGTGGTTTAGTATGTTTTAAAATAAGATTAAAGCTTGTTAAAAGATTAAAAACATCAAGGACAAAAACAAAATAAAAATTCAGCCTTGTAAAACTAGCTTTTGGACCTCATTATAGATGGCTTCCACTCAATGTTGCCAAGGCAAAGTCATTGGGGATAGTCCTAGAGGTGTATCCATGAAGCTAGATGCAAGCTTTAAGTGTTAGAAGCAAGAAAAATGAGTTAGAATGGTGTTCTAACCTTGAAGGTTTTGTGCAGAATTTTTGTGAAGAAGAAGAGAACTTTGAGAGAATTTGAGAGTGTTTTGGTGGGATGTGAAATGTAAAAGTGTTTTGTGGGGGTGGAGGCTAGTTTATAAAGGGAAGGAGTTGGGTTTAATGGGCTTTAATTAGGTTAAAAAAAAGGGAAAATGGGCTTAAACCCGAGTGGGTTTCGGTTTGACTAGTCAACAAAACCATCAAACTTGTTTTCGCGATTCCCGCTTCGTTATAACTCCGTTTCGTACGCGGTTTTTTTCTACGTTCACCATTTTCAGAGTACTTTCATATGGATAAAAGTAATTTAACATTCATGGTACTAAGAATTGGGTTTGGTGCATTGATCTTGATACGGTTCGAGAGTTACGATCACCAACTTGTGTTTGTGTTGAGCTTGGACCATTGGACTTGGTTTTGGGCTTTTCTTTTGGGTTATTTTATGTTTTTTAAGAACCTTAATTATGTTTTAAAGATTTGGGCTTGTTTACAAGTTAGTTGGGTTCGCTCATGAACACCCGGTTACGTATGATTCTGATTGGTTTTATATTTACAGCGTGTCGTAAGTATATTTGAATGCATATAACGTTTCTTTTAAGCATGTGTAACATATAAGTATATAGAATAACTTTTAATAATACTTCCATTGATCAAGACTCAAGAGTACAAGGGTATGAATTGATGAATTACAAGGTACAAGGACTAAAAATGAAACAACAAAAAGTACGGGCGTTACAGTCTCCCCTACTTTAGAAAATTTCGTCCCGAAATTTCACTAAGAAGTAGATTCTGAATAAAAAAGGTACGGGTACTTGGCTTTCATTTGGTCTTCCCGTTCCCAAGTAAATTCAGCACCACGCTTTGCTTCCCAACGTACTTTGACTATAGGAATACGACTACGTTTGAGTTGTTTGATTTCACGGTCCATGATTTCTACGGGTTTCTCAACGAAGTGCATGGTCTCATCAATACGAATCTCATCAATTGGGACATGAAGACTTTCATCAGCTAGACATCTTTTAAGATTTGAGACATGAAATGTTGGATGGATATTGTTAAGCTCTTGCGGTAGGTCAAGTCGATAAGCCACTTTACCCACTCTTTCAAGGATTTTGAAAGGACCTACGTATCGGGGTGTAAGCTTTCCTTTCTTACCAAAACGTACTACTCCCTTCCAAGGAGATACTTTAAGGAGTACAAGATCACCGACTTCAAATTCCATGGGTTTACGTTTTTTGTTAGCATAATCTTTCTGACGGTGTCTTGCTTTGATCATGTTATCCCGGATTTGCAAGACCTTATCCGTCGTCTCTTGAATGAGTTCGGGTCCAGTGATTTGTGCCTCACCAATCTCATGCCAACAAATGGGTGATCGACACTTTCGTCCATAAAGAGCTTCAAATGGTGCCATTTTGATACTCGAGTGATAACTGTTATTGTACGAAAATTCGGCCAATGGCAAATGTACATCCCAATTTCCACCAAAATAAATGACACACGATCGAAGCATATCTTCAAGGGTTTGGATAGTACGTTTGGATTGACCATCCGTTTGAGGATGAAAAGCCGTACTAAGATTGAGTTGAGTTCCTAAAGCCGACTGAAAAGATCGCCATAGGCGGGAAGTGAAACGACCATCTCGGTCGGAAATGATGTCTAGAGGAATACCATGACGGCTGACTATTTCTGCAGTATAGATACGAGCTAGTTTCTCAACAGAGTAATCTTCACGAATTGGGAGAAAGTGCACAGCTTTGGTCAATCGGTCAATGATCACCCAAATACTATCATGCCCGGAAGATGTTCGTGGGAGTTTGGTGATGAAATCCATGGCAATACTTTCCCATTTCCACACCGGAATTTCTGGTTGTTCAAGTAATCCAGAAGGACGTTGATGTTCGGCTTTAACTTTTGAACAAGTGAGACACTTAGCCACAAAGAGAGCAATATCCTTCTTCATACCCGGCCACCAATAAGTACGACGAAGATCTTGATACATCTTGTCGGCACCGGGATGAATGGAATATCGTGACTTATGTGCTTCATTCATTACAAGAGTACGAAGGTTGTCACGGTTTGGAATCCAAATACGATCGAGGTAATGGAGAATTCCATTAGATTTAGATTCAAGTTGGTCTTCAACACCACATTGCATCTCGTTGTACAAATTGTTTTCAACAACCGATGAGTGTTGGGCTTCACGAATACGAGTTTGAATGTCGTTTTGGATTTGAAAACAACAAGGACGATTGGTTACACAAATGCTTTGAGCATTGACATGACTCTTTCGGCTAAGAGCATCGGCCACGACATTTGCTTTTCCAGGGTGGTAACGAATTTCACAATCATAGTCGTTCAACAATTCAACCCATCGTCGTTGACGCATGTTGAGATCCTTTTGATTAAAGATATGTTGGAGACTCTTATGATCTGTGAATACCACACATTGAGTACCATAAAGGTAGTGCCTCCAAATCTTTAAAGCGAAAACAACAGCTCCGAGTTCAAGATCATGGGTCGTGTAGTTCTTCTCGTGGGTTTTGAGTTGTCTTGACGCATAAGCGATAACCTTGCCTCGTTGCATAAGGACACAACCGAGACCTTGATTTGAAGCGTCACAATAAACCACAAAATCGTCATTTCCATCGGGAAGGGTTAAGATGGGTGCGTCACAGAGCATATGCTTGAGGGTTTGAAAGGATTCCTCTTGTTTGGGACCCCAAATAGAAGGTTTATCTTTTTGGGTCAAAGAGGTGAGAGGCATGGCGATTTTTGAAAAATTGGAGATGAATCGATGGTAGTAACCCGCCAATCCGAGGAAGGAACGTACTTCGGTAGGGGATTTGGAGCAACCCACCCTTTGATAGCATCGATTTTGGCAGGATCAACATGAATGCCCTTTTTGCTTACTATATGACCAAGGAATTGAACTTCTTTCAATCAAAATTCACATTTGGAGAATTTGGCGTAAAGTTGTTCGGCTCGAAGAAGTTCCAAGATCAAACGTAAGTGTCGTTCATGTTCGGATTCGGTCTTAGAATAGATTAGAATATCGTCAATGAACACAATTACAAAATGATCCAAGTAAGGTCTACACACGCGGTTCATCAAATCCATAAAGGCTGCGGGTGCATTGGTCAAACCAAACGGCATAACCATGAACTCGTAATGACCATACCTTGTGCGGAATGCGGTTTTTGGAATATCTTCTTCACGGATTCGGAGCTGATGATAACCAGATCGTAGGTTGATTTTTGAGAAACAAGTTGCTCCTTGGAGTTGGTCAAAGAGATCATCGATACGAGGAAGAGGATACTGGTTTTTGACTGTGAGTTTATTGAGCTCACGATAATCAATGCACATGCGGAACGAACCATCTTTTTTTTTTACAAAAAGGATTGGAGCACCCCAAGGGGATGAGCTAGGACGTATGAAGCCTTTATTAACCAACTCTTGAAGTTGACTAGCCAGCTCTTGCATTTCCGAGGGTGCGAGTCGGTAAGGAGATTTAGCAACAGGTGTAGCATCGGGTATGAGATCAATCCGAAAATCAATGGAATGAGCAGGAGGAAGGCCGGGTAGATCTTCAGGGAACACGTCGGGAAAGTCACAAATGATTGGAATGTCTTTCACACTCTTTCCCTTTTCTTTTTGTGTCACGACATGGGCTAAAAAGACAATACATTCCTGACGTAAGCACTTTCGTGCCTCCGTACAAGACATGAGTTTGAGTCCGTTTGAGGGTTTCTCGCCATAGATTTGTAAAGTGTCTCCGGAAGGAAGCGGAATACGGATATATTTTTCAAAGCAAACGACTTCGGCATGAACCTTGGCAAGCCAATCCATGCCTACTATGACATCAAAGCTACCCAATTGCATGGGTATGAGTTCGATGGGAAATTCATGTTCATTAAGACTTAAAATACAATCAATGAGAATGGAATCAACGGTGACAGATTTTCCGTTAGCGATTTCAACGGTGAATGATTTTGGCAATTTAGTACGTGTACATTTTAGCATTGGTTCAAATTTTACGGAAACAAAACTTTTATCCGCACCAGTATCAAATAACACAGAAGCATAAATTCCATTTATAAGAAACGTACCGTTTACAACGTCATTGTCGTTTTGAGCTTGATGCGCATTTATGTTAAATGCGCGTCCACGTGGCGCTTGCACTTGAACCTGATTGTTGCGGGGGCATTGGGGAGCAAGATGGTTTGGGTCACCACATTTGAAGCAAGCACGACCATTTCCATTAGTCAGGGGTCTTTGGGTACCAGTATGAGCCGAAGGTGGGTTACCGGGTGGGCTAGGACCACTTCGACATGCTGAAGCAAAGTGCCCATAACGGTTGCACGTTGTGCATTGACGGCACTAAGAGGCAGGTGGGTGGTGGTATTGGCATTTGGCACATTTGGGAAACGTACCGGTGTAAGCTTTTCTAGGTGGTTCATGGTTCGAGTTGATGGGAGCTTGGGTTGTTGGTGTTGTCATGGCATAGTTGCGGCTTTGAAACTTGCGTTTGTTGCCGTGATGGGTGTTTTTGGATGATGTTTTTGTATCTTTAGGTTCCTCGGGTGTTTCGGAGATGGCTTGATGGGCGGTTTTGAAGGAGCCTTTAAAAGACAAGGATCCGTCTTTCACTTGGTTGTTGGACAAGGTAACCGCCAACCGGATGGCTCGCTCAACTGAGAATGGTTCGGCTATGGTGACGGAGTCACGGATAATAGGAGGAAGGCCTTTTATGTACTTGGCTATGGCTCGGTCGGTGGTGTTGACCAAGTGAGGGACAAGGATACTAAGTTGCTTGAAGCGAATGGTGTAAGTCAAGTTGTCTCCTCCAATTTGTTTGAGGTTCCAGAATTCCTCTTCAAGACTTTGCATCTCATGAGGAGGGCAAAACTCATCTATCATGAGTTGCTTCACTTCTTCCCATGGTAGAGCGAAGGCGACCTCGTTTCCACGAGTGCTCCTTTCACTTTTCCACCATTCAAGTGCCCTCGATGTGAAAACACCAGTGGCACTACGAGTCCGAAGCTCATCGGGACATTCACTATTGATGAAAGTGACTTCGATGCTATCGAACCATTCAAGCATCTTGGAGGCACCCTCTTCACCCGTGAAAGGTTCAGGGCCACATGACTTGAAGTGCTATAGGAAAAGGCTGAGGTTTTAGGACCAGGGTTTCGGGATTCAACTGAAGTGTTTGGGCTAGGGTTGGCATTGATTTGCTTAACAATATCGGGAATAACTCGAGCCATTTGCTTAGCCATGAAAGCGACCATTTTCTTATTGGAACTTTGCTTGGAGCTTCTATGGGATTTGGAAGACATCTACAATGTAGGTTAAAGAGAATGATGAGACTTGATCAATAGTGTTTAACATAATTTTTTGCATATTTAGAGCATTATAACATAACACCTAAACAAATAGGTTTCAAATTGGTTCTCATAATGAATCATATAACCACTCAAAAGAATTAGATAAAAAAATAATGAAAGCTTTTAAGTTTTTGTTGGTTCTTGATTATTAGTGTCTGAGGTCGAGAGATTAGCGCGATTCGGATGATTCGCTCTTGACAAGAGGAAAAAGAGTATAGCATAAATGCGTAAAATAAATACAAACATAAAAGAAATTCGATTAAGGCTTGGAATGTTCCGGTTTTGGAACTAAGACTAATCCAAAGTAGTCAAGACTTCTTTTGAGTTCGGGAATCATGCTTTGGCTTAATAGGTTGGAATACTCTCGCCGACAAGTCGGGTAACGGTATTCGCCCTTCCAGTTACTACATGTCCCTTGTCAATCAAAATCTTAAGACTTTGGTGAGATTGAAAATCAAAGAATGGGACTAGTCACCAAGATATGGATATCACTCCTAACTTGGTGGTGTCGTTCCCTAAACGTGGTTGGTACTTATCCATCAAGGTAAGGAAATTAATCCTAACTCGTTGGTAAGGGTCCACAAGAGTGTAATAAGTGAAATTGTCATCAAGGTAAGGAAATCACTCCTATCTTAATGGTCTAATTTCATAAAAACAATAATGGCGGATTGAAAGTCATCACCAAAGTAAGGGATTCACTCCTATTTTGGTGAGTTCGTTTCATTTGTAAAATACAAGTGTCTTCGTATCGTCGTCGCATGATTACACCTTAGGAAAGGTGTATTTCTTTCTAGCCGAGAATAAGATGAGGGGCAAGATTAGATAGATTCGAGTTTTTTTTGGCATAAACATAAGATATTCAAACAAATCATAAGCATTACTAATGGGAGTCCTTAGTCATAGTCTAGGTCAAAACATCGAAGTTTTCCTAGTTCCTTATAACTATGGCTCTGATACCAATCTGTCACACCCCAACCGATGGCGGAAACATCGGGGCGCGAGAAGTGATAGATTGTTCAAAGACATCATAGGACTAAAATGACAATAAATTAAGATTAAATTTCATTTTCATTAATCAACGTAACATTACAGTGTTTCAAATAAACATACAATAATTTGGAGAAATGTCTAAAACAAACATAACAAAATGATAGATTTGGTGTGTTTCTAGGTCCCCTAATTGAATTTCTTGATAAAGCTTCAAGCATTTCCTGCAACATGTATAAAATATTGGTCAACATATGAATATGTTGGTGAGCATACAAATTTGTATACATAGCATAATAGTGAATAAATTTCAATTCAACATGAGTAAAGTATACTAAAGTTTGTACATTGCTAGCATGCAAAGCCATAATCAAACCAAAGTGTCCACTAGCGTAATCTTAGCATCAAAAGTGAGCAAGACCGTAAAGATTGATAACTTAACATAAACCCATCATAATAGGGCGGATGTGCTAGTCCTATAGCGCTATACATGTTAAGGGAGGTTTAGATTGCTTGCAAGATAATGTATTCTAGAATGTATTCACAAATAGTATAACACGTAAGCATGTTTGTATGAATTGAGTTTTAGAATAAGTTTGATTGAATGTATGCTTGAATGTATTTGATAAATGATACATGTTGCAACCCAAATAGTGTTAAAATAAAAGGGGTGAAGTATGACTCACGGTTTCAATAGGAAAAGTTCCGAGTCGTGAGTAGATGGATTTGGGAGGATTAGACACCGGTTAACCTAACAAGGAAAACGGGTTTGTCTTAGATTCGGATTTGAGTACTTGTACGTATGTATATAGAATCATAGAAGTCATGTATCGCCAATGGCGGACCAAAACACAATTCACCAACTAGTGTTGGAGATTCGGATGGTAAAGTTAGTACGTTAGTGTACCCTCCTCGAAGGAGGTCATGAGATACGAAGGTAGGGTAATAATCCACAAACCTTTGTAAATACTTACATAATAGTTTAAATGTTTAAAGTATAGATATACTACATATAATATCTCAAGTAATCCGGGTGAGTTATGGTGGGAAAGCCCTACTTGAAGAACCAAAGTTCTTCAAGATTGCCATTTGAACCTTAACATAAGCTTTTCAACATGGTAAAGTTGAATACTTAGTTTGGTTTATCACACTTGTTGTTATGTTAGATTACTTGAGTAATAAAAAGATATAAAGTTAAGTTCAAAACTCATTCATTTCTGGATTTTTACCTTAACTCAAGTCATCCAACAATGAGGTTTGTTGGAGACAAGGTTTGGTTCAAGGAAAATCCAAGTTTGAACAAGGTAAACCCAAGAGCAACAATTTCATAAAGTTTAGCCACTTGGGAACCCATTTTAGGTGCCTCCCCCTTAGTGTTTACCATTGTAAACCTAGAGGATAGTCCATGGGTTTGTTCCAAGTGGTTTAATATGTTTTAAAATAAGATTAAAGCTTGTTAAAAGATTAAAAACATCAAGGACAAAAACAAAATAAAAATTCAGCCTTGTAAAACTAGCTTTTGGACCTCATTATAGATGGCTTCCACTCAATGTTGCCAAGGCAAAGTCATTGGGGATAGTCCTAGAGGTGTATCCATGAAGCTAGATGCAAGCTTTAAGTGTTAGAAGCAAGAAAAATGGGTTAGAATGTTGTTCTAACTTTGAAGGTTTTGTGCAGAATTTTTGTGAAGAAGAAGAGAACTTTGAGAGAATTTGAGAGTGTTTTGGTGGGATGTGAAGTGTAAAAGTGTTTTGTGGGGGTGGAGGCTAGTTTATAAAGGGAAGGATTTGGGTTTAATGGGCTTTAATTAGGTTAAAAAAAAGGGAAAATGGGCTTAAACCCGAGTGGGTTTCGGTTTGACTAGTCAACAAAACCATCAAACTTGTTTTCGCGATTCCCACTTCGTTATAACTCCGTTTCGTACGCGGTTTTTTTCTACGTTCACAATTTTCAGAGTACTTTCATATGGATAAAAGTAATTTAACATTCATGGTACTAAGAATTGCGTTTTGTGCATTGATCTTGATACGGTTCGAGAGTTACGATCACCAACTTGTGTTTGTGTTGAGCTTGGACCATTGGACTTGGTTTTGGGCTTTTCTTTTGGGTTATTTTATGTGTTTTAAGAACCTTAATTATGTTTTAAAGATTTGGGCTTGTTTACAAGTTAGTTGGGTTTGCTCATGAACACCCGGTTACGTATGATTCCGATTGGTTTTATATTTACAGCGTGTCGTAAGTATATTTGAATGCATATAACGTTTCTTTTAAGCATGTGTAACATATAAGTATATAGAATAACTTTTAATAATACTTCCATTGATCAAGACTCAAGAGTACAAGGGTATGAATTGATGAATTACAAGGTACAAGGACTAAAAATGAAACAACAAAAAGTACGGGCGTTACACAAAAGCCCCATGTTTGTAATCGCTAACTGAATCGAATTGGTGTTCAATTGGACGGGATTCGATCTAGGGCTCATATGGGAATTTGGGGTTGAGGGAGGTTGTGTTTAAAAGAATTAAAACCGGGTTGTTAGCGCAGCTGAGGCCCTTTGGTTCACTGGTTCCTGCGCTCCCATGCAATCAAGAGGTCCCGGGTTCGACCCGGGCCACCTCAAACATTTTTTAGCCTCTTTTTAAGCTTTAAAAATTCCGAAAAAATTACTAAAAATCATAAAAATGTTTTTACAAACATTAGAAATTTTTAAAACAATCTAATTATTTTCTGAAATTTATTTCAACATTTTATTTATTTATTTTAATTGTTTTAAATAAATAAAATAACTAATTATATTTTCTACTAATTTATAATTAGTGTATAATATATAATTATACAATAAATAAATTGAATCCAATATAAATACATAGATATATATTATCCGATTATCGAAACAACTTTTATTTGAATAAATTACATGTATATAATTTTACATAATCGTATACGATTTATAACTTATGTATATAATTAACATATAATATATAGTTATACCTACTTATGTATAAATTTATTATATACATATAATTATGTATATAATTATACATATAATTATATATAATTACATAATTGTATATAAATATGTATATAATTATACATATACAATTTATTAATAAATTGTATATATGTATAACTTATATGTATAAATTTCTATTAAAATTCTAGACATAATCACTTTTAACAAATTCGTTTATTTATTTCAAGACATTCAAACCAAATAAAATTAATTAATTTAAACTACCATTCAAGACCTAATGGAAATCCTAATACATTCCCAAATTCCCAAATCATTATTATTCTAATTTGAGACACCGTTCCTTAGGTTAATCATAAGGAATTCGTTGGTGTCTAATCTATCACATCCAGATTCTAATCTCATCAATCAGGTGAGTATTCATATCCCCTTTTATATCATTTCTTATTGGGGGGAAATCATGTGATACAATATATTCAATCATGATATTCTATTGTTGTTTCATTCTAAATTCAATTCAAGACAGGTTATGTTATTACTTGCAATTATGTGAACATACTATGATAAACTGGACGACAGTAAAACCCTAATTCAATCAATCAATCAATCCTGGTATCAATGGTAGATCTATTGGTTTGGATAACAAACCCCATATGAATAGTCGAGTGGTGATTGTGCCAGAGGCAGGAGTTAATCTATGGTGTATGTGTGGAGTCTATTATATGCAAGTGTCAAGTCAAGGGGTTGTTATTGTGTCAGTTTATCTATATGCTTTACTATTGCAATATAAGTCTTAACGTTATCTTGTGAATTGGATTATTCTCAATCAATCAATCAATCGATATGTATACTCAAAACTGTGATTACTCACCAGCTAACTCGTTAGCTGACTTTATTTTCTCACATGATTTCAGGTTAAGCAAGATAGTGGACTACTACCTGCTCATTTAAGACCCGGACTAGTTAAAATAAAAGACAATTACTATTTGTGGTTTCAATTGTTGTATTTGTGTATGTTGAACTTATATTATCTTGTAATCTGATTTTAATATTATTTCCACTATTAGACAACCATGTGTTATGAACAATCAATCATTCCCTCGTCCGCTCCGATGATTCCGCCGTCGGTCGGGGTGTGACATAAATTATCCCTACCCGAACCTAAGCCTAACGTTACAACCTTTGAAAAGCCCTCATGATTGGTGTGCAACCTCGTGTTAGTAAGTGGAGAATTGAGTGCTTCACAAGCCTATGCTGACTAGTTTGTATTATTGCTTGAGTGCTTCATAAATATCGGCACATCTTTGGCCGGGCTAGAAATTACACCGAGCGGAGAGTTTTATTGTGAGGGGAATGATATGTGCAAGGGAACCTCCTAGAGTTTGAGAATCTTAGTTAGTCGGTCCAGCGGGTTAGAGGTTTGTGGTTGTTAACGGGTCATAATTGCTAGCTTGGGAATTAGGTATGCCCTTGAACCTTAGTCGAGTTTGGTATGTGTGCTTCTATGTGTTCACCCATTTTTTTTACTTGAATTCTTGATTCTTAAAAGAAACCTCGCTTGAGGGCAAGCAAGAAACAAGTGTGGGGATGTGATGCACGGGGTTTTAGAATGAGGTGTATCATGGTTAATTGGTTAAATTTAATGCATTTAATATGGTCAAGTGTAAGAGATTGTGTTGAACAAGTTAACTACGATGATTTGATGTTTTGTAGGTTAAACACAATCATTTGAGGAGTTTTGAAGAATGCACATGGATGATAATCAAAGATCATAATAGATGAGATGAAAGAGAATTCAATTACGAGAATGTGGCCGCAAACGGGGAGGAAAACGGAGTCTGAACGAAGAAGTTATGAAGAAAACAAGAATCGGACAAAGTTGGTCGACCATGACCTACGGCGGAAACATGACCTACGGTGCATCAGTTCAAGAAAAACAGAATGGGCTTGGCGTAACTTACGGCTGAAGGCTGACCTACAGTACTGGACGCGCTGAAATCACTTATAAGTCGCGAAAATTAGGTTTTTGAGGATATCTTTCATTCCAGACCTCCATAGTCGCCCCCTTTCGTACCCAAGGCTTCCCAAAGGCTCCCGGAGGTGATTTCAAGGCTCAAGATCTCATTTTTATCATTCGGTTTGATTCTTTAACGTTAGATACGATGTTTAATTTTGATTTTAATTTGGTGTTCTTCATTACCATGTCTAGCTAATCTCCTAGTAATCTTCTTTGGGTAATAAGGTTTATTACTATGATTTGTTTTTGATGATTTGTGGTTGAGTTAATGTTTGAACACGGTAGTTTAAGCCGAGTACATTATTTGTTGGTGGAAACTCTAAAATATGTGTGTTGCTTTCAATTCACTTGTTCCACTTTGATTGTTTTAGATTTCTTTTCATCTAGAAACGTTAATGTTGGATGGGATTGAGTATCACAAACGTAGGATATGATTCGAGTAGTTCTTTGACAACAGTCTCATTCGATCTATTGTCTTTACCCAAATTGACCCGTTAAGCTTATATGACTTTTATGAACATTCAAAGCAAATCTAAGTAGTAAACCTGAATCCGGAGAAGATTACCTTTTTACATTATTGTTTGCAACTCAATTAATCATAAAGTTCGTTACTTTTCTCGATTAGTCATTTTTATTAAGTTTTTGTAATCATGCTACAAACTTTTAGATTTAAACAAAACTTTCCACATATTCCCTGTGGATCGACCCGACTTACCCTAGCTATCTTAGGTGAGTTTGGAACCTTATAAATTGTTTTTTTGATTAGGCTTGACAAACCGACATCACCTGGACACTTTCATTGCAGCCCTCAGTAACCGGTTCTCCCTCATAGACCTCGGGCCCCTTCATCACTTTCTTGGGATCAAGGTAATCCCCACAACCGACGGTCTATTTCTCTCCTAACACCGCCACATCCATGATCTACTAACCACATTCAACATGGATGGTGCCAAAGATGTCCTCACGCCTCTCAGCTCATCCGATCCTCTCAATCCTCATGACCCATTCCCCTCCGTTGACCCCACTCCCTATCGAAAACTAGTCGGCTCTCTCCAATACATTGCCTTTACCCGCCCCGACATCTCATTTGCCATCAACAAACTTGCCCAGTTCATGCCGCTCCAAAACAATCCCATTGGCAATCGTTAAAACGCGTGCTTCGGTATCTCAAGGGTACCATCCACTTTGGCCTATTCCTCTCCCGTCGTTCATCACTTCATCTCACCGCGTTCTCTGATTCGGATTGAGGTGGAATTCATGACGGAGGTCACTCCACTACGGCATATGTGATTTACTTAGGTTCGAACATCATTTCGTGGAAGTCATCACTCCAAAAGTCCGTGTCCCGCTCTTCCACGGAAGCCGAATACAAAGCGCTGGCTAATGCTGCTGCCGAACTCTCCTGGATTCGGAATCTTCTCACCGATCTCCACATCCCGGTTCATGGCTCACCTATGCTATTCTGTGACAACACCGGTGCTACATACTTATGTGCAAATCCAGTCTATCACTCGCGCATGAAACATGTGGCGCTTGACTATCATTTTGTTCGGGAGCAGGTTGCTGCAGGATCTCTAAAGGTTCTCCACATAAACTCTAAAGATCAATTAGCTGACATCCTTACCAAGCCGCTACCACGGGCTCCTTTCCTGCACATTCGATCCAAGATAGGTGTCTCCAATGGAGCCTCTATCTTGCGGGGGCGTATTAAGGATATGATTTGAATGTCTATCAACTTGTTTAATATTTAAAACTAGGTTCCATCTTATCATGTTCCATAGAAGTAGGAACCTCCTAGTCAAGGTTGTTATGTATCTCCTATACTTTCTCCCTTATTTGTATATTTAAAGTCTTCAATGAATGAGAAGAAATCAAGTATTCACAGCCATTAAATCTTCACCTTGTTACACTGAAATCGTCATCAACTTTGGCTTATTATTCTCTTCTAAATAATAATTAGTACACTATTTAGCAAAAGTAAAACAATATCTTTTCCTAACACGAGGCTCATAAGTAAACTCGATAAGAACCCTGATCGATCATAAATATAAATTAACATTTTATATATACATACCATTATATATAATGAAATCTCCAGTAAGGGACGCCTATTAAAACCAACAATTTTTGAAATCTTTTTGTTTATCTAACGTTTTAAAAAAAGCCCACGTTATTTTCTGGCAGTTGTATATTGTTAAATATTGATTTTTTTTGTTTGGTTTGGTTCAGTTCGACTCATGTCACATAATAAAAAAATAAAAACAAATTAAATTTTACCAACATAATATAAATTCATCATCGTACGTTTAATAAGAAATAACTAATTAAATAGAGGATTTTAAGTTGTCTGCATCGAATCAAGTTTGACAAGGTGGTGTAACTATGGATAGAGGCACGGCTAGTGGTATGTTGATTCAATAATAAGGTGGCAAAAACTAAGCATTTGAGAGCTTAGAACAATGACAATCGAGCCGTTTTATAATTTGATATGTAATCAAAATAATCATCTTCGATTACCGCTTATATTAAAATATTTACGTATTGTAACTGAATTGTGTATTAATGATTACATGTAAGGTTAATTGTTTAATAGTTAAGATAATAAATTAATGAGTTTAGTTTTTTTTAATAGTTAATTATTAGGCATTCGGTAATTGAATTTAATCAATTTATAATAATAAATACAGTAAAAAGTTTAGTTATCTATATAGTTAATATGTTTATAACTTTTTTTCTTTTTTAAATGTGTTAGTTAGATTATAATAGGTTGCATTTGTAAAATAATCATGGTTCAGTGTCAAAATTGAATTCTTGCTTTGTTGTTTTAATAAATTCTTTGATGTTAGGTTTAAATATTCATGGTGATCGGTGTTCAAATTAATTAAAAGTCGTTCAGGTTTAGATCGTGTATATATATATATATATATATATATATATATATATATATATATATATATATATATATATATATATATATATATATATATATATATATATATATATATATATATATATATATATATATATATATATATATATATATATATATATATATATATGTTGGCCTTATTCCCTCCTTTATCAACTTTATCCTCCACCCATTTTGTCTTCCCACTTTTTTGTCTTCCACCCACTTGCTTTCCTCATTTTCTGGCAGATTGTATGGGATACCAACAAGTTGGTTGGGTCTCAAGTTAGTTTACTATTATAGGTTTGGAGTGGTTGAAGTCCAGCCCATAAAATCTGGCATATATCGAGTCATGATGTATGGATACACCTTACTAAGTTTTTGAGCTATTTTTCTTAGTAATAAGATTGGGAGTTATCTAGTCTTAATTGTGTGTGATATCAATTTCATATCTTTGAATTGGTATCAGAGCTTGTTCAGTTCCTCTTCGATTAAGTTGATCTTTTCAGCAATCAGGAGCGTTTCCAGTGAGATAGAAACATCAGCAAGGGCCTACAGTAAATCCGATCAGCAGCAAGCAACAAGTCTGCTGATATGGGTTGTTTTTTTTCTCTGTTCTGTTTAACCAAGAAGGGTAACAGCAGCAGCAGGCAGATCAGTTTTTTAAGACTTGAACCAGGCGGGTTCGAGTTATTTGCAACAGCAGCAAACCGGACTCAAGTACAAAGGCTGGAACATCAAGGTAGTACACTTTTGCTGGTTTAGAAGAAGAAATCGAAGATGGCGGACACTGAAGGTAATCAATCGGGGTCAATTAAAGAACCAGGTGGTGCTTCTACTTCCTCACTCGCGTGCCCCATGTTGACTCAAACAAATTATACAATATGGGCCATGCGGATGAGAGCTATCTTTAACGTACACGGAGTTTGGGAACAAATTGAACCTGGTACAGCAGTTGATGTGAAGAAAAACAACATGGCCATCGCTTTGTTGTTTCAATCCATTCTGGAAAATCAGATTCTTCAAGTCGGAAATCTGAGTATGGCTAAGGAGATGTGGGATACGTTGAAGACCCGGAATCTCGGGGCGGATAGGGTTCGAGAGGCACGGCTTCAAACCCTTATTTTTTACTTTAAAAATGTGAAGATGAAGGAACAAAGCACGGTGGACGAGTTTGCTTCATTATTATTAGGTTTTTCATCGAAGGCGGATTCTTTGGGTACTAAGATCGATGAACCCAAGTTAGTCAAGAAGTTTTTAAATGGCTTACCGAGAAAGTTTATCCACATGGTGGCCTCGATCGAGCAAGTGGTCGACTTGAAAACTATTACCTTTGATGATGTGGTAGGTCGTTTGAAGGCATACGAGGAACGAATTAAGGAGGAAAAAGATCCGGCTGGTAGTCAAGGACAATTACTATTTTCTCAAGGGGAATCGTCCTCAAACCACAAATACAATAATGGAGGTCGTGGTCGTAATGGTCCTGGAAGGAGGGGACGTGGTCGTGGACGTGGTTCGGGTCAGGGACAATACACCAACCAAAACCGAGACAATGGTAAAGGTAGTGGGTCAAAGGGCTCGGGTCAAAGAAACAACGACAACCGACAGAAACCGAAGAAAGATAAGTCTGAAATTCAATGTTTTAGATGTGACAAGTTTGGTCACTACGCTTCGACTTGTCCAGAACGGAAGCAAGAACAAGAATCAAATCTTACTGAAGAAACTGATGCAACCTTGTTTATGATGATGAATTCAAGCGAGACGGTATACTTGAATGAAGAGAATGTGAACCCGAAAAAATTCAAATCCATGCATGTGGAGGAGAATTTATGGTATTTAGATAACGGAGCTTCTAACCACATGACAGGGAACAAAGAATTCTTTTCGGAGCTAAACGAACGAGTAACTGGCAAGGTACGTTTTGGTGATGATTCTTGTATTACAATTGAAGGAAAAGGCTCGATTTTGTTCACAACTAAAACCAGTGAACATAGAATACTAACGGAAGTTTACTATATTCCGAGCCTTCGTTCCAACATCATTAGTTTGGGACAACTTACCGAAACGGGATGCAAGGTCGTGATGGAAGACGATGTTTTGCTAGTGTATGACAAAGCACGAACTCTTATGATGAAGGTGTTTCGTGAAACTAACCGGATGTATAAAATCAAGCTCGTGGTTGGTTCTCCGGTATGTTTACTCTCAAAGCTTGATGATGTTTTTTGGCTTTGGCACGCCCGTCTAGGGCATCTTAACTTTGATTCAATGAGGAAGATTGGGTCAAAGAACATGGTTCGTGGTATGCCAGTAATTAACCACCCATCAAACATATGTGATTGTTGTTTGATTGGGAAACAGACTCAAAAGCCGTATCCGACCAAAGCCATGTTTCGGGCCACTAGACCACTCGAGCTTCTACATGGTGATCTCTGTGGTCCCATCACACCGTCTACACCAGGAGGTTGTAGGTATATGTTATTAATTGTAGATGATTTCTCACGCTATATGTGGTGTTTTCTTTTGAAATCCAAGGATCAAGCGTTCGAGACATTCAAACGGTTTAAAGATTTGGTTGAGAAAGACTTAAGTCTAAAGATTGGCACGTTTAGAACTGATCGCGGAAGTGAGTTCACATCAACCGAGTTCAATGATTGGTGTGAAAACAATGCTATCCGAAGACATCTTATGGCCCCATATACGCCACAACAAAATGGGGTCGTTGAACGATGCAATCGAACGGTAATAGGTATGGTGAGGTGTATGCTAAAGCAAACCAAGGTGCCATAAAGATTTTGGGGTGAAGCAGCTAAACATTCAGTTTATGTACTCAACCGGAGTCCTACGAAAGCGGTTGATACAAAAACACCATACGAAGCACTATTAAAAAAGAAACCGAATTTAGAGTTTTTTGCGCATGTTTGGTTGTGTGGGTTTTGCGACGGAACCCAAAGTTGATCAACATAAACTTGATGATAGAGGAAGAGCGATGGTATATTTTGGTTCGGAACCGGGGTGTAAAGCTTTTCGTATGTATGACCCGGTCGAGAACAAGATTTGTATCCGAAGAACGGTTAGATTTGATGAAAAACGTGGCTGGGAATGGAAGCAAAACAGGTCTGACCCGGAATTCTTTACAGTCGTTCTTCACTCGGATCATGACGGACACTCATCCGAGACGACTACCGAGTCAGACCTTAACCTAAGCACTCCAGAAGGCGCATCTGCAACAGTAAATCAGCAGCAAAACACTACTGCGTTTCAGCAGCAAATTGTTGTTTCTGGCAGCAGTTCAGCGAGTTCAGCAGTTGCGCACAGCATCCCGTTGTCGGCAGCAGCCTTGGCTGCCAGTTCAGCCTCAATGGAGGCAGGTTCAGGAGAGCCTATGCCTGTTTTTGCTGACCATGTTGAGGTTGAAACTCCCCTACGGCGTTCGACGAGACAGAGACGTATGCGGGTAAAATTTAAAGATTTTCATGTCCAAGATGGGGTAAATCGAGAAGAACCGGAAGAATTATTACTCGCAGCAGAAGATGAGCCGACAAGTTATTCTCAAGCTAAAGGAAATAAGTTTTGGGAAAAAGCAATGCGAGTAGAGTTAGAGTCCATTGATAAAAATAAAACTTGGACTTTAACAAAACTCCCGGGTAATATTAAACCAATCGGTTTAAAGTGGGTTTATAAAGTTAAGCGTAATGCATCCGGGGAGATCATAAAATACAAGGCAAGACTCGTCGCGAAAGGATTTGTTCAACAATTTGGTATTGATTTTGACGAGGACTTCGCACCAGTGGCTCGAATGGAAACGGTGCGTTTGTTACTTGCACATGCGGCTTGCAAAGGATGGCAAGTTCACCACTTAGATGTCAAATGGGCGTTTTTGCACGGTGATTTAAAGGAAGTGGTTTATGTTAGTCAACCGGAAGGCTTCGTTAAAAATGGCCATGAAGAAAGTCTACCGGTTAACTAAGGCATTGTATGGGCTTCGACAAGCGCCATGAGCTTGGAATCTCAAGCTCGATGGTACATTGAAGATTCTTGGTTTTAAGCGGTGCTCGAAAGAACAAGCAATTTACACTAAACATGAGGGGAATGAATTAATTATTACGGGTGTTTATGTAGATGACTTAATCGTGACAAGCTCGTGCACTAAGAAAATCGAAGAATTTAAGAAGCAAATGAAGGAGAAATTCGAGATGAGCGATCTCGGGTTACTGTCTTATTATCTCGGTATAGAAGTCAAGCAAACCGAGAAAGGCAATACAATCAAGCAAGAAGGGTACGCGAAGAAGATTCTAAAAGAAACAAGCTTGCTCGAGTGTAATCCGGCTAAATGTCCTATGGATCCAGGTCTAAAGTTATCAAAGGACAAGAAAGGTAAACCGGTTGATCCAACGAATTACCGAAGATTAGTTGGTTGTCTACGTTATTTATTACATACAAGACCGGATTTATCTTATGCGGTTGGAATTGCGAGTCGTTATATGCAATCTCCAATGGTTTCTCACCTAGTTGCGGTTAAGCAAATCCTTCGTTATATTGCCGGTACTACGAGTTATGGGTTACGGTACAAACGGGGAGGAAGTCACAAGATCATAGGCTATAGTGATAGTAGTCACAATACCGATACGGATGACGGTAAAAGTACTACTGGACACATATTTTATTTTGGTGAAACACCTATTTCATGGTGTTCTCAAAAACAAAATACGGTAGCCTTGTCATCTTGTGAAGCTGAGTTTATGGCGGCAACTTCGGCGGCATGTCAAGCGATTTGGCTTTGAAGTTTATATGGTGAAATCGTAGGAGGTGAGATGCAAAAGATAGTGATTTGGGTGGACAATAAATCAGCTATAGCATTAATGAAAAATCCCGTGTTTCATGGTCGGAGTAAACACATCGATACACGATATCATTTTATTCGTGAATGTAGAAGACTAATCAAGGCTCGGCAAAACATTTAAAGATTGAACGAAGACGAAGTCCGAAAACAGACTGCATGTGCGAAAGCTTCTGTCACGCGAGAAGCAGATCTCACGCGAAGAAGGTCTCCACGCGAAAGATTGTTGCCGCGCGAAAACTTGTTCCACGCGAAAAGCTTGTCGCGCGAGAACTCAATGTTTAGTATAAATAGTTTTGTTTCGTTTTGTAATTAAGTTTTTCGTTTATTATCATTCTGTACTGTGCGAAAACCGCACAAGACCTTTCATAGGTTGTTTGATTCTATCAAAGAAGCAATTTGTGTTCAATTCAATCTTCTCTTCTATCCAATCATGTTTACATTCCGCATTCACGTGATTGAGATCGTGTGTTATTGATTTCTGGGAGATTTCAGAGGTATTACAATTGGTATCAGAGCATTAGGCTCTAGAACCACGATTTGGAAGAGATTTGGATTGTGTTTTACACGTATTTGAAGAAATTCATCATTGATCACTTTAGATTCTGATATGGAGATGTTATTCTGCTCGATTTTGGAGGATTTGGACTGATTTGGACCGATTTGAACTGAATTAGTGGACTTTAAGTGAATTTTAATCAAAATTAAGCTGAAAATTGACCTAAATTCATTAAAATTGGATTAAAATGGGTTCAATCAGACATATTCATTGATTTGGAGGTGGTTATCGCTTGAACTAACTGTTGGAGATTCGATTCTGCACGAAATTGACGATTTTCGCGTGATCTGTAAGTTTTCGCGTGCGAAAACGGGGTGTTTTCGCTCAGACAGTTATATTACCTTTTTGTGCGATTTCGCGTGAAAAGGTAACTTGGAAATTCGCACGCACTGTTATCTCGCGAGAAAGGTTGTGACGTGCGAAATTCTGTTTTCGCACGACATTTTATTTCGCACGAAACCTGATTTTTGCCTTTCTGATCACTATGGCTTCAACAACATCGAATTTGAAGCATCTTACTGCTTCACTTCATCTAGACGCGGAAATTGGTACTGGTAACAAGCCACCGAGGCTTCTCTGTGAAGATGATTATACTGATTGGGCTTTTCGATTTGAGAGATATGTTATTTACACGGAACCGAAGATGTGGAGATCAATCCAGTATGGTCCTTACATTCCGTTGTATAAAAATGATAAAGGAGAGATGGTTCAGAAACCTGAACACTTGTGGGATGAAGATGACATCAAGAGGTTGGAACTTGATGATAAAGCTTATGCTGCCATCACTATGGCATTGACTACTGAAATTTCATAAAAGTTTCAAGAGTTCAGGGGTGCTAAGGTACTATGGGATGCTCTGGAGTCTCAGATTATGGGCAACAAAGACATGAGAGAGAGCAAAAAGGATATGTTGAATCAAGAATTCAACATGTTCAATCATATTGTTGGTGAAGAGCTGGAAGTTCAGATGGCCAGGTTTGTTAGACTGGTAACAAAAATGAAGAGTGCGGGTATTACTCTGGAACCCATCACCGTGAACAAGAAGTTGCTAAATTCACTTCCGTACAGTTGGAATAACAACTGTACATTGATCAAGAGAACCAAAGACTTGTATACTCTTCAGTTGACTGATCTTATTTCAACTATCAAGTCTTATGCTATGGACGATAAGCAGCGAGCTGCTAATCATCTCAGTTCTCTGGGTGCTGAAGGAACTACTCTCTATGCAAAGATGGCTAGTAATCCGAATTACTATGTCAGTTATACACAAATGTGTCAGCAACAACAATCTGGAAGTGCAGCATCTTCTTATATACAACCAGCAGTAAACCATCAAGTTCATGTTCCAGCTGCTCAAAACTATTCCCCCATCATTCAGCAACAAGTCTCTCAATCTCAAGATTCTCATAGTGGTCAACATGCTTATGTTGCTACCACTAATACATCAAAGCAAACTGTTCAGATTGCTGAGGAGCATCTTGCTCTTTTCACCACATTCATGTCAAGTTATGAAGCTTTCATGGCTGGAAGACTTACTGCTCCAAATGTATTGGTTGATGATCTTCAACAAGTCAATCCTGATGATGTTAAAGAGAATGATATCAAGTATCAAATGGCCATGGTAGTTTACAGGGCTAAGAATTTTGCCAGATGAACTGGGAGGAAAATGTTTGGCGTTAACAACTCTAGCAAAATCGGTTTCGACAAGACTAACCTGAGGTGTTACAACTGTGACAAACCAGGTCATTTCGCCAGAGAGTGTACTGAACCAAAGACTGGTCAAACTGAAGGCCCCAAGAAGATGGTGACTGTGGAGATTGAACCGAAGAAAGACAAAGCAAGTTCTTCTGGTGGTAATAAAGCATTAGTTTCTCAAACCAATGCTGAATATGATTGGTCGGATCAAATGGAAGCCCTTGATCTACATTTGTCTACTGCATTTATTGCAAAGATTGTTCCAGAACCAGAAGAAGAAGAAAATCTGTTTGCTGAATTCGTGTCTGATGATTTGTTGGAGGGTTTGTTTGCTAAAGTGGAAGAAGAGAAGGAGAAAGTTGAAGACTCAAAGGAGACAGTTGAGAAGAAAGATCAGATTGAGAAGGTTGCTGAAGAAGAGAATGTGATTGAAGAGTACACTGTTGAGCCTCCAGTCAAAAGCCCATGTGTTGATCCAACGACTGTTGATGTTGCTCCAGTGGAAGAACCAGCTGATGAATTGAAAGCATTCATGGTCAAGAAGGTAGAAGAGGCTGAAGGGGAAACTTCTGAACCCAAGGTATATGATGGTTTGTGCAAAAATTCATGTGTTGAGAAAGTTCAAAAATACAGAGTTCACAATGAGAGCCTGATAATGGAAGTTGAAAAACTTCAGTATCAAGCTTGTAAACACAAGTCAAATGAAAAGATTTTTAAAGAAAAACTTGAAGGTTTAAACAAAACAATATATAATTTAAAATTAAATCTTCACGATAAAGAATGTACCAATAATGACTTGACAAATAGAAACAATGAACTCGATTTAGAAATTAATAGACTTAACAGTGAATTAGCCACGGCTAAATTGACTGTTGAGAAATTTGAACTTTCATCAACAATGGTTGAAGGAATAATCAAGTCACAAATGACTCAGAAGATCAAAGGAGGAAAATGTGGTGTTGGGTTTTCTAACATTGCTCCTCCAATTAATTATGATTATTCATGTTTACCTTCATCTGATAACATTTGTGATTTTGATATGGTCTATGGGATTGGTTTCTCTCCATCCCAAGACTTAAAACCTTCAGTCAAAGTAAATTTATCTGTTAATCCTATCATAGTACCCAAATCTAAACAATCAACTGAAAACTTTTGTGCAGATAAATTGAAGGTGGATGGGTTGGTTGAAGAATGGGAGAGTGATAGTGAAGGAGAAAATGAGAGAGAAAATTTGAAAAATAAGAATGTAAAAGTTTTACAATCTGATTGTAAACAAACTTTGTATGGAAATGAAAAGTTGGTTAATTTGAATGAGATTAAATCTAATAGTAAATATAATTTGAATGCAAATCAAAGGGTAAATCAGAAAGAAAGAATTGAAAAGGATTTTAAAAGTAGATTTGTTTCAAAAGGTTTAATTGAAAATGAAGAACATATTTTTAAAGAAACGAATTCTCGATTCTTTAAAAATAAACTTCATTATAATGCTAACCTTGTGAATCAAGATGTTTGTAGCCCAGATTTGCAAGTGAATGATTCTTCTGCATTCAATCTGAAAATTCAAAAGCCTGGTCCTTCTCCAGCACCAATCCGTATATCTAAGCCTGGTCCTCCTCCAGCAAATTTAAAGTCTGGTCCTACTCCAGCAGAATCAAAGACTGTTCCTATTTCAACACCACCAATTCCAAAAGTCAAAACTGCCAAATCTCCAATTCAAAGTGGTCATAATTCATCGATTTCCTCGAATCTGCAAAAGATGAATTTGCAATTGTCAAACATGGCAAAGATTCGAGAGACTGTGGAGAAAGTTAAACCTAGTCAATCTGACTTGGGTTTTTATGACAATTTTCATAATTGTCATCCACGGTTGGTTTTCCACACACAACAAAAGAGATGCTATCAGTGTGGAAACACAAATCATTTGGTAAACAATTGTCCTTTTCGACAAAAATCATTAACTAAACAAAGATTTCATAATTCTATTTCTCATAATAGAAAACTGTTTTTCACTCGTGGAAAATTTTCAAATAATATGAAATCAAAGGTTGTTAATAATGTCAAACGGGATAAGAATTTGACTAATGATGTAAAGGAAAATGTCAAGCTTAAAAGCATAAATGAAACGAATGATGTGCAAACAAAATATAATAATATCAAATCATTTTGTCTTGCTGCAACACATAATGTGCTCAAGTCTTGTTTGACTTGGGTACCAAAAGCTAAGTAATTTTGTTACTAATGCAGGGACAACCGCAAAAGGCTACTGAAAGTCTATGGCATGTAGAGAGCGGTTGTTCAAGACATATGACTGGGAATTTACAATTACTACAAGATGTTCAGTCATATAACGGAGGAAGAGTGATTTTTGCGGGAGACAAAGGAGGACGTATAACAAAACGTGGTACAGTTACAAACGGCGTCCTTAGTTTTGAGAATGTTAATTTTGTTGAGGAATTAAAACATAACCTGTTAAGTGTGTCTCAAATCTGTGACAAACAATATTCTACACACTTTACTAACAAAGAATGCTTAATCTTAAAACCAGGTTTTGTTGTTCCAGATGAATGGATTTTGATGAGGACTCCGAGAGACAATGACACATATCTTCTTGATATGCATTGTTCTAATTCTTTGGTAACAGCTTCTTGCTTACTATCCAAAGCCTCGGAGAATGATTCCATGTTATGGCATCGTCGATTAGGACATGTCAATATTAAAAACATGAATAAACTTGTACATGGAAATCATGTTATTGGTTTACCTGAAAAAGAATTTCAATTAAATGAACATTGTTTGTCATGTTCAAAGGGTAAACAACATAAACTTCCTCCTAAACCAGTTGCACACAACTCAGTCGAATCAATCTTACAACTCTTACATATGGATCTTTTTGGTCCAGTAAGTGTTTTAAGTTTGGGTCGAAGATCTTACTGTTTGGTTGTTACTGATGACTTTTCTAGATTTACTTGGGTGTTTTTCTTAGCATCTAAGGATGAAACTCCACACCTTTTGATCAAGTTCATTACTTTGGTGGAGAATCAGACAGAGAAAAAGGTAAAATGCATCAGAAGTGACAATGGGACAGAGTTTTGCAATCAAACTCTGAATGAGTTTTGTGAATCCAAGGGAATTTCTAGACAATTCAGTGCTGCTGGCACTCCACAACAGAATGGAGTTACAGAAAGAAGGAATAGAACATTGATTGAAGCTGCTAGAACGATGATATCTGCTGCCAAATTACCTTTGTTCTTTTGGGCTGAAGCAGTAAATACTGCATGTTATGTTCAGAATCGTGCATTAATCAACAAAAGATTAAACAAGACTCCATATGAAATATTTTATAAACACAAACCCAAAGTTAAATATTTTAAAGCCTTTGGTTATTGTTGCACTTTGTTGCATACAACTGAATCTAGTTCAAAATTTTCTGAAAAGGCTGATGAATGTTACTTTGTGGGATATGCTGCCAATAAAGTTGCATATCGTGTTTATAATAAAAGAACTAGACAAATAATCGAGTCATTTAACATTGATTGGCACGAGCTTAACATAACTGATGCAGGTTCAGCTCCTTCATGGGTTTATGATTATGAATCTTTGTTCATAAATTTTAAGATTTCCAAACCTTTATCTGCAGATTCTACTTCTCAAGCAATCTCCTTGGAAAACAAAATAATTGAGGAACTTCCAGCCTTGATATCTGATGATTCTGCTATTGCTTCATCATCCAAAGATATTCCTACAGCTTCTGTACCAGTATCTGCCTATTCTGAGTCATTAGATGTTCCTTCAGAACAAATTCCTACTCAGGAGCTGGAAGAATCGTTGAGTTCTCCATTATCTTCATCTTCTTCAGAAACTATACATACACCGATAGAAATAATTCAAGTTCCATTTGAAGAATCTCCAAATGTGTCTACTGCCTCTGAAACTCCTATTTCAGATGACACACTTGAAGAAACTATTGTGTATCAATCTCAACATTCTGAAGAGGTTATTGATAATGTTGAACATATTACCAATTTGGAAGATGGAATGGTTGCAGATGAGATTCCTCAATTAAGAATACATAAAACTCATCCAACTGAAGCAATCATTGGTCCGTTGCACGAAGGTATAGTTACCAGAAGTCGATCAGGGACAATCAACACATGTCTGTATGCTTGCTTTCTATCACAAATAGTGCCCAAGAATGTGGAAATGGCACTCAAAGAAAATAGCTGGATAGAAGCAATGCAAGATGAGTTGATGCAATTCAAGAAGCTCAATGTTTGGCATCTTGTTGAACTTCCAAAGGATAAGCTTCCGATTGGAACAAAGTGGATTTTTAAAAACAAGACGGATGAAAAAGGTGTTATAGTTCGGAATAAAGAACGTCTTGTGGTGCAGGGATTTTATCAAGTTGAAGGATTGGATTATGAAGAAGTGTATGCTCCAGTTGCAAGACTAGAAGCAATACGCATATTCTTAGCCTTTGCTTCATACATGAACTTCAAGGTGTACCAGATGGATGTTAAAACTGCATTTTTATACGGAGAAATGAAAGAAGAAACCTATGTTTGTCAGCCTCCAGGATTTGAAGACCCAGATCATCCTTATTATATATACAAGTTGGATAAGGCACTATATGGATTACATCAAGCACCTCGTGCTTGGTACGCAACTCTGACTGAACATTTGCTCGCAAATGGTTATTCACAAGGAGCAATTGATCAAACCTTATTCCTACGAAAATCAGGCGATGATATCATTTTGGTTCAAATCTATGTCGATGATATTATTTTTGGTTCAACTAATGAAAGTATGAGCACAGAGTTTGAAGCAGTGATGAAGAAGAAATTTGAGATGAGTTCCCTTGGAGAAATTTCTTTTTTCTTGGGTATTCAAGTTACTCAATCTGATACAGGTATTCTTATCCATCAAGAAAAGTATGTTCAGACTATTCTTGAGAAATACAAGTTTCAAGATTCCAAAGTAGCTCCAACTCCAATGGCTTCTCGTCCTACTCTTACTCCAGATCCATTAGGAGAATCAGTTGATCAACATCTTTACAGATCGATGATTGGTTCCCTTATGTATCTCACTGCAAGCAGGCCGGATGTCATGTTCCCTGTTTGTCAGTGTGCCCGCTATCAAAGTGATCCAAAGGAATCACACATGAAAGCTATCAAGCGGATTTTCAAGTATCTCAAGGGTCAACCTAAACTTGGTCTTTGGTATCCTCGAAATTCTGATTTCAATTTATTTGCTTATACTGACAGTGATTATGGTGGTTGTAACTTAGACAGGAAATCGACCACAGGAGGATGTCAATTCTTGGGTAACCGACTCATTTCTTGGCAGTGTAAGAAGCAGAACACTGTATCCACATCCACTGCCGAAGCTGAATATGTGGCTGCTTCGAGTTGTTGTTCCCAGCTTGTTTGGATTCAGCAACAACTTCTCGATTATGGTCTCAACATTTATGACACACCAATTTGGTGTGATAACACGGCAGTTCTAAACATCGTGAAAAATCCCATTCAACACTCAAAAACTAAACACATTGACATCCGCATCCATTTTATCCGCGACTGTTTTGATCGTAAACTTATTCATCTAAAACAAGTGCCGTCAACTGAAAATATCGCTGATTTATTTACCAAGGCATTTGATCATTCTCGATTTGATTTCCTTGTGCAATCATTGGGAATGATTAACTTTGGATAAATTGGTTTAATGAATCTGCACATAAAGGTTTTTCATTTTTTTACAAAGAATAAAATTGCAATTGTTTCCTTTTCTTAAAAGGACAATCACAATTTTAGGGGGAGAAAATTAGAAAAACAAGTTCTGAAAAATATTTTTGGTCTTAGGGGTAGTTAAGATCAAAGGATTGCCAAAATCAAAAGAAGAAATTTTCATAAATACATGAGAAATGATATAACAAAGTTCTACAGAGTCTAAGTACTTTCAAAGGATTAAATACGAATAGACTTGGATTATGTTTGATGTGTTGATAGGCTTTGCTATCAGAAATGAAAAGATCATAATTGAGTGATTACACTTGAATTAAAGAAATATGAATTAGTGGGGAACATATCAGGATTCTGTGCCAAAAATATTCTAACACAGACTGAGAGATATAATATTGATTCAGTGATTATCATAACTATATATATATATAAAGGATAAAATACAAAAAGAAACAAAAAGAGAAAAACACAAAAAGAAAATAATTGAGCAAAAAGATGCCAACAAAGGCCATATAGGATATAAGATGCCAAGAAGCACAACAAATCAAAAGATATGTCTAAAAGACATACATACTATATGGTATATATTTTCTATTTTGAGAATAGTTTTTAACTTTGGAAGGCAAAATCGAAAGATGGGGCATGTAAGTCCGGATGGCTTGTAAGACCTAAACATCTTGAGAGGGCAGACATAAGTCCGGATGGCTGTCAGTAAGTCCTTAAACTTGTTAATATTCCGGGTTAAGAAATATTTCTCAGGCTAGTTATGCTCAAATAGTTATATTTAGGAATACAATAAATGGTATCACTGATCATCAATGCATGGTTTAAGTCAAATTGAGGTGACTTGAAAATCTCGATAGTGTCTTGAAGGATAATAATTACTCTACAGAAGTTCTGATTGTGGGATCCACTGACTTATATTAAATAAACACAAAATATGATATATATCACTCATTATGTTTCTGAGTAAAACCTGAAGTATAAGTTTAAAAGGACAAATTATATTGACAATCAACTTAACCAGTTATTTTAAATAAAGCCGGACAGAGTCTTAACTTGACAAAGAACTATATGATCTCATTATGAAAATTCTTATACAAAACAAGCAAATCAGATCTTGATTCTTTAATTGTTTTCATCTTTTTGTTATTTTGTATGTAAGTGTTTGTTTTTATTTCATTTTTATAGTTTTTTATTTTTGGAACTAATAAATAACAAGAAAATTTTTGAAAAATTGAAGATTCATTAAATTAATTGGTCACTTGGTAAATAACATTTTATGTTGACTTAATTTATTGAAAATAAAAAATTGAAAGTTGTGTAAAAATAAAAAGGATTTTAAAAGTTGAAAATTTTTGAAAAACACTGTTTCGCGTGCGAAAGGGAAATCTCATGCGAAAAGGTAGGTTTTGCGAAAGGGATTTTCGCGTGACTTGTCAGGGGTATAAATTTCACAGTGTTCAAGATGAAATCACTTTTCGCCTAAATCACACCCGAAAACCACTTTCGCATATTATCCACAAAGTCCTTTCGCTTGCACTCAAAACTTCAAATCAGAAATCATTTCACTCCTGCTTGTGATTTTGTTCATTATTTCGGTCTTACTACTCTCACTATGAGATTCAAAGGTATAACATGTTTGAAGGAGTTACTGTAGCTATGAAATGTTAAGTGGAACTTAACATCTTTGACATAAAATCTTAATAACTGGACTTAAAAGATGAAATTGATTAATGAAATCAACATAATAGTCTTAGGCGACAGGAATGGAATGGATTGCAGGGATTAAAAACAAGTTTTGATCTGTTAATTTGAAAGTTGTATTTGTGCGAATCGCACAGAACCTGAACAGTTGCGAAACAGGGTTTTCACATGAATGTGATTTTCGCGTAAATCAAGGTTTCGCGTGAATTCAAAAGTGAAACTAGTTTTTCGCAATATTTTGACTTTCGCGAGAAGATTGACTTTCGCATGAATTACACATTTTCGCACATTGTTCATTTTCGCATGTGTTGATTTTCGCATAACAGAAATCTTTAAAAAAAACAAATTTTTCTAAGTGTTGATGTTGTTGTGTATTAAATAGATTTTTACACAATAATATTTTGTTGCTAAAACTTTAAGTGTAGTATATGTATTCACATATTACTAAGCTTTGAAATGATAAAAGTGATAAAATTGTCTAAGTGTGAAACATCAAAAATTAATTTGTTATAAGTGCTAAACTTCCAAATGCATAATTAAGTTATATTAAAAGTGTACTGATCTTGAGTTTGTTTTACAATACAGATGGCTAATATGATGTTCAAAGCTAGTCACAACTGTATAGCCTACTTAGACGAGGTTCCGGAAGGGAAGGAATTGTTTTCGTCTATGATTGAAGGATTGAAGAACTCCCGAATTGTCTATGCTATTTCTGCTGATCCAGCCATCTATTCTGAGCTCATAGATTCTTTCTGGAGCACTGCTGCTCTGGAAAAAGACCAAGCAGGAAACCAGATTATCACAGCCACTGTAAAGGATAAAAGGGTGACAGTTTCTCAAGCCATACTAAACAGAGTTCTTCTGTTTAATGATCAAGAGGGAGCACCAACAAGACTGGATGATGATGTGGTTATGGATTGTCTATCTCGGATGGGATACGAATATAGATATCCAAGTTTGGAAAAGAAGTGGTTACCACCTTACTGGAAATATTTATTTCATGTGGTAATTCACTGTCTAAGTAATTTGAAGGCTGGCATGGATAGTCTAAGTGTTGTGTTTGGATTTTTATTGGTTTCTCTGGTGGATGATATTCCATTCAACATTTCTGGTGTTATATTTCAAGAGATGCAGAAGAACGTTACTGCTAATCTAGGGAGAAAGTTTATCATGTACCCGAGATTCGTGCAACTTGTCATCAATGATGCTTATCCAGAGTTTGCCACTTTGAAGTCTTCAAAGTATGTTGTTCAGGTCATCAAGAAAGACATCTTTACTCATCTCACTGGAGCACGTGGAAACAAGTGCTCAGGAGAAAGCTTTGCTAAGATTGGTCGTTTTTCTGAGATAAATGATAGTACAAGGAATGTGGAAGGAGAAGAAAACACAGATGAAGCTCAAACTGGTGCTTCTACTTCTACTGCTAGAGATAATTTGGACGAAGAGATTGAGAAATTGTTTGAAGATGAGCCTATACATGAAGGGAGAGTGGAAGATGAAGTGCACTCGGCTTCTAGCTCTGAGACTGATAGTGACCAAATTGGTAATGTTCCTTATGTTCTTCAAACAAATCGAGCTTCTACTACTCCAACATCTCTAAGACCGAATGATGAAGCCAGGGATACTGACTATATTCCTGAGGAGTCTCCTAGTACATCCTCACGAAGAAAACGTATGGCAAGAAGGAGAGATTTTCCAGCTAGAAAGAGAGGTCGTGGTATTATACCCAGGAGACCACGAACACATGTGGTCGTCACTGAGACTGAGCAAGATCAGACAACCAATGTGACTTCTTCTGTTCCTGAGACAGAAACAGTTCCTGTTTCTGGAGCAGCCAATATCTCTGAGTCTGGCTTTTCTACACCTCCTAGGCAGGAAAACTTAGAATTTGATGTTGATTCATTTTTGAATACTCCTCCAGAGTTTCAAAGGAGAGAGGAATCATCTAGCACTCCTCATTCTATAACTCTAGAAGAAAGAGTTAAAAACTTAGAGAAGGAGAGTTTTGAAAATGTTAAGATGATTGCTGAGCTTAAGAAGGAAAATGAAGAAAAATCGAGTCAGATTACCATGATTCATCTGGATTCTGCAATCAAAGATACAAGAATAGCTTCTCTAGAACAACAGATGAAGAACATATTTGATTATTCTTCAGGGCTGGAAAGACAACTAAATGAGCTCAGAGAATTCATTTCACAGACTTATTTTCATCATCCACCAATCATAAGGTCTACAACTGTGATTGGTGAATCTAGTAGACGATCTCCAAGCCCTCGTCATACTGAGAATGTTCCAGAAAAGGAAGTGGTCAACGAAGCTCAAACCTCCACTGAACAGCCAAGTATTAGCACTACTGAGGATGTTCCTATTTCATCTGAAGTACCTATCACCGAAGCTTACACATCTACAGCTTTCGTTGAACCAGAGCACATGTTCACTTTACCTATTGTTCATGAACAGGAGGATGAAGAGTTGGTTGATTATGCTGATTCTGATGATAATGAGGATGACGATGAAGATGATGATGATAATGATGATGATGATGGTGGAGATGATGGTGGAAATGATGGTGATAATGATGATGGAGGAGATGATGGTGGAAATGATGGTGATAATACTGATGGAGGTAATGCTACGGGTTTCTCTTCGAGTCCAACTGGAGATACTAACACTGATAATGTCGATCGACCAAGTGTTAGTGATCCAGAAGGATATGATCCACTAGACCCTGCCACGGAGAGTGTGTATGAAAAGGAACTGTATTCTTTTCAACAATCTTCATCTGGAGCTGTTGAAGAAGAACTTGATATGTTTGATGATCTGGAAGAGCATAATGAATATACAGACATTTTTTGGAACAACCTTCAAGAGCTATTTAAAGACATTAATCTTGAAGAAGGAGAAATCCCGACTGAGACTGTGAGTGGTGAAACTTCTGGTGTTGCTACAAAGAAAGATTCTACTGGTCAGATTGCTTTACTAACTAGAGGAGGATTGATGTTCAAAGCACCACCACCACCTACTGAAGCTCATTTTCTATTCATTTCTAAGCCTAAGCAGAAGTATGGTGAAATGTCTCATGTCATTAGCTGGGGTTATGATGGCGAGAAAAGGTTGTATGCAATCAAAAGAAAGAATGAAGAAATTGATTATCTGAAAAGCACACAAGACTTCCATACTCTACGTGTTGCTGATCTCTACTCCATGGGCAAAGCTCCATTCTTTAATGAAAGCAATTACAGTGAAGCTGAACTGATGAGATCTATGATACGAAGGGAGATGCGCATAAATTTCAAAGACTTTAAGACTGCCAAATCTAAGTTGATTGATGACTCAACAAGAATAGATGAAAATACTAAAGCTCCAATGAAAATACGAGTCTATCAACATCCTAGATTTATCAGAAAAGTCCCTGTGCATGCTCCAGTTACTCCCAACTCGTTAAAGCATTTACTATCATGGAGATGTGAGAAGGATTCCGGTCACGCTGTGATCAGATGTACTGACAAGTCATTTCGAATCATTGATCCAGCAGACTTGATGAAGTTTGGCAAAGACGACTTACTCAAGCTTTTACACTGTCCTATTACAGCTGATTAGTCCGTTTATTTTCTATCTTGCCAGTATGTGTGGATGACTGACCGAATCCTTAGGAATAAATGGTACGCATATGCAGGAACGTACAAGAAAGCAAACGTTGATTTTGATTGATCATGTTTCACCGAGCCTAGGGGGAGATTGTAGAAGACTAATCAAGGCTCGGCAAAACATTTAAAGATTGAACGAAGACGAAGTCCGAAAACAGACTGCATGTGCGAAAGCTTCTGTCACGCGAAAGATTGTTGCCGCACGAAAACTTGTTCCACGCGAAAAGCTTGTCGCGCAAGAACTCAATGTTTAGTATAAATAGCTTTGTTTAGTTTTGTAATTAAGTTTTTCGTTTATTATCATTTTGTACTGTGCGAAAACCGCACAAGACCTTTCATAGGTTGTTTGATTCTATCAAAGAAGCAATTTGTGTTCAATTCAATCTTCTCTTCTATCCAATCATGTTTACATTCCGCATTCACGTGATTGAGATCGTGTGTTATTGATTTCTGGGAGATTTCAGAGGTATTACAGTGAATGCGTTGAAAATGAGTTGGTGGAAATTGAGTATGTGAGTGGAGACGAGCAAAGGGCCGATATTCTCACCAAAGCACTTGCGCGAGTCAAGTTCATGGAAATGCGTGGGTTACTTGGTATGGAAGGCCTCTCTCTATCCCAGTTCGGGAATTAGGGGGTGATTGTTGGCCTAATTCCCTCCTTTATCAACTTTATCCTCCACCCATTTTGTCTTCCCACTTTTTTGTCTTCCACCCACTTGTTTTCCTCATTTTCTGGCAGATTGTATGGGATACCAACAAGTTGGTTGGGTCTCAAGTTAGTTTATTATTATAGGTTTGGAGTGGTTGAAGTCCAGCCTATAAAATCTGGCATATATCGAGTCATGATGTATGGATACACCTTACTAAGTTTTTGAGCTATTTTTCTTAGTAATAAGATTGGGAGTTATCTAGTCTTAATGTGTGATATCAATTTCATATCTTTGAATATATATGATAACAAAATAAAACTTTCATTGATTGTGGGTGAACCCCATTGAAACCACTTGAGTCCACCTATGCGTCTCGGCATCATAAACACATAGCAAGTTATCTGAACTTCGTAGTTAAACGTGTAATAAATTGAAATAACCATAAATGGATAGTAAGATAAAGCAGCCAAAGCTGGATAAAATTTGCCAAATATTGATTGACATTTAGCATCGTTTACTCAAAAGCACATAATTTATTACCATGCAATGTAATATAGCAAGGAGAAAACAAATGTTAACAAGGGTTTAATTTGTCACGTAAACCCAATTGATCGATCTTTTGGTGATTGATTTCTCTATTTGTGAAACCAGTAGATACCCTTTTTCTGACCATTAACTTCTTCAGGCTCGATAAAGATGCAATCCTTTGTCTCCCTCCAAACAGCCTCTAGAATGGGTGTATCATCGTACTTGTAGTATTCACCCAATATGGGCTTGACGGCTTCGCGAGCCTCGAAGGTATGGTAGTGTGGAATGGTGGGGAAAAGATGGTGAAGGGTGTGGGTTCGAGTGACGTCGTGGAAAGCGTGGTTCAAGAAGCCGAAGTTCCTGTCGACGGTGGCTAGAGCGCCGCGAAGCCAGTCCCACTCGGTGGAGTCGTAGTGAGGGATGGATGGGTGGGTGTGGTGTAGGTACGTGAGTAAGATGAAGAAGCCACTCATGAAAAGGATGGGCATCCCGTAGATGTTGATCACCCATTGTGTCCCCATGATGGCTGCAGCCCGATATATGGCGTAACAAGTGGCGAAAACCCCGAGATCCGTCAGGAAGATTTGAAAGCGCTCGCTGTCGTTGAAGATGGGGCTGTACGGGTAGAAGTGGCTCGTGATCCCCTTCTCGTATTTCCTACCGTAAAGGTTGAACACGAAGTACAACGGGAAGCCCAGGACGATCTTGAACACGAACACCAGAAACGCCCCCGTTGGGTTGTTTAGAATCTCCGAGTATAGCTTGTCGGCTTTGCGTTTGGGGATCCACACCTCGTCGTATTCGATGGAGTTGGTGTTGGCGTGGTGGGTGCGGTGGCTGTATTTGAACCCGAAGTACGGGGTGAGGATCAACGAGTGGACGATGAACCCAATCGTGTCATTGAGCCACGGGTACTCGCTAAACCCATGGTGTCCGCATTCGTGCCCGATGACCCACAACCCCATGAGATAGGCGCCTTGGAAGAACCAATACACGGGCCACGCGACGTATGCCAAGGGTTTAGGGAGCATGGGTATGAAAGTGTCCGCGAGGTAGTATAAGGCTCCGATGATGATGAAATCGCGAAACACTGCTGCGAAAGAGCGAACAAGAGAACGCTTGAAGCAGTGTGGTGGTATCGCTTTTTTGAGATCGCTGAGCTCGAACGGCGGTTTTGAGACGGGAACACGCTTGTGGGCGAGGGGTTTGTCGTCGTTAGCGACGTTCATCCGACCACCGGCACCCATGGTTCGAACCGTGCGTGTAAGATAATGGCTAAGGAAGATAAGTAAACTGAACCAAGTGAAAAGAGGATTTTGGGTGGTGGAGTCTAGTGAAGATCATGTATGGGGTTTTTATAGTTTTGAGTTTCAACTTTGGCTGCTGTCTTTGTTTAAATAACTACTTCTGAGGGTAGAAAAGCACGTGATGAATGTTGAGTTGTCACGATTAAAATTTTGAATATCTAACTCATGGTTTAATATGCTCACTACAAGATGGAGTTATGGTATATATTAATTAAGAATAAAATGCTAGATTGCATATTTATAAAATATAATTTTAACCACAACAAATTTTATCTGATTAGGTTAAACTTTTATACTTTTAAATCTTGCCACTAAAGTTTGCTTCTTTTTTATATAATTTTGACATAAAAGTTTAATGGTATAGTTTTCTATTTTTAATTTTCATTCTTTATCTCTCATACTATATATACTTTATGTTCTAAAACCATTTTAATTTTTTGTACGTAATTTCTTTTATTCTGTAATATTTTTTTATTTTTAACCATTTTATTATTTTGTACGTAATTTCTTTTTTCTTAAACCTTTTTTTATTTCTTACTAAAAACTATCTTACATGTGCAAATTTTCCTAATTAAAAAAATCTCTTAAAGATGAACGAATATTAGAAATAAATGTATAATTCAAATGTAGTTATTGTAATAAGCATTTATAAAATTTGACGTCAAATACATCGCTGGAAATTTACTTTACTATTGAATATCTAAAATCCATCAACTCAAATATTTTTATCGACACAAATCAGTACGTATTATCGATTTAACATTTCTTATTTATTCTAATTTTTTAGTGTTAATTCGTCCATTGTTAATAAATCAATTTGCTAATTCAATCTTCATGTAAGGTTGATAACAGTAAATCTATTCGGTTTTGGTTAGATAATTGGGTCGCCTCGGTTCCTCTCCTTTACGATCATAGTTCTCGGATCTCTTTAAGCTAGAAAAGAAAAAGGAACGCTAGGTTGCGGATAAAATGGTTGCTTCGGCCGATGGGACGAGGTTCAATTGGAAGTGGAAACGCGGTCTATATAGCACTGAAGCGCGGTCACAACTGAGAATATGAGGAGTGTCATCGGCGGATATAATTTGTGTAGCAATCACGACGGATTGCTCTTAGTTGCATCGACAAAAGCTACTGTTGGGAATGCGACATATGGAGAAGAAGGTGATATTTTCCATTTATTTGGTTACTATATATGAAGTTTATTGAAATGCCCACAATGATTCATCTTCTAAGCTACTATTGATACTTCAATTCCTTCTCATGGCTTAAACATATATAAAGCATAATGTATAGTTTTAGTATTGCATGTATGGTGTAATTTTTTGTTTTTAATGTATCCT
The DNA here is from genome assembly GCA_024085815.1 of Flaveria linearis. NCBI lineage: Eukaryota > Viridiplantae > Streptophyta > Magnoliopsida > Asterales > Asteraceae > Flaveria > Flaveria linearis. Next base: position 62,289,354 of record CM044012.1, read on the forward strand.
TCATGAGATCGAGTTCTGGTGTTTCAGTCCTAGCGTCTTGCTAGTGGTCGGTTTGTTCGTAATATATAAAAGTTGTTGTTTTAAAAAAATCAATTTTGATGTGTAAATTTCTTATTTAATTAACAATGTGTAGTTTTAGCATGACATGTATGGTGTAGGTTTTCGTTCTCAAAGTTTCCTTTATGAGATCGATTGTTCTGGTGTTCTGGTCCTAACGTCTTGCTAGTGGCTGATTTGGTCGTAATAAAATAAAGTTGTTTCTCTAAAAAAATCAATTTTGATGTGTACATTTCTTATTTAATTAACAATTATTTCTTCTAATATTTTGAAAATAAGGATTTAGATTGTTTTCAAGAATACCACTATATCAGTCAAGGTTCAAGGTATATACACGTTCAAAAGTTGATTAGTTGACTACCAAACTGCCATGTTTTTGGCCCTTTGCGCCAACTTTGTTGGCAAAAACAAAGTTGCTTATTAATTAATAAAGTGAATACAAATCCTTAAATAAAAAAACACACACACATGTAAATATGTAATGATGTAAAAGAACAAACATTAACTTATATTATCAGAAATTTTGAATTTTAAAAACTGTCGATGAGAAAAGAACTTTACAATTATCATTAAGTCTTTTTGGATGTAAAAACTATCGATGAGAAGAAAACTTTACAATTAAATGTGCTCAAGTGAAAACAATTTTAATATGAGTGATTTTTTGAAAGTTTTTACTCCAGCCAAATGAAAACAAATGTGTGAGATAAATTATAATGTAGGCAAAAATGAATAATCTTGGTTGGAAGGTTAAGTATTACAAATTCAAGAATATTCAAATTCATATACAAGCCAACTTAAAGAAAACAAGCACTCTAAAAAAAGACCTAAATTGTAGCAAGAATAACTTTTATTCTGTTTGAAGTTACAATACTTGTAAAATATGAATGAAATATTTCTTGTAATGGATTGTACACGATAAGTAATGCCATAGTTTCGGATCCAAATTCCTTCATTTGAAACCTGATATTGACTTTCATGTTTTTTATTTGACATGTATACATAAAAGTCATTTATCTTCTTCTAACGAATGTTTTCAAATATGAATCTTTGTTTATCTTCTATTGTTAGAAATATTCATGAAACTAATGTGGGAAATATGGGAAAAAGTTCGCCATCATTGACCATCAACTCACTTTCACCATCAAATTATCAAAGACCAAAGGTGTACTTGATAAGCATGCCTCCGACTACTATACATATTCCCACAAGGTGACAAAAACAAGATAGTTGGATAACTAAAAAGTATTTAAGTCCTTGAGTGCATGCATTCTTGGAAAAAAAATTGTTAAAAATTACATACCATAACGTTTTAAAAACCGAATCGTTAGTTGAAGCGATTAATATATATATATATATATGTATGTATGTATGTATATTATTATATTAATTATCATATTTTTGTGTAAAGTTTAAAATAAAAATTAAAAATCCTATGCATTATGAGTTGTATAATATGTTGTATTCTTTTTATTTACTCTTTAACGTTTTTATTTTAACCTAATACTTTAATACCCTTTATAGTATAGCCTTAAAAAACTTTTCAACTTTGGTCATCTATAGTTTTTATATCTTATTAATTTAATTTTACGTTTCGTTCTAAATTTTACGACACGTGCCACAAAGTGCGTGTGTTTCAATGTTTTTACCCTTATTTTTTCTCTGTTTAACGACAACGTTGCAAAGCGCAGGCCGGTCCTAGGTCAACTTACTTATTGCTTTAAATATTTTATGGTTGCATGGTTCAAAGTTATTACATTTATTTTTCATTTGATTTATTATTTTTCATTTCTTATCTCTTTTAATATAAAGTTTTTCAATGTTGGTGGTCGGTTGTGCTGGTGTGTCATTAGTGCTACTTGACACGATTTTACGTCTCTTGTTGAAATGGATGGGCTTAATACTAGTTTTATTGATTTATTAATTCAATCATCAATATCATTTAAACATATAACATATAAGGGGTATAAATACTTAGAAGCAACTAAAAATTTAAAAGATAGACATTAAAAAATTTAAAAGATGGACGTATTAAAAGTTAGAGAGAGATGTAAAACAAAAGTCCTGCAACTTTATTTACACTTCAGCATTTTACCATCCACAGTATTCTGTGTCTTCCAACTCGCTACGGCCAATTATTTTTTTTCCCGTTATCTTCTTGTTTTAGTTTTTAACCAAAAGTTTAGTCAAGAAAAAAGAACCTTTTACGTAAGCGTTTAATTGTATTACTTTTAAGTGTTCTTGTATTTTTTATTTTTGTCTTTTACCTTTTGATAACAGCCTTGTCTTTCTTTAATATTTTCTTATAAACTGTCATTCGTATTTCAGGTTTAATAAAAAAAACATGAATCAGCTATGTCCTTTTAAATTTACACTTAAAATTGATTTTTCAATATTTATTGCTCACTTTTAGTTCTTTTAATAAAAAAACTTTATTTTTAAACACCATAAAAATTTTATTTTCAAAATGCAACACATTTGTAAAAGCCATTATATATTTTTAAGCCGATGTAACATTTTAATGTGTTTCTTTTCTTAAAATTTAAGAAATATATTTTCAAAGAATAAAATATATCAAATTAATGATTTGATATAAATTTTTGTATGAAATAAGTTTACTTATAAGGTAAAAAGTATAAAAACAATTTTCACTTCAAATTAACATGCTAAACATACTTAAAGAATTAAAGTGAAAAAAAAAACTTGTATGTATGTATATATGCATACATGCAATAAAATGTTTAATCCCTACCAAGTTGTAGTGGTGTTGGTAGTGGTAGACTGGTAGTGGTAGACTGGTAGTGGTGGTGGTGGCCGGTGATAGTTGTAAAATTTGTAACAAACCTTTGATACAAACCCCAAGAAATGAGAAATCTCTCGGTACAAGCTCCAAATCTCGAATACAAATACAAACCAAAGAGATTCACCAAATTGGTGAACTCAAAACAATAGACAAGAAACGAATATCAAAGCAGAAAATCAGAGAAGCAAGGCTGCATTGATGAAGTGCAGGCTTGAAAAAGACGATAGGCAGTGCTTCGGTTGTGTGTTTGTCGAATGGATAGATGATGAAACCCTAAGATCCCAAGCGATGAATATACACGCAGCAACATTCACTCAGCACCCTTGGACTTGAGATAATTCCAGCAGCATCCTTAACATTGTAATTTGACAACTTCAGCCCTTGGAATAACCTGTAATGACACTTGACACAAAACGAGTAACGAAACAAAAATAATGTCATGATACAGAAGAATTGAACTAATAAATTTAACACCCCCCCTCAATTCAAACTGTAAACATGTCAATCAAACCAAGTTTATGACATAGCAATTCGTGTTGAGCAACAGGCAACCCTTTTGTAAAAATATCTGCAACTTGATGATCAGATTTAATTTGCTCTGTTTTAAAAACCCAGCACTAATTTTTTCTCTAAGAAAATAAAGATCCAATTCAAATGCTTAGTTCTTTCATAAAAAACAGGATTAGCTGCAATAGAGATTGCAGCATTATTGTCACAAAACATTAGGACAGGTAGCTTAAGAGTGGTGTTTAATTCCTTAAACAAATTAATGATCCACATGACTTCACAAGCAACAGAGCACATTGCCCTGTATTCTTCTTCAGCGGAAGAGCGGGAAACTGTGCTCTGTTTCTTGCTTTTCCAAGAAACAAGAGAGTTACCTAAGAACACACAATAACCAGAAACAGACCTCCGTGACTCTAAACATTTACCCCAATCAGAATCAACAAAAGAGACTAACTCGAAAGAATCGCTCTTAGAGAAAAATAGACCTTTACCAGGAGACTGCTTTAGGTATCTAAGCAATCTAAAAGCAATATCAAGATGAGTTTTAGTTGGAGCATGCATAAACTGACTTAGGAACTGAACAGCATAGGAAATATCGGGTCTGGTTACTGACAAATAAATCAATTTTCCAGTCAATTTTTGATACATGGATATGTTTGACAAAACGGATTCCTCAGACTTAAATTTTTAAGAAATTAGAAACGTTTGTTCAATTGGGGTACCAACAGGTTTACACCCAAGATAACCAAACTCAGACAATAGTTCCAAACAGTATTTTCTTTATGAAAGATTAATACCCTTTTTAGAGTATACAACCTCAATGCCCAAAAAATATTTTAATTTACCTAAATCTTTTATCATGAAACTCGAACTCAAAAATTTTTTTACCTTTGATATTTCATGATTGTCATTTCCAGTTATCACGATATCGTCCACGTATACAAGCAAGGCAATAAACAAGGATCCATTTTGCTTAACAAATAAGGAATGATCACATAAACTTTGTTTAAAACCATTTTCAAGTAAAACACCAGTGAGTTTTTCATTTCATTTCCTATATGCCTGTTTCAAACCATATAAAGACTTAACTAGTTTACACACTCTAGTATCAGATTTCGAGAAATACCCCTCGGGTAAAGTCATGTACACATCTTCAGTTATATCACCATACAGAAAAGCATTATTGATGTCTAACTGAAACAATAACCACCTATTTTGAACAGCAAGACTGATTATGCATCTAACAGTTACCATTTTAACCACAGGAGAAAATGTTTCATCAAAATCAATACCCTTTTTTTGATTATACCCTTTAACTACTAACCTGGCTTTATACCGATCTATTTCACCATTTGACTTATATTTGATTTTATACACCCATTTACACCCTATAGTTTTTCTACGCGGTGGAAGACCAACAACAACCCAAGTATTATTTCTATGCAAGGCTTCCATTTCAATATTCATAGCGTCTATCCAGTTCTTATCCTTGGATGCCTCGTAATAACTTTGGGGTTCAATGGTCTTATTTAGGTTAGTAGCAAAGCAAAAATTTTCAGGAGATAAGTGTCACACCCCCGCTGATAGCGGAAACACGGGAAATGCGAGCTAGACGGGATCGTCATAACACATGGTATGAATAGAGTAGCAATAATAGTATGATGACAAGCGTGTCATGACGATACCCGAACACAATCGGTGACTTGTGTCGTGTATAATCAAGGTTCACGATAGCATAGCCATAACATAAGATGATCATAAAAACATTAATAACAACTTGCATTGTAAATTCCCATAACCCGGGAACAAGTGTACAATGTACAAGTTTGAGCAAACAAGATGTTCCAAAGGTTAATGTTTACAACCGCTTAGTTCTCCAAAATATGCCCTAGGGTCTCCTCTAAAAGGCAGCACTCTTAGATCTTCAGTTCTCATTGTTACCTGAAAAATATGCTAAAAATGTCAACAATAATGTTGGTGAGCTTCGCAGGTTTAAATTGTAAACATGTAGTTGATGCTGTATAGTGTTTGTAGTGGAATTCCGTGCATACGGTTATAAGCAAGCAAGATCACATACCATGCGTTTTATACAACCAAACCTAATGACGTACATACAGCAACTTGTCAGAATATATTCACCCCAGGCCCGTTCCTGGCAGTAGGGATGGTACTCGCAAGTAACCATCTCGTCAAGGGTGGGGTGTCAACCCAGTAGTACTACTAATACCTATCTGTTGGTTCCAACACCGGAACTAATGGTTGTAAGACAGTCCACACAGTAACATCATGTATGCATCAGATAAGTACTCACAAAACAGTATCACGTTGATTCCAAGTATGAAAATTGTATGTATGTTGTACAGCATTGAAAACATGTGAGCATACTTTTCCCCCATGTTTGTAAAAAGTTGAAACAATTGTATAAGCGTAAAAAGGGGCCACGAAACTCACTTGTTAAGTGGTAAGTATGTATGATGTAACTTCCCAAACTCGTATGTATGTATGAACAGCCAATCACCTATTGACAGTAATGTTAAGCATTAGTAATACGTCTACTGTTAACCGTATTGTTTAGTTGAGTCGGGTCGTATCGGTTCGGTCGTGGGTAGTACACACACAAGCAGACATACACGCGTAATAGATCTTATGTAGATCCAAGCACTAGGAACGTTGCCATTGTCGGTGATGTTTGGGTAAAAGTGTTATTGTTGTTAAAGGAATACTTGGTAAGAACTTGTGTTAGGAATTGTTTGTTACTAATTGTAAAGTGTTAAGTCGATGTGTCCTGATATAACATTAATGAGTTTGATAGTATTAATCTCAATGATCTTCATTAACAATGGCAACCGTGTCGACGTTACCTTAACATCACACGACAACACGCACCGCACACAGGAAGAATTCACACACAATGACTCCAATCGCACAACAGGACCAGACGCACGACTGGACACCCCATTCGCACGAAATAATCTTTCAGTCATGCGAATCATCTTCATTCGCACGATTCAACCCTCATCCGTGCGACTAAGCACTCAGCCATACCACACAACACTCATTCGTACGATTCAACATCCATACGCACGAATCAACATCCATTCGTACGAATCAGCTTCATTCGTACGACTGAACCTCCATTCGTGCGACTAAACCCTTAATCGTACGATACACACTCAATCGCATGCAACACTCAGACGCACGACTCAGTCGTACGACTCACCCAGTCGTACAGCTTAGTCGTACGATAGACTCAGACGCATGGACTCAGTCGCACGACTCACCCAGTCGTACAGCTTAGTCGTACGATAGACTCAGACGCATGGACTCAGTCGTACGACTCACCCAGTCGTACAGCTTAGTCGTACGATAGACTCAGACGCATGGACTCAGTCGTACGACTCACCCAGTCGCACGGCTCAGTCGCATGACAGACCCAGTCGCCCTGTACAGCAGGTCGTGACTGCTGAAGTGCAGAGCAGCGTCCAGCTGCTCCGAGCACAAGTTTTATGCACCAAGAACCTCCAGAAATGCTTGCCTAACATGTCTAAGCAGGAAACACACTCGGAAACGCAACACACCAAGAACCTCCAGAAATGTTTGCCTAACATGCCTAATATGTCTAACATGTCGGTTATGATTTTCGTGAGCGTTTGGATGATGAAGTTGCAAATAATGGTATCCCGACTGTAAAGGAAAACCAAACGAGTATGATGTTCTTCATAAATAGTTTATGAAGGTGACAAATGAATGCTCTAAGAATAGTTAACGAAGTTTCATGTCAAATGACGGACCTTGAAGTGACGGATGTCACAGTATCCCCCAGTTGAGAGAATTTCGTCCCGAAATTCAACTGGTGCTAGGTCCAAGAGCGTCATCCTTGAATAGATTTGGATACTTAAGTTCCATCTGATCTTCTCATTCCCACATGAACTCTAGCCCTCGCTTGGAGTTCCATCTCACGCGAACAATCGGCATCTTGCTACGTCTCAAGCGTTTGACCTTTCGGTCCATAATCTCGTTAGGTTCCTCGATGAAATGAAACTTTTCGTCGATCTTGATTTCCTCACTTTGTACGTGTAATGATTCATCCGCCAAACACTTCTTGAGGTTCGACACGTGAAAAGCATCATGTACACCGCTGAGTTCTTGTGGCAACCTCAATCGGTAAGCCACCAGACCGATTCTTTCTGTAATCTCGAATGATCCTACGTATCGAGGGGCTAACTTCCCTTTCTTTCCAAATCGTACAATCCCTTTTCAGGGGGAGACTTGAGTAAGTCGTAATCTCCAACATTGAATTCTAGAGGCTTCCGACGGTTGTCGGCATAGCTCTTTTGGCGATCTCTTGCAGCTTTTAGTATGTCTTTGATTTTGGAAAATCTTGTCAGTTGTCTCTTGAGTGATCTCTGGGCCCGTAAGCTGGCTCTCGCCAACTTCAGCCTAACAAACTGGGGATCTACATTTCCTCACATATAATGCCTCAAATGGAGCACATCCAATGCTTGTATGATAGCTTATCGTTGTAGGAGAACTCAATCAATGGTGAATGAGCGTCCCAGCTACCACCAAAATCAATTACACAAGCTCCGAGCATGTCTTCCAATGTTTGTATCGTTCGTTCACTTCGGTTATCTGTTTGTGGGTGATAGACTGTACTCATGTCTAATCGAATGCCCATCGCTTTCTGTATCGTTTGCCAAAAGCGCGAAGTAAATCGACTGTCTCGGTCGGATATGATTGACACCGGCACCCCGTGCCGCGTCACGACCTCTTTGATGTACAATCTCACCAACCTTTCCATCTTGTACTCCTCCCTAATCGGTAAGAAATGAGCGGACTTCGTCATCCGATCCACTATGACCCATATCGAGTCGTGCCCGCTACTTGTTCTAGAGAGTTTAGTAATGAAGTCCATAGTTTCGTTCTCCCATTTTCACTCGGGAACCTCAGGTTGCTGTAATAATTCCGATGGTCTTTGATGTTCGGCCTTAACTTTCGAGCACGTCAAGCATCGGCTTACATACATAGTAATGTCTCGCTTCATGCCTGGCCACCAGTATAGATCCTTAAGATCGTGATACATACTGCACCAGGATGAACAGAATATAGTGTCTTGTGCGCTTCCTCCATGACCAAGGTACGAACATCTCTCCATTTGGGTACCCATATGCGATCCATGAAGTACTGTATGCCATCATCCTTGCAATTCGTCTGTTTGTCTAACCCTCGGAACTCTTCCCCCGCAAGGTTTTCTTATTCCAATGCTTCCCTTTGTGCAAGTTGGATCTGAGCTTTCAAGTCCGTCTGAATAGTCAATCCCAAGCTCGAGCACATAGTGGTTCCACGCGCTCTTTACGACTTAGGGCGTCAGCCACCACATTTGCTTTCCCCCAATCAAACTTCTGGTCTTTCTGAGTCATCAAGGCTGGCGGTTTGGCAACCTTTGAGAAATTTGCCATAAAGCAACGATAGCATCCGGCCAAACCTAACAATTGCCGTATCTCCGAAGGTGTCTGGGGTGCATCCCATTTCTTCCCTGCTTCAATCTTACTGGAATTTATCTAAATCCCACTTTCGTTAACCACTTGACCCGGAGCCTCACTTTCCGAAGCCAAAACTCGCACTCCGAGTACTTGGCGTAAAGCTTCTCTTCTTGCAATAGGCTCAGTATGGTCCGAAGATGTTCCTTAGGGTCTTATTTCAATCGAGAGTAGGTAGGTATATCGTCTATAAATACGATCACGAACTTATCCAAATAAGGTCTGCATACTCGGTTTATCAGGCCCATGAACACAGCTGGTTCGTTAATCAGTCCGATCGGCATGACTAAGAACTCATATTGCCCATAACGAGTCCTGAATGCTGTGTTCGGTATGTCATCCTCGAAACTCTCAGTTGATGATATCCAGAACGGAGATCGATCTTGGAGAAATATGAAGCTCCTTGCAATTTGGTGAAATGAGTCATCGATTCTTCACAGTCAACTTGTTTAACTCGCGAAAATCGATACACATGCGGAGTGACCCGTCTTCCTTTTTGATAAATAGGACCGGTGCTCCCCATGGCGAATGACTCAGTCGAACAAAACCCTTCCCTAGTAGTTCCTGTAAATGGGTTAGATAATCCTTGTATTGCAGACAGCGCTAACTGATACAGTGCTTTTGCTACCGGCGTAGCTCCAGGAACTAACTCCATACGAAATCCCACCTGTCATGGAGGAGGTAATCCTGACCAACACTCTCGGCTCCGTTTTTCGATAACTAATCCATTCCCACAATTCCTAACTCGAAAGGTATTATGTCTATGTCGGAGGCATGGTTCTCCAATATCCTAGAGCACTCTCTAAAATCCCACCTGCTAGTACACCCTACCGTTGGCCATTTCTACAGGGAAGCTAGTCTCTAGTCTACTATCAAGACAAGCATGTGTACAAAATCATAAGATATATAAAAAAAATATTGTCTGCTCCAGTACCATTCAAATTGAAGACGAAGGGGTGGTTGAGAAAAATACGTACCTGTATCAACATTCGGGTCCTGACGGGCGCCATTTGCCCCGTTAACGTATGCACGTCCTCTTGCAGCACTTCTTTGATTCCCTTGGCCTGGGTTGCCAGCTATGGCCATCACTTGCTGCTGGTTATTCCCTTGTTGACCCGGTGCCCTATTCAGTCTGGGGCACGTGTTCCGGTAGTGACCAAGACCTCCACACTCATAACAAGCTCTGACATTCCAGACGGGGTTAACCGCGTTGACGCGTGTCACCAGGTTCGGTGCAACTCTACAATCTCTCGCTAGGTGCCCCGGGCGCCTACAGTTCACACACGTCTGACACGGCATTACTGGGGGTGATGAAGGTTGCACCTGTCACATTTGGGGTGCGGGCCAGCATATTCTTTCTTTCCCTGAGGCACAACCCCAAAATTTTGGGTCGTCTTGACCTTCTTATCAAACCTTCCGGCATTAGACCGGATCGTTTCCCCAGCCTCCTTTCTCTTCTTTGTTCCTTGATTATACTGATCACTAGTATCATTACTCCTGTGGAATTGATGATTCCGAAGAGTGTTGCTCACTTGAGTCACTATAGTTGGAATCAGTGCGGCTAGCTGCTGAGCGATCATAGCAGCTATATCAGGGTTTCCAGTTCCCTGGTTGTCGCCAGCTGGAGCGCCACCTGCTCTTGGTGATCTACCCCTACCTCTGCCTTGTGGGGTCTCACCATCTTGGTTGGTACCACTTGTGACCCTTCGGGGCGGCATCTTCTAGTCATAGAAAGATTTAAACATGTAAGCTTTGGTCACTTCTGAGATACACGTATGATTCCACTCACCAAGTTCCGATAACCCATGCTTCGATCCATTAAGATCGTCACGTGGCCCAGTTTAAGCACATTCTTAGTATATCGGTGATGCTTATATATAGGGTCCCTGCAGCGTTCCCACCGCATCCACGATATAACTTGAATGACACTTAAACCGTTTACATGACATCCTAATTTCCCTTAGCATAGTCCCAATAAGTAACATAATATAATGTGTAGGGAGTATCATCACTCCTCTACATTTCTTGAAGTCCACCTTTATTCTAAGCATTCAATCAGCTCCTTAGTTACTGAAATGCTAAGTGGAGGAATGTTTCACGGAAGATAGGGTCAATGTCATGATTGGAAGCGCCATGAAGGCTCTAAATAGGGTAGGACTTAAGTAATGGTAGGTGTTAGTAATGTTATGTTACCCTTAATAAAGCCTCACTAGGATTTATGATCCTAGCACACCCTAGGGTATAAAATAGCAGCTAGTAATACTCATGATCGTTACCTCATGGTAAGATTGGCCAGACTTCTCATGCACGACGATTTGCAATTACGTGTGCACTCGTAATGGTAATTTGCCTTGCATGGTCACCCTTAGCTTCACTTACCCCAAGTTAACATCATAGTATTGTCCACATTCATCAAGTACAAATTAGGTATTGTCCTCATGTCCCTAATCCAATAGTATTCCAATAGTAGGTTGTATTAGCAAGTAAACTCTAAGCACATAAGCACAATATATCTAATGATAACTGCCTATCCTTCATACCTTCAGGATTTCAGGCATAACCATGTTAGGGTCGGATTTAGTATCCGAGATCGACGCTAAGCGTGATCACCGAAGTTCCCATTTGTTTAGGTATCTCGACCTAATGATATGATGTTGTGCGCACACAATCATAAGGTTCTAGTATAAAGGTATCCCATGGAGAGAGACTAAGAGTGATAGTGTCTTTCTCAGGATGATCAGATAGGAAGCACATTTGCATAGAATCAGGTTCCAACGTTCGATGCTTCGGTCAGTCAAGATCACCATGCAGCCCATTTTAAGCATATTCTCGGTATACCGGTGATGTATATATATAGGGTTCCCCGCAGCGTTCCCACCACACCCACGATGTACCGAGAATGATGCCTAATCCGGTTGCATGACACCTGACCTTCCTTCACATTATATCCATCGTAATCCATCAAGTCAACTGAGAGACCAAACATGTAATCACGTATAGTCTAGCGGAGGTTGTCTATCTCGCGTCCTTGAAAGGACTCAGACATAGCTTCCTCGGGTCGGTCTCAGTATCTGAGGTCAAGCGCAGTGTATGATCTGTGAAGATCTCTTCGGGTCTCAACACCCGAATTTGGTTATGATAACTTGGCGCAGAGGGAACGGAAAATCTAATAGGAAGCATCCCATAAGGGATGAGCACAAAGTGAAAGATCACAAGACAGAAGGATAACCAAGCATGTAAAGAGGAACACATACACAAGATATATAAATGGACACAAGCTTAAGCATGCAAATCTACATGAAGGTTCCTAGGTTATAGTCTAGGTCAAGTGTAATTGCCTAATTCTCTATAACCAATGGCTCTGATACCAGTCTGTCACACCCCCGCTGATAGCGGAAACACGGGAAATGCGAGCTAGAATGGATCATCATAACACATGGTATGAATAGAGTAGCAATAATAGTATGATGACAAGCGTGTCATGACGATACCCGAACACAATCGGTGACTTGTGTCGTGTATAATCAAGGTTCACGATAGCATAGCCATAACATAAGATGATCATAAAAACATTAATAACAACTTGCATTGTAAATTCTCATAACCCGGGAACAAGTGTACAATGTACAAGTTTGAGCAAACAAGATGTTCCAAAGGTTAATGTTTACAACTGCTTAGTTCTCCAAAATATGCCCTAGTGTCTCCTCTAAAAGGCAGCACTCCTAGATCTTCAGTTCTCATTGTTACCTGAAAAATATGCTCAAAAATGTTAACAATAATGTTGGTGAGCTTCGCAGGTTTAAATTGTAAACATGTAGTTGATGCTGTATAGTGTTTGTAGTGGAATTCCGTGCAAACGGTTATAAGCAAGCAAGATCACATACCATGCGTTTTATACAACCAAACCTAATGACGTACACACAGCAACTTGTCAGAATATATTCACCCCAGGCCCGTTCCTGGCAGTAGGGATGGTACTCACAAGTAACCATCTCGTCAAGGGTGGGGTGTCAACCCAGTAGTACTACTAATACCTATCTGTTGGTTCCAACACCGGAATTAATGGTTGTAAGACAGTCCACACAGTAACATCATGTATGCATCAGATAAGTACTCACAAAACAGTATCACGTTGATTCCAAGTATGAAAATTGTATGTATGTTGTACAGCATTGAAAACGTGTGAGCATACTTTTCCCCCATGTTTGTAAAAAGTTGAAACAATTGTATAAGCGTAAAAAAGGGCCACGAAACTCACTTGTTAAGTGGTAAGTATGTATGATGTAACTTCCCAAACTCGTATGTATGTATGAACAGCCAATCACCTATTGACAGTTATGTTAAGCATTAGTAATACGTCTACTGTTAACCGTATTGTTTAGTTGAGTCAAGTGGTATCGGTTCGGTCGTGGGTAGTACACACACAAGCAGACATACACGCGCAATAGATCTTATGTAGATCCAAGCACTAGGAACGTTGCCATTGTCGGTGATGTTTGGGTAAAAGTGTTATTGTTGTTAAAAGAATACTTGGTAAGAACTTGTGTTAGGAATTGTTTGTTACTAATTGTAAAGTGTTAAGTCGATGTGTCTTGATATAACATTAATGAGTTTGATAGTGTTAATCTCAATGATCTTCATTAACAATGGCAACCGTGTCGACGTTACCTTAACATCACACGACAACACGCACCGCACACAGGAAGAATTCACACACAATGACTCCAATCGCACAACAGGACCAGACGCACGACTGGACACCCCATTCGCACGAAATAATCTTTCAGTCATGCGAATCATCTTCATTCGCACGATTCAACCCTCATCCGTGCGACTAAGCACTCAGCCATACCACACAACACTCATTCGTACGATTCAACATCCATACGCACGAATCAACATCCATTCGTGCGAATCAGCTTCATTCGTACGACTGAACCTCCATTCGTGCGACTAAACCCTTAATCGTACGATACACACTCAATCGCATGCAACACTCAGACGCACGACTCAGTCGTACGACTCACCCAGTCGTACAGCTTAGTCGTACGATAGACTCAGACGCATGGACTCAGTCGCACGACTCACCCAGTCGTACAGCTTAGTCGTACGATAGACTCAGACGCATGGACTCAGTCGTACGACTCACCCAGTCGTACAGCTTAGTCGTACGATAGACTCAGACGCATGGACTCAGTCGTACGACTCACCCAGTCGCACGGCTCAGTCGCATGACAGACCCAGTCGCCCTGTACAGCAGGTCGCGACTGCTGAAGTGCAGAGCAGCGTCCAGCTGCTCCGAGCACGAGTTTTATACACCAAGAACCTCCAGAAATGTTTGCCTAACATGTCTAAGCAGGAAACACACTCGGAAACGCAACACACCAAGAACCTCCAGAAATGTTTGCCTAACATGCCTAACATGTCTAACATGTCGGTTATGATTTTTGTGAGCGTTTGGATGATGAAGTTGCAAATAATGGTATCCCGACTGTAAAGGAAAACCAAACGAGTATGATGTTCTTCACAAATAGTTTATGAAGGTGACAAATGAATGCTCTAAGAATAGTTAACGAAGTTTCATGTCAAATGACGGACCTTGAAGTGACGGATGTCACAATAAGTGGGCATAATTAACAACTTTTTCTATGCCATATTTTACCTTCCCCTCGACTATATAATCAGAAAACCTTTTAGGCAAAGACCATGTTCTAGTTGACCTTCTTGGTTCATGATTTTAGGTATTTTGCCCCTCAGAACGGTTAGTCTCATCATTAGGTTCTGATGAGGTGTCAGCCGTCACATGACCCTCACATGTATCAGCACTTGGCTGCTGAAAATTAGTTTCAGCCTCGCCAAAAGTGTTGCTCCTTGTGTTATCAGGTTGCTGATCCTCATTGGCAGAACCTTAAGACTTATCCCTCTCCTTATCATAGGGGACTTTAACATTAAAGACCTCATGTGACTCCTCATTAAAAAAATTCAAGTTATTCAACTCTGGTGAGGACTGACAAACATAATCATTTAGAGTTTTTTCTTTAAAAGGAAATATATTTTCATAGAATTTTACATCCCTTGAGAAAAACACAACTTTTGTTTCAAGATTCCAAAGCTTGTAACCCTTTTTTTAAATTTGAATACCCAATTAAAACACATTTGTCAGCCCTACTAGAGAATTTATTTGTGTTATTTAAAACTGTACTATAACAGAGGCAGCCAAAGTTTCTTAAATGGTCTAGAGAGTGTTTAAAACCAAACATCATTTCATAGGGACTCTTTCCTAAAAGTATAGACGAGGGGGTCCTGTTTATTAAAAGTGGCCGTTAGAATGCATTCAGACCAGAAACTAAGAGGAACACCCCCTTGAAACAACAAAGCACGAGCAACAGTTAATAAATGTCTATGTTTCCTTTCGGCAATCCCATTTTGCTGTGGGGTATGCATACAAGATGTCTGATGTAAGATTCCTTTAGATTCAATAAAACCTTGACAATTGACTATTCACGAATTCACTACCGTTGTTACTTCTAAAAACTTTAATTGTTTTATTAAACTGATTTTCAATCAGATTACATAAGCTGTTATGCTTTGAAAAGTTTCATCTTTTGTTTTTTGAAGGTAGCACCAAACTGTTCATGAGTAATCATCAACGATTGTAAGAAAATATTTGTATCCTTCTTTACTAGTGATCTTGTACGGATCCCACAGATCAAGATGGACAAGTTCACCTATAAATTTTGACTTGTGGTTACTCAAAGGAAATGGGACTCTAGTTTGTTTTGCTTTGTGACATATGTCACAAGGCTGTAACTCTTTTATAGTGTCAATTTTGAAAATATCTTTTAAAACATTCAAACATTATCAGAAGGATGTCCAAGCCTAGAGTGCCATAGTCTAGCATTTTGGACATTATTATAACACATATTCATAGACTGACCATGTTTTGCAAAGAAGTATAAACAACCGGTTTGTTTACCAGTCACCAAGACTCTCTTTGACTTCAAATCTTGAATATGACAACTATCTTTATCAAAACAAACTTCTAACTTATTGTGTCTAGCAAGTTTATGAACAGACAACAAATTCACACTGTATTCAGGAACAACGAACACATCTGTTAAAATAACATTGTTTGTCAAATTCAAATCACCAATATTTATTACTTTCGCTAATGTGCCATTAGGATGATCAACTATTATGTTTAGATTTGACACATCAACACAATTAGTAAGATTTTTATCAGTTTTGGTCATGTGTTGATTAGCCCCTGAATCTACAATCCATCCAATTTCAAAACTATCTTTTGAAATAGATGAATAATTTAAGATGCCAATATTAGAGAAAAAATCACACGAGTTATCTTTACCTCCAACCCCAGAAGTTTGGGAATCAGAAGTATGCTTTTCACTAAGGATATTCATCAATTTTGAGACCTGTTTAGGAGTGAAAGACAAAGAGGCAGCAGAAACAGGGCCAGACTTGTTAGCAAGATGTGTTGGATTATTTGAGTTGGATCCTTTATTAGATTGATTTGCATTTTTCTTTTTATAGTTAGGTGAGTAACCAACTAGCTCATAACATCTTTCTATTATGGTGCATTAGAGATTAGGGTTAGGTCCCTTTCCAACTCTTTTCTTATTATCAAAAGGCTGATTTGGTTTAGTAAAAAATGCTACGTTCTGATTTTGTTTTGTTATAGAAGAACCACCATTTCTGTGAGATTCTTCCCTAGATATAATAGAAAAAGCATCTTTAACAGTTGGAAGGGGGTCCCTAATGAGCAGATTAGTTCTAACAGGCTGATAAACATCATCAAGGCCCATGAGAAACTGTGTAACATCCAAAAGTTTGATATTTATTTATTTATTAGGATTAGTGTTCAGTCGCATAACATGCGTACCAATGAACCTCAGTCATACGCAAGGTGTACGAATGAGGCCCAATCGCACGAATGACGGGCGTATGGGCTCAATCGTACGATTGAGCCGTGCGAATGGGTCCAATCGTGCGACTAAGTATGGCAGCTAAAAATAGGCATGTAGGATAAGTAAGGCGGTTAAGGGTGTTCAAAAGCAGATTTCTATCTGCAGTATCCCTAACCCCTTGCTTCTCTCGAACCCAAACACCCCTGTTCTTGCCAAACCAACGATTTCGGCTTCATTTTGGTAAGTCTCGCTTGGCACGGATCGATATTTGAATACATTAAGCTGTGTATATGGTCGAAATTGATCCAAAAACGTGTTTTAAATCTGGGCTTTTGTTTAATTTCTCTGTTAAGCTGAAAAGTGAGGGTTCGGATCCTAGTTTTTGTGAAATTTGATGAAATAAGGACCCGAAACGATTGTAAATGAAGTGTATACGTTCTGTTGTGAATATGGTATAATCCAAATGGTTAAAACACGAGTTTTTGGATCAAATATGTGAAGAACACAGCTGCTGATCCGTTTCAGGTGAATGAGCCCAGTCGCATGACCCATTCGTGCGACTGAGTCAATCGCATTGTTCAATCGTGCGACTGAAGTTCAATCGCATGAACCCATAATGAACTCATAATGAAAAGAGGCAGGATGGTGAGAATAAGTAAATAATTGATAACACCTGGCTAATGTTATGAGCAATTTACATTATATGCAGCATCCTGGTATCACTCGTTATTTGATTATGGTTTATTTCTGATCGTAGATGGAGGAAACCAGTAATACAAATTCTAGACCTGAAGCTAGGATCTCAGGTAATGAACTTAAGGCGGCTATAGGTGATGAGGTCGCCCGAGTGTTGCGTACTACCTTACCTGAAATGTTGAGCGACCTTAGGAAAGGTGGTGAATCATCTTCCCAACCAACTCCTCCACCTGTTATTGTTGAGCCTGTAGTGGAGAAACCAGTGTCATATAAGCATTTTAAGGAATGTGACCCGCCTAAGTTTGAAGGCCAAAAAAATGTAGTAGTAACTTATAAGTGGCTACGAGAGATGGAAGCAGCGTTTAAACTTAGTAGATGCAAGGAAGATCAGAAGGTGGGCTTTGCAGTGCATTCGTTTCAAGCAGAAGCTTTGTACTGGTGGGATACAGTGGAACAGGCCATGGGTGAGGCCGCCGTAAACCAGATGACGTGGGAAACTTTTAAAGCATTAGTGATAGAAAAGTTTTGTCTGAAAGGCGAGATGGATAGAATTGAGATTAAGTTTTTGCAGTTTCAGGCAGGTAGTTTAAGTCATAAGGAGTATACGTCCAGATTTGAAGAAATGGCTCGTTTGGTACCTCATTTAGTAACTCCTGAGGCGAAGAGGATTACTAGGTATATTCAGGGACTACCCCCTAAGGTGAGAATGCTAGTAAAGTCTAATTCTCCTTCTACATACCAAGCCACGGTAAATTTGGCTGCGGACATGTATGAGGAAGTTGCTGAGTCAGAGAAACCTGTGGTGAAAAAAGAAGTGGTTAGTCGTCAGGAAACTTCACTGGGCTCTAGGCCTATGTATGGACAGAGTGGGCCGCGGAAGAGAAAGTTCAATGCTAGGGGTTTTGTAGGTCCCCCTCCTCGGTGTAATAGATGTGGAAAGTTTCATAGAGGAGAATGTAGATTGAATCACCCGGCATGTCGTAAATGTGGGAAGCCTGGACATTTCGTTTCCAGATGTCCAGAACTCCGGTGTTATGAATGCAGGGAAATGGGACATATGAAATCTGAATGTCCAAAGTTTAGACCTGGACCGGTCCCTATTCGTGCAGTGGGAGGACCGAGTAAAGTCAGTGCGAGTGGTAGTAGCGGTACTGCGGGGAGAGCATTTACAATAACTACGGAGGAGGCTAAGGCATTACCAGATGTCGTGTCGGGTACGTTTCTTGTTAATGATGTACCAGCTAGAATTTTATTTGATTCGGGGGCTAATAGAAGTTTTATATCAATAAAATTCTATGCCTTAATAAAAGTTAAACCATCAAAGCTTGATGTTGCCTTTTCAGTAGAAACTGCCTCTAATGATTTATAGTTATTAGCGAGGTAATAGATGATTGTTTTATCGAACTAGAAGGTGTAAAATTTCCTGCTAAGTTACATATGATGAAACTAGGAGGTTTTGATGTAGTATTGGGAATGGACTGGTTATCTACGTTTGAGGCTCAGATAATATGCAAAAGAAAGATGATTGTGTTGCGAGCACCAGATGGTAATCTGGTAACGGTTTTTGGTGATGATTATGATAGTGTGGTGAAGGTCATATCTATGATTAAGGCTGAGAAATTATTGAGTAAGGGTTGCGAGTCATTCTTGGCATATGTAGTTGATACTGCTAAGGAGACGAAGAAATTAGAAGATGTTTCAGTGGTTTGTAATTTTCCTGATGTATTTCCTGAGGATCTACCAGGTATACCTCCTGATAGAGAAATTGAGTTTAGAATTGACTTAGTACCTGAAGCAAAACCTATCGCTAAAACCCCTTATAGACTTGCACCCGTTGAGTTGAAGGAACTTCTGAAGCAATTACAGGAATTATTAGATAAAGGTTTTATTCGACCAAGCACTTCGCCATGGGGTGCTCCAGTTCTGTTTGTAAAGAAGAAAGATGGCAGTTTGAGGATGTGCATAGATTACAGAGAACTAAACAAGCTGACTGTCAAGAATAAATACCCATTACCTCATATAGACGATTTGTTTGATCAACTCCAAGGTGCTAATTGGTTCTCAAAGATAGATCTTAGGTCCGGGTACCATCAGTTGAAGGTAAGAGAAGAGGACACACCAAAGACAGCTTTTCGTACGCGATATGGGCATTATGAATTTTTGATGATGTCATTTGGACTAACGAATGCTCCTGCTGCATTCATGGATTTGATGAACAGAGTATGTAAACCGATGTTGGATAAATTGGTGATTGTGTTTATAGATGATATTTTGATCTATTCTAAGAATGAAGGAGATCATGCTTGTCACATTCGAGAAGTATTGAAAACTTTAAGAAAGAATAAGTTGTATGCAAAATTCTCAAAATGTGAATTTTGGTTAAGAGAAGTGCAATTTTTGGGCCATGTGGTGAATGCGGATGGAATATTGGTGGATCCTGTGAAGATTGAGGCCGTGATGAATTGGGAAATTCCTAAAAGTCCTTCAGAATTTCGTAGTTTCTTAGGACTGGCAGGATACTATAGGAGATTCATTTAGGATTTTGCTAAAATTGCTTCCCCATTGACAAAGTTAACTCGAAAAGACGTTAAGTATGAATGGAATAAAGAACAGGAAGTTGCTTTCCAAGAACTGAAGAACCGATTAACACAAGCTCCAGTATTGGCCATACCAGAAGGTGTAGATGATTTAGTGATATATTCTGATGCATCATATCAAGGATTGGGGTGTGTCTTGATGCAACGTGGGAGAGTTATTGCTTATGCTTCTAGACAGTTAAAGACCCATGAAGTTAATTACCTAACCCACGATTTAGAACTAGCAGCTGTAGTTGTTGATCTTAAGATATGGCGACATTACTTATATGGAGTGAGGTGTACCATCTTTACTGATCATAAGAGCC
This sequence comes from Flaveria linearis, assembly GCA_024085815.1. Taxonomy (NCBI): domain Eukaryota; kingdom Viridiplantae; phylum Streptophyta; class Magnoliopsida; order Asterales; family Asteraceae; genus Flaveria; species Flaveria linearis. Next base: position 62,309,781 of record CM044012.1, read on the forward strand.
TGAAGTACTTCTTTGAGCAAAAAGATTTAAATATGAGACAAAGGCGATGGTTGGAATTAATCAAAGATTATGATTGTGAAAATTTGTATCACCCCGGGAAAGCAAATGTGGTTGCTGATGCATTGAGCAAAAAGGAGAAGTATGAACCGATTAAGGTTAAAGCGTATAAACTTGTAATTACACCTGATTTTATGCAACAGCTGAAAGAAGCCCAATTGGAAGCATTAAAAGAAAAAAATATTAAAAGAGAAAGAATGGTTGGTCAAGAAAAATATTTAGAAGAAAATAGTTATGGTGTTAAAATCAGATTTGGTCGAATGTGGGTTCCGTTGGCTTTACGCGATATGGTACTAGATGAAGCTCACAAATCCAGGTATTCCATTCACCCAGGCATGACTAAGATGTATCAAGATTTAAAGCGTGATTATTGGTGGCCAGGGATGAAATTTAATATGATGCAGTATGTAAATAGATGTTTGACTTGTGCCCAAGTGAAAGCTGAACATCAGAATCCTTATGGATTATTGCAGCCATTAGCCATTCCAGTTTGGAAGTGAGACGATCTGACTATGGATTTTATAACGAAGTTGCCCCGTACACCGAAAGGCTATGATACTATTTGGGTAGTGGTAGATCAGCTAACCAAGAGTGCTTTATTTCTACTAATACGGGAAACTTATTCGGTGGAAAAGTTAGCTGATATCTTTACTAAAGAAATAGTTAGATTGCATGGAGTTCCAAAAAGTATCACGTCTGATAGAGATGCCAGATTTACCTCCAGGTATTGGAGAAAATTTCACGAAGCCATGGGAACTAAACTTTACTTTAGCACAGCCTATCATCCCCAGACAGATGGTCAAAGTGAAAGAACTATTCAGACATTGGAGGATATGCTACGGGCATGTAGTATAGATTTTGGAGGTAGCTGGGATAGTCATCTTCCTTTAGCTGAATTCGCATACAACAACAGTTATCAAACTACCCTTCAGATGTCTCCGTTTGAGATGTTGTATGGAAGAAAATGCAGAACTCCACTTTATTGGGGAGATATGGGACAACGTGAATTGGGGAATAATGAAATAGTTGAAGAAACAATGTCAAAGTTTGAAGTAGTTAAAAATCGTATTAGAGAGGCGAAAAGCAGGCAGAAATCATATGCAGATCGTAGAAGGAAACCATTAGAATTTAAAGTTGGGGATTTTGTTTTGTTAAAAGTTTCTTCCTGGAAAGGTGGGCATTATTCGATTTAGAAAGAGGGGCAAACTAAGTCCACGTTTTATTGGACCTTTCCGAATAATAGAGAAAGTAGGGTATGTAGCATATAGATTGGACTTACCAGAAGAACTAAGCACTATTCATCCAACCTTCCACGTCTCTCAGCTACGAAAATGCTTAGCTAATGAAACACAATATGTACCATTAGATGATATTGAGGTTGATGAGAAGCTCAATTATGTTGAACAACCTGTGGCCATTATAGATCGTAAGGAGAAGAAACTTAGAAATAAAAGCATTAGCTTAGTCCGGGTGCAGTGGGCACATCGCCAAGGATCTGAGTCAACCTGGGAAACAGAAGAAGAAATGAGACGGAATTACCCTCAATTGTTTTAGCCAGGTTTCGGGGACGAAACACTAAATAAGGTGGGTAGACTTGTAACATCCAAAACTTTGATATTTATTTATTTATTAGGATTAGTGTTCAGTCGCATAACATGCGTACGAATGAACCTCAGTCACACGCCAGGTGTACGAATGAGGCCCAATCGCACGAATGACGGGCGTATGGGCTCAATCGTACGATTGAGCCGTGCGAATGGGTCCAATCGTGCGACTGAGTATGGCGGCTAAAATAGGCATGTAGGATAAGTAAGGCGGTTAAGGGTGTTCAAAAGCAGATTTCTAAATGCAGTATCCCTAACCCCTTGCTTCTCTCGAACCCAAACACCCCTGTTCTTGCCAAACCAACTATTTCGGCTTCATTTTGGTAAGTCTCGCTTGGCACGGATCGATATTTGAATACATTAAGCTGTGTATATGGTCGAAATTGATCCAAAAACTTGTTTTAAATCTGGGCTTTTGTTTAATTTCTCTGTTAAGCTGAAAAGTGAGGGTTTGGATCCTAGTTTTTGTGAAATTTGATGAAATAAGGACACGAAACGATTGTAAATGAAGTGTATATGTTCTGTTGTGAATATGGTATAATCCAAATGGTTAAAACTCGAGTTTTTGGATCAAATATGTGAAGAACACAGCTGCTGATCCGTTTCAGGTGAATGAGCCCAGTCGCATGATCCATTCGTGCGACAGAGTCCATCGCATTGTTCAATCGTGCGACTGAAGTTCAATCGCATAAACCAACCGCACGAATGGGGGTCATTCGCACAAACCCTGTTATAGCTCATTCGCACCTCTGTCGTATGGTCCATTCATACGACTAAGTTCATTCGCATGTTCAGTCGTACGAATGAGCCCAGTCGCATGGCCTTAGTCGTGTGAAGTGGTTAGCTAGGGAGGATTTGACTAAGTTAAGGTTGTTGTTTTAGATTTGCTTTGAGAAGGAGAAGTTTTAGCTGCCCTAGTGTATTTGGATTGATAACTACTTGCTGAAAACATTAAGGTGAGTTCTAACTGCCATTTTTGTGTTAAGCTGTTTGACATATGTTGTTTGACAAAATCAGGCACTGACATGCATATAAATAAATAGAAAATGTGAATAGAGTTGAAAGTGGTAAATTGTGGTGAATGGCGAGGTGGAGGTTTGACCCACCAACTATAGACGGAGGTTTCACCCGTCAACGCCAACTATAGACGGTGGTTTGACCCGTCAACGCGCGAGGTGGAGGTTTGACCCACCAAACTATAGACGGAGGTTTGACCCGTCAACGCGCGAGGTGGAGGTTTGACCCACCAAATAAAAAAAATAGTAAGAGATACCTTGTGGGTATTCGATATGCATATCAATACTGAGATGAATAAATGGACTAATGAATGTTTATGAATCATTCGGTGTTGTAACAGTTGATGAATTGTCATTATTGAAATGTGGTGTACGTTAGAACTCACCAGTTTATCTGATTTTGTGTTTGTTTTCTTATGCATGCCAGGTATTAATAGAAGTGTTCGTGGAGACGCCCCACCGAGTTAAATTCCGGTTATGGTGTATGATACTGGCTAAATGTTGGGTATTTGGGAAAGATGTATATGAAGTGTGACAAAGTTTTGAGATGTCGGTTAATGAGTTGTTATGTCTTGTTAATGATGTAAAAGTTTTTAATATATAAAAATATCCGCTGCGTTTATAGTCTCTGAATTATTATTTTAACCCAACTAGTAGCACCCTCTTTATTATATTATATTGTTATGAGATTGAGGGTGTTACAAACTGCATTAACTTGATTAAGTGATTGAAATCATTAAATTCTTTAGCAGCTTTACACGTGCAGGACGGAAGTTGGAGCATAGAATCAAGTTGTTTCCACATTGTATTCAATTTATGATAATATTCCGATACAGAACTACCATTTTGTTTTAAAGCATTTATGTTCTGGTACAGATTGAACACAACATACCCATCCACTTTATCGTATGTTTCTTTTAAATGTTTCCAAATGTCAGATGCAAATTTAGAGTATACTTGTCCTATATATAGTTCATCTGTTATAGAATTTAGGATCCAAGATAGTACCACCGAATTACATCTATCCCATTATTTTGCTAGCACTTCATTATCAGTAGGCCTCTTACATGTTTCATCGATAAATCCAATTTTATTCTAAACTTCTAGTGCCAGTTTTATCGAACTTGCCCAAACAGAACAATTTTCTGTTCCTTTTAGTTTCATTGTTATAATGGAAAGGGTATTTGAATCATTAGCATGTAGATAAAGTGGGTTGCTAAGGTCCAGTTTACTTATTAATGTTTCATTAATGATTAAAGTTCCTGATGTGGATCCGTCACCCATTTCAATTTTTTTAATTAAACTAAACAACAGATAGAACAGATAAAAGAATGAGCACACAATCACACGCATAGAGAACGCATGAGGGTCAGAGCCAGGTTTTCACACCACTACAGTGGCAGATCAAGGATTAACCCAGGGCGTTAAATGCAATCACACAACAATGATACCACACAAGTGAATGCACACAAAGAATCAAGATCGACACCAATCCAACACGAAATAATGCAAATAGGGTATGGCTCTCCCTGTTGAATATAACCAGTACCGGTACTCCTAACCCGGTCAATAATATGCCTAGACACAACAATACGTGTAACAGAAAATATAAAGAGAGTAGAAGAGATATCCTCACAACGGGGTGGCCCAAGTTAATGGTATTCCAATAAACAGAGACCTGTAACCTTCTAGGGTTACAAGGTCACAGAAAAGAAGCAGCAGCAAGTAACGCGTAACCTTCTAGGGTTACTACGTTACTGTAGATATTAGGGTTTTGTTACCCTGAATGAGATCTGGATACAGCAAAAGATCCTTTCAGAAAGCACCAACCGTCACAGCGATTCAATGGAGACCACAAATCCAAATCAAGCAGTAAGAATATGAATCTAAGATCTAGGGTTTCGGAGATGTTAAAACCCCCAAATCTTAGAATAACACCAGAGATTCTTTCAGTCCAAAGTTCCAAGGGATACGAAACCCTAGATCGAAGAACCGAAGATATATCAGCGGAAGACTTACGGATACCAGAGCCAAAGCTCTGATACCATGTAAAATTTGTAAGAAACCTTTGATATAAACCCCAAGAAATGAGAAATCTCTTGGTACAAGCTCCAAATCTCGAATACAAATTCAAACCAAAGAGATTCACCAAATTGGTGAACTCAAAACAATAGACAAGAAACGAACATCAACAGCAGAAAATCAGAGAAGCAAGGCTGCACTGACGAAGTGCAGACTTGAAGAAGACGATAGGCAGTGCTTCGGTTGTGTGTTTGTCGAATGGATAGATGATGAAACCCTAAGATCCCAAGCGATGAATATATACGCAACAACATTCACTCAGCACCCTTGGACTTGAGATAATTCCAGCAGCATCCTCCACATTGTAATTTGACAACTTCGGCCCTTGGAATAACCTGCAATGACACTTGACACAAAATGAGTAACGAAAGAAAAATAATGACATGATACAGAAGAACTGAACTAATAAATTTAACACCGCCCCTCAATTCAAACTGTAAACATGTCAATCAAACCAAGTTTATGACATAGCAATTCGTGTTGAGCAACAGGCAACCCTTTTGTAAAAATATCTACAACTTGATGATCAGATTTAATTTGCTCTATTTTAAAAATCCCAGCACTAATTTTTTGTCTAAGAAAATGAAGATCCAATTCAAATGCTTAGTTCTTTCATGAAAAACAGGATTAGCTGCAATATAGATTGCAGCATTATTGTCACAAAACATTGGGACAGGTAGCTTAAGAGTGATGTTTAATTCCTTAAACAAATTGATGATCCACATGACTTCACAAGCAACAGAGCACATTGCCCTGTATTCTGCTTCAGCAGAAGAGCGGGAAACTGTGCTCTGTTTCTTGCTTTTCCAAGAAACAAGAGAGTTACCTAAGAACACACAATAACGAGAAACAGACCTCCGTGACTCTAAACATTTACCCCAATCAGAATCAACAAAAGAGACTAACTCGAAAGAATCGCTCTTAGAGAAAAATATACCTTTACCAGGAGACTGCTTTAGGTATCTAAGCAATCTAAAAGCAATATCAAGATGAGTTTTAGTTGGAGCATGCATAAACTGACTTAGGAACTGAACAGCATAGGAAATATCGGGTCTGGTTAATGACAAATAAATCAATTTTCCAGTCAATTTTTGATACATGGATATGTTTGACAAAACGGATTCCTTAGACTTCAATTTTGAAGAAATTAGAAACGTTTGTTCAATTAGGGTACCAACAGGTTTACACCCAAGATAACCAAACTCAGACAATAAGTCCAAACAGTATTTTCTTTGTGAAAGATTAATACCCTTTTTTGAGTATACAACCTCAATGCCCAAAAAATATTTTAATTTACCTAAATCTTTTATCATGAAACTCGAACTCAAAAATTTTTTTACCTTTGATATTTCATGATTGTCATTTCCAGTTATCACGATATCGTCCACGTATCAAAGCAAGGCAATAAACAAGGATCCATTTTGCTTAACAAATAAGGAATGATCATATAAACTTTGTTTAAAACCATTTTCAAGTAAAACACCAGTGAGTTTTTCATTCCATTTCCTATATGCCTGTTTCAAACCATATAAAGACTTAACTAGTTTACACACTCTAATATCAGATTTCGAGAAATACCCCTCGGGTAAAGTCATGTACACATCTTCAGTTATATCACCATACAGAAAAGCATTATTGATGTCTAACTGAAACAATGACCACCCATTTTGAACAGCAAAACTGATTATGCATCTAACAGTTACCATTTTAACCACAGGAGAAAATGTTTCATCAAAATCAATACCCTTTTTTTGAATATACCCTTTAACTACTAACCTGGCTTTATACCGATCTATTTCACCATTTGACTTGTATTTGATTTTATACACCCATTTACACCCTATAGTTTTTCTACCCGGTGGAAGACCAACAACAACCCAAGTATTATTTCTATGCAAGGCTTCCATTTCAATATTCATAGCGTCTATCCAGTTCTTATCCTTGGATGCCTCGTAATAACTTTGGGGTTCAATGGTCTTATTTAGGTTAGTAGCAAAGCAAAAATTTTCAGGAGATAAGTGGGCATAATTAACAACTTTTTCTATGCCATATTTTACCTTCCCTCGACTATATAATCAGAAAACCTTTTAGGCAAAGACCATGTTCTAGTTGACCTTCTTGGTTCATGATTTTAGGTATTTTGCCCCTCAGAACGGTTAGTCTCATCATTAGGTTCTGATGAGGTGTCAGCCGTCACATGACCCTCACATGTATCAGCACTTGGCTGCTGAAAATTAGTTTCAGCCTCGCCAAAAGTGTTGCTCCTTGTGTTATCAGGTTGCTGATCCTCATTGGCAGAACCTTAAGACTTATCCCTCTCCTTATCATAGGGGACTTTAACATTAAAGACCTCATGTGACTCCTCATTAAAAAAATTCAAGTTATTCAACTCTGGCGAGGACTGACAAATATAATCATTTAGAGTTTTTTCTTTAAAAGGAAATATATTTTCATAGAATTTTACATCCCTTGAGAAAAACACAACTTTTGTTTCAAGATTCCAAAGCTTGTAACCCTTTTTTAAATTTGAATACCCAATTAAAACACATTTGTCAGCCCTACTAGAGAATTTATTTGTGTTATTTAAAACCGTACTATAATAGAGACAGCAAAAGTTTCTTAAATGTTCTAGAGAGTGTTTAAAACCAAACATCATTTCATAGGGACTCTTTCCTAATAGTATAGACGAGGGGGTCCTGTTTATTAAATAAGTGGCACTTAGAATGCATTCAGACCATAAACTAAGAGGAACACCCCCTTGAAAAAACAAAGCACGAGCAACATTTAATAAATGTCTATGTTTCCTTTCGGCAATCCTATTTTGCTGTGGGGTATGCGTACAAGATGTCTGATGTAAGATTCCTTTAGATTCAAAAAACCTTGACAATTGACTATTCACGAATTCACTACCGTTGTCACTTCTAAAAACTTTAATTGTTTTATTAAACTGATTTTCAATCAGATTACACAAGCTGTTATGCTTTGAAAAGTTTCATCTTTTGTTCTTTGAAGGTAGCACCAAACTGTTCGTGAGTAATCATCAACGATTGTAAAAAAATATTTGTATCCTTCTTTACTAGTGATCTTGTACGGACCCCACAGATCAAGATGGACAAGTTCACCTATAAATTTTGACTTGTGGTTACTCAAAGGAAATGGGACTCTAGTTTGTTTTGCTTTGTGACATATGTCACAAGGCTGTAACTCTTTTATAGTGTCAATTTTGAAAATATCTTTTAAAACATTTAAAACATTCAAAACATTATCAGAAGGATGTCCAAGCCTAGAGTGCCATAGTCTAGCATTTTGGACATTATTATAACACATATTTTTGATAATATTCCGATACAGAACTACCATTTAGGTGGTGGCAAGTCTTTTCTCTATCTAGATAGGTAGAGAGACCGCTTCCAAAGAGACCCTCCACAATGTATTCAATTTATGATAATATTCCGATACAGAACTACCATTTTGTTTTAAAGCATTTATGTTCTGGTACAGATTGAACACAACAGACCCATCCACTTTATCGTATGTTTCTTTTAGATGTTTCCAAACGTCAGATGCAAATTTAGAGTATACTTGTCCTATATATAGTTCATCTGTTATAGAATTTAGGATCCAAGATAGTACCACCGAATTACATCTATCCCATTATTTTGCTAGCACTTCATTATCAGTAGGCCTCTTACATGTTTCATCGATAGATCCAATTTTATTCTTAACTTCTAGTGCCAGTTTTATCGAACTTGCCCAAACAGAACAATTTTCTGTTCCTTTTAGTTTCATTGTTATAATGGACAAGGTATTTGAATCATTAGCATGTAGATAAAGTGGGTTGCTAAGGTCCAGTTTACTTATTAATGTTTCATTAATGATTAAAGTTCCTGATGTGGATCCGTCACCCATTTCAGTTTTTTTAATTAAACTAAACAACAGATAGAACAGATAAAAGAATGAGCACACAATCACACGCATAGAGAACGCATGAGGGTCAGAGCCAGGTTTTCACACCACTACAGTGGCAGATCAAGGATCAACCCAGGGCGTTAAATGCAATCACACAACAATGATACCACACAAGTGAATGCACACAAAGAATCAAGATCGACACCAATCCAACACGAAATAATGCAAATAGGGGATGGCTCTCCCTGTTGAATATAACCAGTACCGGTACTCCTAACCCGGTCAATAATATGCCTAGACACAACAATACGTGTAACAGAAAATATAAAGAGAGTAGAAGAGATATCCTCACAGCGGGGTGGCCCAAGTTAATGGTATTCCAATAAACAGAGACCTGTAACCTTCTAGGGTTACAAGGTCACAGAAAAGAAGCAGCAACAAGTAACGCGTAACCTTCTAGGGTTACTACGTTACTGTAGATATTAGGGTTTTGTTACCCTGAATGAGATCTGGATACAGCAAAAGATCCTTTCAGAAAGCACCAGCCGTCACAGCGATTGAATGGAGACAACAAATCCAAATCAAGCAGTAAGAATATGAATCTAAGATCTAGGGTTTCGGAGATGTTAAAACCCCTAAATCTTAGAATAACACCAGAGATTCTTTCAGTCCAAAGTTCCAAGGGATACGAAACCCTAGATCGAAGAACCGAAGATATATCAGCGGAAGACTTAGGGATACCAGAGCCAAAGCTCTGATACCATGTAAAATTTGTAAGAAACCTTTGATATAAACCCCAAGAAATGAGAAATCTCTCGGTACAAGCTTCAAATCTCGAATAAAAATTCAACCCAAAGAGATTCACCAAATCGGTGAACTCAAAACAATAGACAAGAAACGAACATCAATAGCAGAAAATCAGAGAAGCAAGGCTGCACTGATGAAGTGCAGACTTGAAGAAGACGATAGGCAGTGCTTCGGTTGTGTGTTTGTCGAATGGATAGATGATGAAACCCTAAGATCCCAAGCGATGAATATATACGCAGCAACATTTACTCAGCACCCTTGGACTTGAGATAATTCCAGCAGCATCCTCAACATTGTAATTTGACAACTTCGGCTCTTGGAATAACCTGCAATGACACTTGACACAAAACGAGTAACGAAACAAAAATAATGACATGATACAGAAGAATTGAACTAATTAATTTAACAATAGTAGCGGTGGTGGTCGTGGTGGTGGGGGTAGCAGTAGTCATGGTCATGGTAATCGTTGTAATCGAGGTCGTACGTGGAATTGAAGTCATGGTAGACGCGATGGTGGTGGTAGTCGTGGTCGTGTTAGTCGTAGTCCTGGACGTCGTGCTGGTTGTGGGAATCGTGGTAGTTATGGTAGTCATCGTCGTTGTTGTTTTTAGAAAAGAGCATCAACAAAATCATAAAAAACCGATAAGTCAAAGAAGGTATTTGAAAAATCTAAACGAAGTAACATCAAAATCATCAACTAGAATTTAGAGCTGCATTAGACTATCTATTCACGAAACTCCTTCAAACTAAAAAGCAAGCAATCTTACTCAGTTTATCTCCTTTCGTATATATGTTAGTGTATTGTTGCCCCTTCCCCCTTTTAATTATTCGAAAAATGAAACACAATGAATAATGTTGTTAAACATTGAAGCATTCGATGCAATAAACTCAGAATTGATACTTGCTTTAGGACATTTGACTTGGAATCGGAGGATTATACAAACACAAAAAGTAAAAAAAAAATAAAAAATAATACTGTTTACGAACACCTATTTTAGTTTCTCAAAACCCTATTTTAAATCGATACACTTTAACACCAAAAGTTGTCCCATGACAAAAATATCAATTATCACTATTAGTATCCGCGCGATGTAAAGAAAACTATATTTTAATGTCTCGAATTAATTTTGTGCTTATGATTTATCATACGATGTAATTTTATTATTATATTTAAACGCGTTTGTCGCATTTAGATCTTTGTTGCTTGTCTGCGAACACCTACTTGGTTTTTGTATCCTTGTGGCATTTTCTCAAACGACTGCACTTGGCACTAGTGCATTCAATAAATACTCTTTTTTTAGAGACTATTGGCTCGATTTTATCATATTAAATTACGCCCATCTTATAAAAATTACAATAAGGTTTGTTCTATGTAATTTAAGAAAAATGTTTAAATACAAAGTATATTTTATTATAAAGTGTGAGAAGACACAATGAGTAAAAAAATCACAAAAAAATATATCTCACAATCTAAATCAAATTTCAAAAAATAATTCCGAGCTTTTGTTCCCCTAGCCGTCTCACTAAAAAAAAATAAATGAAAATAAAAAAATAAAAAAAATTAATGTTTTTTTATTGTGTCATTTATGAAAGACACAATGAATTTTTTTTAAAGAGGACGACGAGAGTAATAGAAACTCCAAAGTACTTTTTTGAAATTCTATTTAATCTGTGAGATATAATTTTTTGTATTTTTTAGCCTCATTACGGTTTCTCACACTTTAGAGCAAAAATACACTTTGTATAATAACCTCGCCCGTAATTTAAATATGTGTAATTCTCCTAAAGATATACTAGTGTAACTCAAAACTAAAAGTTAACAACCTAAATAAAAAGACTTAAATCTAAACTATATTATAATAAAGAAGTAAAATTTTTGTTGTGTGCCAATTATGTTATTAAATTGTTAGCTTTTAAACCAATTATTTTAATTTGAGCATTATATTAATATAGTTTTTGTTTAATTTAAAAAATCTACATGTGTTTTTTCTAAATAGAAAAAACAATCTTAGAGAATTCACATCATTTTTTCTATCCTCATTCCTATCCTCATCCTATCTTTTCCATCTTATTCTCTCACAACTACTTTCAAAAATATTAAAAATTTATGAGGGTTATATCGTGTGTCCGCAAATATTGGAAAACACGGTCATTTTTCATAAACTTTTTCTCTCTTTCACTCACAACCATCTTTTATCATATAATACACACTCATATAAATATGAAAACCTATCGTGAATGCTTTTATTTTTAAAATATAGGGGTTCAGTATTCCTCCCTTATATTTTTAATATAATTTATTAATAAATGTAAGTGAAAATAAAAACAACTATATTATTGAAAGAAGGGTAATAAGTATTATTTAATTAAAATAAAAAAGGATATGAGTAATACATAGGTAAATTTATAAAAGAAAAAGAACGTGAAATACAATTACTTATTTACATAAGTCAAATTTTGTGTTCTGATTTATGCGAGAAGTTAATCATGTTCTGGTGAACAAATTTTCAAATTAAATTTATCAGATATATTAATTAAATGCAGCAGCCAAAATTGAAACTGCAACTATAAATAGCAACATACATTCTCCAATCTGAAGACACTCCGGTAGCACTACCACAAGGCACAAGCAAAACACTTGGGTCTTCAAGGTATGCATCCTATCATATCTATATCATTTTCTTACATATCAAAACTATACTTATAAATGCACACTAACAAATATATATATCATCTTTGGTTAATTTGTAGGTCACAACACCATGGGGGCTGGTGGACGAATGAATGTTAATGCTACCAATGGCGGAATGCCGGCCACTGACGACGATAAACCCATCGCCCACAAGCGTGTTCCCGTCTCAAAACCGCCGTTCGAGCTCAGCGATCTCAAAAAAGCGATACCACCACACTGCTTCAAGCGTTCTCTTGTTCGCTCTTTCGCAGCAGTGTTTCGCGATTTCATCATCATCGGAGCCTTATACTACCTCGCGGACACTTTCATACCCATGCTCCCTAAACCCTTGGCATACGTCGCGTGGCCCGTGTATTGGTTCTTCCAAGGCGCCTATCTCATGGGGTTGTGGGTCATCGGGCACGAATGCGGACACCATGGGTTTAGCGAGTACCCGTGGCTCAATGACACGATTGGGTTCATCGTCCACTCGTTGATCCTCACCCCGTACTTCGGGTTCAAATACAGCCACCGCACCCACCACGCCAACACCAACTCCATCGAATACGACGAGGTGTGGATCCCCAAACGCAAAGCCGACAAGCTATACTCGGAGATTCTAAACAACCCAACGGGGGCGTTTCTGGTGTTCGTGTTCAAGATCGTCCTGGGCTTCCCGTTGTACTTCGTGTTCAACCTTTACGGTAGGAAATACGAGAAGGGGATCACGAGCCACTTCTACCCGTACAGCCCCATCTTCAACGACAGCGAGCGCTTTCAAATCTTCCTGACGGATCTCGGGGTTTTCGCCACTTGTTACGCCATATATCGGGCTGCAGCCATCATGGGGACACAATGGGTGATCAACATCTACGGGATGCCCATCCTTTTCATGAGTGGCTTCTTCATCTTACTCACGTACCTACACCACACCCACCCATCCATCCCTCACTACGACTCCACCGAGTGGGACTGGCTTCGCGGCGCTCTAGCCACCGTCGACAGGAACTTCGGCTTCTTGAACCACGCTTTCCACGACGTCACTCGAACCCACACCCTTCACCATCTTTTCCCCACCATTCCACACTACCATACCTTCGAGGCTCGCGAAGCCGTCAAGCCCATATTGGGTGAATACTACAAGTACGATGATACACCCATTCTAGAGGCTGTTTGGAGGGAGACAAAGGACTGCATCTTTATTGAGCCTGAAGAAGTTAATGGTCAGAAAAAGGGTATCTACTGGTTTCACAAATAGAGAAATCAATCACCAAAAGGATGTGATTTACACCATCAAAAGATTGTTCTAATATATATATATATATATATATATATATATATATATATATATGTTTTCTCCTTGGTGCTGCTTTGTACGTGTAATTAATAAATGATATCGATCAGCTAAATTACTGAGTTCTTCAGCTTTGGCTTTTGTTTATGCAATTATGCTACCACTCTTGTAGTAAAGTCTCGTTGTTTGGATGCTTGTATCAACCATAATACGTACTAAATGTGGTTTTTAGATGCTTGTATGAACCATAATGCAAATGGACTTATGAATCACTTGAATTAAACCACAAATATCGTTAAACTCATAAAATTTATTCATCAACGCAACAAGAAGACTATGGATAATTAAAGTAGAGAACATCCTTGTTTTTATATATTGTTTACCTTCGAATATAACGAAATCAGTATAACAAATACACGATACGATTATTGTTAAAGATATGTATGAAATAGAGTACATAAAATATATTAGTTAAATTATGTGTTATTGGTATATAATTAGGTGTCCTTTGTAATTATTATACTGTTCGTATTCTTGTATAAAGATACTTTTTGGGACTTTTAGATACACTTTAGTATTTAATCTTATCAATGTATATGGAAGGCATCAGCATAATTCATTGTTACATGTATAAACCTAGAAAACAATATAAATTCATAATAAATCTTCTCGATCTATCTTTTTTGTAAGGAAATTAGGTGTGATAAATTGACATATAAACTTATAAGTAGAGATAATGTTTATATTTAAGCATCATGCAATAATAAACATGAAATTAGTTTATATATAAGATGTTAAGATCTCTCTTACTCTTACAATTTTATTAACATACTTATTAATTATTTTATACATGTTTTAAAAGAGCGAAAATTTAACTTATACATGATTTCCAAAACTAATCAACACTTCCGTAATTACATATATAAACTACATAATAAGTAATTTGATAGTATTGATCGTGTTCTAATAATAACATTAGCATAAGTATAAAACAAGAAATATGTTACGAGTACGATCTGATACATGACACGACAAACTTTCGATCGTCAAAAATAGTAAATCGAGTTGTAAGTTTTGTGGGACATATGAAATTCAAAAAAAAAAAAGTAAATACGTAAAGATTAGTTTGATGCCGTTTATTTATAACTTGCATATGTGTAACTTCACTCATGTGTAGATAAGCAGTACATATTATAATGAACATAGGAATAAAGTAGGTATTTTTCCCGCGCGTTGCCGCGGGGGATTTATAGAATTGCTATTAGGTATCATTTCGAGATTTGGTTTAGGCTCAACGTTAAATCCCGGAGCATATCGGCTGCAACTCAGGTTGTAAGTACACAAAAGTGTACTCACTGTCCACAGGAATGACACGCCAAAGATGACGTCAATACCAGGCACATAAATTTGATTATAGTATATACTGGTCAAACCTGGCCAATTGTATAAGCATCCAATGATGGAAGTAGAAGGCTAAGTGATGGCCTATTCCCGTGAAGGTCTGTTAATGAATGCAGATTTACTTATCACTAATCAAGCATTCATTTGATAGAAGAAATAATGTAAACCTATGAAGGAAATTAATCACCTTGTGAGAAATAAGATGAGATGCAACATTCTCACTTTGCAATTGTTCAGGCGTCTGGAAAGAAAACAAAATCATGCTAGTGTATAAAAAATAATCTCTCCTTTTCCTTATGAGTGAAGTTTAACTTGATACTTAGAGGTTATGCAAAAGAATTACCTTCCCATAAGCAAGGGCATCAAGTTGTGCAAAAAAGTTGGACATGAGTTCATCATGGTTATTTACCACTTCATCTACAAACCAAATTGTACATAAGAAGCAAAGATGGGACTTAAATAAAAGGAAAAAAAGAAGAAAATAAAACAAAACCTTTAAGGTAGACAGATTGTTGGCTTTTGACAACGCCGATAAAATCACAAGGAATAACACGCCCCTGAAAACACCAAAATCAAGGATAAAAAAACAGAGCTTTCAGGAGATAAAGAAGTTATATGTACAATGTTGACACAAGCTAAATTATATATGAATCAAATTGCTACCCCAATACACACTTACCTGATGAATTAATTGGTAAAAACTATGTTGACCATTTGTTCCTGGTTAACCAAAATCGATTTCACCGGCTTCAAAAGAAAGGCGAACACCATCTATGGATACTCCTTTCCCATTACTCTCCATGCTAACCTATGCATTAAGTTTGAAATGTAGATATATAAAAAAAATTAAGAATATGAGACAAACACGATGTGAATAAATTACCTGCTGAATGTGTGGAGCAAGCTTTTCAAGAGCTTGAGTGTAAGGTAAGATAGCCTGGGAAACCCAAAAAAAATCATGTTAATGAATTCAATCAAATATGGCTTAACTGAGTTGGGTTTTATGGATAATTAATAACTTACTCTTGCAGGATATCCAAGAAAAAATACATTCCATATGCTCAATAAACCCAAAAGAACCTGAAAAAACAGTACATAATGTCAACAAACAAAACATTTAGTAAGTTAAAACATACACAAAGATTATTCAACTCATCTAGTCATCTGATTACAGATCATGATAATATCTATGCAGGTGGCCTGCAACCAGTTCATTTTAGCTTAAAAGAGTAATTTTCAAAAGATTTTTTGTTTCATGCAATCTGTTCAGTCCGCTAGCATCAAATAGACCCAAAAAAACTGTTTTATTTTCCCCAACTATGAGTTTCAAACCACTTTATATCATTATTTCCTCACTAGGCTCAGACAAAAGCACTTCTACATAAACACAGTAACCAATCAAACATGTACTGGAAAAATATACAAAACATTAGTTCAAACTCATTGGTTTTTTTTCATTGAAACTCACTTGTTTCCCTTATATTTAATATGCAATAGAAACTATTAAAAGGGTACAGATGCAAATGTATAGCAGGTAATGATAAAACAAATGCACATTCATAATGTCAGATCCTATAAATATTAGTTCAAAATCATCAAGTAGCTCCAAATAAACACATCACTTTCCCAAACGTAAACCAATCAAATACTTCAGATTACGATACATCAAGATCAACGATTCTTCAGATGATCAGACCTACTTCAGAATAAACAACAATTACTCAGCCATTGAAAACTTCACAAATCAAACGACATACTCTAACAAATACACTACAATAATGTACAGATACTATATAGAACGATCAACTACTTCTGATTACGATGCATTAGACATCAATGCTTCTTCGGATCTAATTCACAATAAACAAACAATTACCCGCCATTGACAGCTTCACAAATCAAACGACAAACGACATACATACAGATACTATATAGAATGATCAAATACTTCTGATTACGATGCATTAGACATCAATGCTTCTTCGGATCTAATTCACAATAAACAAACAATTACCCGCCATTGACAGCTTCACAAATCAAACGACATACTCTAACAAATACAGCCACAATAATGTACAGATACTATACAGAACGATTAACTACTTCCAATTGCGATGCAACTGATACCAATGCCTCCTCAGATCTACTTCACAATAAACATAAATTACTCGTCATAGACAACCTCACAAATCAAACAACATACATCAACAAATACAGCTCCATATGTACAGATACTATAGAACGATCAACTACTTCCGATTACGATACAATCGAGATCAACAAACAACAATTACTCGCCATCAACAACTTCAAAAATCAAACGATTCACATCAACAAATACAACTACACTAATATCCAAAAACTATACAAAAAGAAACTTACGGTTTGAGAGAATCCATGGTAGGATTCTCGGCGACATGGATGCAGTTGAACTTATCGGGAGAAGCTTCACCCCAACCGTCCAAAACAACCATCGCCACCAGCTTTCCCTTCGGTAGCTTTGGATGATCCGCCAGTTTCCATGGTGGGAGTTCGATCGGTTGAACTTATCGGGAGAAGCTTCACCCCAACCGTCCAAAACAACCATCGCCACCAGCTTTCCCTTCGGTAAGCTACCGTATGCATTCAATTTAATCGTCGCCCCTCAACTGCTCTATGAAGAGGAACGGACAGAGGAAGCTACCATGGAGTGTGGTTGAATGCAATGGAGCCCGTCTGAGGGGGATTAGGTTTTTGTCCTATGAAGAGGAACGGACAGAGGAAGCTACTCCATGGTTGAAATTTGGAGATTAGGGTTTTGTTGGGATGGTCACTGTTGTCACCGATTTGGGATTAAATAGAATAGAAATTAGTTTGATTATATTTTTATTTAATAAACCGTGTGAAAAATATTAAATGTTATAAATATGGATTGTTCATAGAAGAAAATTGATTTATTTTGGTCTACGTGTATTTATAAAAATTTGTATGCTCAATTATGTTGTTTTGGTGTTGTGGGAGGGGAGAACACTCCAAAGTCGGGTTTGTTAGGTGCACGTGTCTAAAATATCATCCTCGGGTCTAATGAGAAATTATTTTATTATTTTTATATACTCTTAAGTCTCTAAAGATTTTTTTTAAAGCTGTTTTGTATGTGTAAAGAAAAGAATTATTCAACACATGTGTTAAAAAAGAGTTTTTGCAGTTATCATAAAATCATGTAAAAGTTATCATTTATTTTTACAAGAATTATGATAACTTATTTCTAAATATGTTAATATGTGTAGAAAATGAGTTATCAATGTTCTCAATAAAAATACAGTTCCCGATATAACATTTTCCTAGCTATACCATGAAAAATAGTTATAAAGTCCATGAAGGCATGAAGCGGATTACTCACATGCTTTTTATTCTATGTTCGCTCCTCCTCGTATTCAGAGGTGCACATATCGGTTAATTTAAAAAACCCGGTTTGTCATTAACCGATTCAGTTAATAGTCAAAAATTAAAAAAAAAGGTTATTTCAAAACTCGGTTTTGTTTGTTATTATCCTCTAAAAACCTACCCTATGGAATTGGTTAGTTCGTTTACTAGCCAGTTTTTACAAACGGTTAAACAAACCAGTTCCAATAAAACGATGTACAAACCCGTTCTAGCGTGCGACATACCAAAACGGTCCTAAAAATATTGGTTCAAATCGGGTATAAAATGGTCAATATAACATCGGGTATAAACTGGTTAAAAGCCCGGTTCGGGTACCGTACCCGGTTATTATGTGCCCTCTACTACTATCACTAATTGGTTCAGGTCCTTAGGATGCAATGTACCAATCAACCAATGTGTGCGAGTAAGTGGGCTTCATGATTGTCAATGTGGGGTTAGCCCACTTGATAGAGCTTTGCCTTTTAGAGAGAAAATCTTGGGTTCAAACCCAGACATGGTGTAACTTGATGTAATTTATAAGTATGATACACTTGTGGTTAAGAAAAAGTGGGCTTCATAATGAGATAATGGGCTTCAAATTCCGGCTTAGAAACATACACTCCAATCTGGTCTTGCACTACGGTGATATAAACATCAGCCCGCATTTATTGGCTTTCCCTAAAGGTGTTAGTGTTTAAATTTGGATATTTATAATATAACATTTTGAAGTTTGTTAACAGTGTTTTACCATTTGAGATGCATAAAGTACAAGCTACTTGCATTTTCCCGATTTATCTCACAAGTCACGGTTGTTTACATCCGTTGACTAATAAAACCTGCTCACCCTCATTTCTCCTCTCTCCCTCTCTTTATGTCTTCTTCGACTATTATGATTTTGTGTTGCGCACCAGCGCTATCGTTCCATGAAACAACGACGTCGTTCAGATCAACAATCGGTGGTTGCGTTTGATTGTAGCGTTAATCGTGATCACTACGATCGAACTGATAGTTTATCGTACTATTTCTCGCGCTCACGAAAGTTAAAGCCTTCTGATCTGAATCCCTAACTCAGTTAGCGTTTTTCTGTGCCTTTCGTATGCGCGAATGATTTATTTTTATTATCTAGGGTTTGGATTTTCTGTGATGGCAATTTTGGTCTCTGGGAGGGAATATGTCGTGACTCGATTCTCTTGATTTGAAACACCAACTCTGTTAGTTCCAGGTGAATTTCTTATCTTTTTTTGTGGTTGTTGTTCCATGTAGACGATTTGTTGTTATAGTTAGGTTTTGGATTTTCTTTGATGACAAGTTGAATCTTCGAGAGGAAATTCTGTTAAACTCACTCCTTATATATGTTCTTGAGTTTATTGGATTGTTTTAAGGGTTTCTTCGTTATACAACTTTTGAGTTGAAGATGAAATAACAAAGAATTATTGAGGTTTTGTAAACATAGATTCTTAATTGATGATTATGGAACTTTGTACACAAAATTATAGGTTTATTCTCTGTACTGATTTGTAGCTAAGAGGTTGTGGGTTTTGTAGAAGATTGTTCGGGAAGAAATGCTAAATTAGATTTCATCATGATAGGGGTTCATCCGATGCAACAACACGTAAACGCAGGAGACAGGTTAGGGCTTTTTTTAGTTAATGAATTTATTATTATTGTTTGTTTAAGCTGTAGTTACCTTTCTCTATCTATGAAATTCTCTAGCTGAATTTTGTAATTAAAAGCTGAATTTTTATTTTTTTACACATTGTCTTCTATTTTATATTCAAATTAATTAGTTTCGTTGTTCCGATGACTGATATTCTTTTTCCATGCACACGTCATAAGCCTAGGTTGCAATTCATCCAGTTAGGGTATGGAGGAACATGCAATGCGGTACTTAGATTCAATTAGTAGCTTGAGGTGTTTTCCATTAAATTACTAAATCAAGGATTGTTTGATTATATCTACTAGAATCCATAAGAAGGTGTTATTTCAATCCAAGCCAGACTAATGAGGAAATAAGATATTTTGGCTCCTTAATTGTATTTGAAAATAGAATTGATAATTGAATGGTTGATTTTCTAAAACTTTTGATTTAACGATGGAGTCGAACAAAAAGCCATTTAAATGTAAATTTCATTTCTCTAATTCCATTATATGTAGTAATTTCTATATATGTTTCGTATGCTTCTGGTAGTTTAATAAATGGATACTTATGCTTCCAGTATGTTTTTTGTTTTGAATATTATGCTTAAAATTTAGTTGTTAATAGTTTAATAATTTGCGCAGAGAGAGGGAGAGTGATGTGGTACCGGCCATGACCTCCGGTCGGCCACCCGATGTTATCAGATGCTTCTAGAGTTTGCACTTTACCCCATGTCCTGTATATTTGTATTGAAACAGAAGGGGTTTCTTGTGTCTTGTGTGGGGTGTTTTTGGGGGTGTTGCTGGTGGTCGGCGGTGGCAAAGGCGACAGTGACGGTAATGGTTTTATCATCTGCTCTTCTCTGTACCGGTGGTGGTGGGATATGCGATCGGTCGGCCTCTCCTCTCCGGTCGAGGTGGAGGAGGCGATGATTTCTCTGTCGGTGGTGGTGGGATCCGCTGTCGCTCTGCCTCCCCTCTGTGGTTGAGGTGGAGGAGGTGGTGTTTCCCCACCATGACCGATGGTGTTGGCTAGCCAATGATGAAATACGTGTGATGGTTTTGGTTGCTTTTTGGCGTGGTTACCATCTATGGTTAGCAGTCACAACCAAACACCCGTTCCGAGCCTGATTACCGGAGAATGGATGAGCATGATCAGTATGAATCGGCTGGGCTGGATGAATCACTTGAGGACGAGAGAGATTTGGATCAAATTATGGCGGATCGTAGGGCTGCAGAGATGGAGCTTGATGTAAGAGACGGTGTTGCTTCTCAACGGAAACTCCCTCGGCTACTTCATGACCAAGGTCAGTTAGTTATCTACTTTTGAATCGATTTTTTTTAGTTCCTTCGTTATTGAAGTGTATGCTGATTTATAGATCCGTGAGTTTACTTGATTAATTTGTGGAAATTGGAGCAATTAGGCTTATTATGATTAATAATCGATGTTTGTTTTGGTGGCACCAGATTTTGTTTTAGAGTTTTGTGTTCCTTGTGCACATAAACTCCATTTTCATGTGGATTTGTATTTCTTATGATTATTACGAAGTACCGATGGTCTATGATTATTGTATTGTTGGTTTAGGATTGCATGATTAAACCTTGAGTGGTCACAGATGTGTTAGTAAGTATATGATCAAGATGTGTTTTTGTATATGGTCACAGATACGGATGATGAAAGCTACCGCCCTTCAAAAAGAACCAGAGCTGATTTTAGACCCCCTTCTAGTCCAGCATTTAGCAGTGGTGGTGGTGGTGGTGGTGGTGGCGGTGGAGGCGGTGGTGGTGGTGGCGGTGGTGGCGGTGGTGGTGGAGGTGGTGGTGATGACCCACCCACGACTGATCAAACAGATGATGATCCATTAGAGGTATGGATTTTAATTGTTTCTGATCGTGTACTTCATTTATCAAGCAGCAAATCTCATCATATGAATTGTGTTTGGGCATGTTTTTGTAGGATGATGATAATGATGAAGGTGAGTTTGAGATGTACCGTGTTCAGGGAACACTAAGGGAGTGGGTAACTAGAGATGAAGTGTGTCGTTTTATTGCTAAGAAGTTCAAGGAATTCATTGTTACCTATGAAAACCCAAAGACCCATGATCATGTATATCTTAGACAGATAAATGAGATGGTTTCAGGTGAAGAGTCTCGTCTGTGCTATATATACAAGTTCTCTTTTTTTGGATAATAGGTCATGTGATTGAGGTGATTGTTATATTGATTAAATTATCCATCTTTGCAGTCAACAAGTGTAGTCTGGAGATTGATTATAAACAGTTTATCTATACCCACCCAAATATTGCTATCTGGCTGGCAGATGCACCTCAGTCTGTTCTTGAGGTTATGGAGGAAGTTGCAAATAAAGTTGTGTTTAATTTACATCCAAACTACAAAAGAATTCACCAAAAAACCTATGTTAGAGTTACCAACTTACCTGTTTATGACCAAATTCGCAACATAAGGTACACCTTTTTTCTTTATTGCTTGGAAGCTGCTATGTAGTTGACTTGAATGTTTGCATTTTGACCACTTAGCATTTTTTTTGTTTCAGGCAAATTCATTTGAACACAATGATCCGTATAGGAGGTGTCGTGACCCGAAGGTCTGGAGTTTTTCCTCAGTTGCAGCAAGTGAAATACGATTGTAACAAATGTGAGGCCATTTTGGGACCTTTTATCCAAAATTCATATTCAGAGGTGAAAGTTGGTTCCTGCCCGGAGTGCCAGTCAAAGGGACCATTTACAGTCAATATTGAGCAGGTAACGTATATTTAATGTTTTTTTTCGGTAACATGGAAAATGACCTTATACATGTATTATACTCTTCTCGCTTAGACTGTGTATAGAAATTATCAGAAGCTTACCCTTCAAGAAAGCCCTGGAATTGTTCCAGCAGGTCGATTGCCACGGTACAAGGAGGTGATACTTCTGAATGATCTGATTGACTGTTCCCGCCCTGGGGAAGAGATTGTAATATTCTTTTCACTCGATTGATATTTTAGTGTTTTTCTCGCATATCATCAAACATTTTAATTTTGTTATTTTCTTTTTCCTTTTCATTTTCAGGAGGTTACAGGAATCTACACAAACAACTTTGATTTATCATTGAATACAAAAAATGGATTCCCTGTTTTTGCCACAGTGATTGAAGCAAACCATGTTACAAAGAAACAAGACTTATTTTCAGCCTATAAACTTACCCAAGAGGACAGAGAAGAAATTGAGCAGTTGGCTAAGGACCCACGAATTGGAGAAAGGGTATGTTTTTATAAACTCATTTAGAAATAAGCTGTTGAGTATACATATTCATGTCTGTTGCATACCATCTCATTTTAGTATGGATTATGTTTGAAAATGATCAGATTATCAAGTCAATTGCTCCATCAATCTATGGTCACGAAGATATAAAGATTGCAATAGCTCTTGCAATGTTTGGAGGTCAAGAGAAAAATGTGGAAGGGAAACATAGGTTGCGTGGAGATGGTTTTGGTTGCTTTTTGGCGTGGTTACCATCTATGGTTTGTGATCTAAAGCAAGAAGCAGGTTAGATGAACTCATAAGTTTTCATTCAAAAAACAATTAAATAAGCGTATACGTGTGATGGTTTTGGTTGCTTTTTGGCGTGGTTACCATCTATGGTTAGCAGCCACAACCAAACACCCGTTCCGAGCCCGATTATCGTGGTAAATTACGCGCGCAACGCGCGTTGATGATACATCCTAGTTAAAATTAAAAAACTAAAACTTTCTGGTCAAAGTAAAAGTTTATTAAACTATATTATAGCTAACTTTCCTCTTTTATATAGATAGATAATATCTAACCCACTAAAAATTAAGTTTAGAGTTCGTTTCCATTACCGATAGCAAGCCAAAATCTAATCACCACTTAAACCCATGTGTAATGTAACGACTTTTAAAGAATGAAACACATAAACAACTACTATAAAATATACTATATATTTTTATCATTTTATAATAGATGATATTTTCATTACTTCTTTTAGAATATTATTGTATTTTCTTTATGTGACTTGATCCCATGCGTACTGAACTTATGAAGTTGCATGAACATATGTGTGATTATTAGCGTAACGATGTAATAAACGTCTATCAATAATCAATTTGTCGAATTAAGTTCTATAAAACCACGTTATAGTACTCATCAGTGAATTTTAATATATGCATGTTTTCTTGTCAACTTTGTTGAGCGACTTCAGTTACTAAACATTTTTGAGCAACTTTACCATAATAATCAGTTAGACGTATTATTAAAAAATTCATCATCGTAATATTAAACTAGTATTTTAGTTTCTATACGATATATATCACATCTAACAATCATGAAGAGTTGAGGACCAAAACGTTTTCCGCTTTTTGTTCTAATTATGTTTTTTCTTATAATTAGGTATTGAAATTTTAAACTAAAACAAAATCAAATTACAAATCAGGTGCTCACGCTCAGTTAAAATACAACAGCAAAAATTGCAAAGAAGTATAGATATTAAGTTCACGGATCTGGATCCATATATAGTGTTCATTTTTACGATAGTATATTTCACTTAATTGTTTTATGACTCAATCTACATGTTAGTCATTTTTAATTGCATGACTTAGGAAACTAATGTTTAAAATGCATATGGTCCAATAATATATCAATGCACACAACTTTTATCTAAATATGTTCTTTATTTGACTAGAGTAACTAGAGATCGATCCATTAATAAGTACTCTTATATACTTTTGACACGTGGTATAAATATATTACGGTAATCATGACATCCATGAATATATATAATCTGGATCACCGCTTAGGACATGAACAAAATATGTGTGTTGGTTCTATCCCAATATCCATCTTATTATTATTTTTTTTTGTAGTGTGATTGTCGACGTGAGGCAAATTCACCTTGACACAGACCTACACATATATAACATGTGGTATGAATACTTGTGTTGAATTATCGTTAGTTTAATTACCGATGATAGTTATATTTTAATTTGATGTATTATTCTTTGTCATGTACCATGAACATCACCATTTGCATCTTATGTTGCAAGAAGAATGGCTACATGGCAGTTGTATTATATAAATCTGACATCTTTTTGAAATTCAAAAGACCTTATAAACAAAATTAACTTATTTTAACAACCACTAACCCTACTCATCTTATTAGTCACCACCTTCATTGATGCACCTCAACCATTAATTTAAAAACATCATTATACTACAATCATACCAACACTAACATTAGGGTTTAGGTAGTCACATAGAGTTAACACCTTGATAACGAAATTGGAGTTGGCCTAAATAAAAAATAGTAAAGGGAAGTAAACAATCAAAAATGAAAGAGAACTTCCTCAAACGCGCATCTAACTTAACCACTACTTCAATGAAGCCGATAATTGAAACAAATAAAGCGTTTAGAATCTATGTCAGAAACCAACGCGACCACCTTATGTTGGTATCCTATTCTCGACAATAACTAGATGTTTTCATCTATATTATAATTCAACTTGCTCCATCATTGTTGATTGCATTGCCTAGAAGATTAGATTTTAAAAACACCAAGTCATAAGCCATAAGATGGTCTATGCATAAATGTAGTTTTATTCTTAGAATACCTTGTACATGACATAACTGATGCAGATATTCTATATTTGACGAGTAACTACAGATTAACTAAAAACAACTCTTGTTTATTGTCGAGATACAATATGAATAATTCACGTAATCATGACATCCACAAATACGTCAATTTCGTGATAAACGCTAAGGATAAAATGGTAATTTCATTTAATATATGATCTATATCTATATCTATATCTATATTACTATATAAATGGTAGTTTTATTCAAAATGTAATACATCTATATAACATTTTAAACATAAAGTACAAGTGCTTTATGCAATAGGTCCATTTTTACCCCTCATTTAATTAACTTTATCTAATTATTATATTATTTAATACACATTATTAATACATTATTAATAGTGTCATATTATTTAATTCATTTGATTAAATTTTATTTTAGTTATAATAATCTGTAATACTATATAATTCATATTAAAATGATAAAATGGTAATTTTATTCAAAGTGTAAGTCATCTATACAATATTTTAAGATAAAGTACAAGTGCTTTATGCAATAGTTATATTTTTACCCCCATTTAATTAACTTCATCTAATTATTGTATTATTCAATACATATTACTAATACATTATTTAATAATGTCATATTATTTAATTCAGTTTATTAAATTTTATTTTATTTATATTAATATAAATTAACATTTAAATATATGATTATTAATCATATTTTTATAACTAAATACTACTTAAATTAAGTATTATTTTTTAAATACTTATATCTATACTACTATATAATATATCTCTTTGAATAGAAATGTAATTTTACCAAGCATACAAGTTTTGAAGTAACATGTATAAAGGAGTGCAAGACATTTAAGAGAGATATAATAAAAATTGACTAAGATTTTAATACACCTTAGCAGTAATATGATAAATTTATCCAATAAATTTTATATACCTTGACATTGTTATATTTATAATTATATTTTTATAACTAAATAATATTTAAATTAAGTATTATTATTTTTAAATATTTAGATATATAAGTATATATATTTTTTTATATTTATAACTATAATACTAATATTTTTCTAGAGGCATATTGTGAGTTTAATAATTTTAATATTTATCTGTATCTTTTATAATAAAAGTGTAATGATGATAGAATGATAATTTCACATATGGATTAAGAAACTCATATGAAATGTCATGATTAAATTTCAAATAATTATCCATTTAATTCCATTTATGTCCTTACAATAAAGTATAACATGTGATGCTTATAATAAAAATACTAAAACATATACACGTGGCCAAACAAAACCGCCATTTACTTTTAATTCTGTTCATTCATTGCGATTGAACACTAACCTTCTTCCTGTGACAACCGACAATTTCAGGTCAATACCCGACCTTGACTTGATTATAATTACACCTATAACACTTTATTTTCAATTTAATTACGTTTATTGAAGTCATTTTATGCATTGTAAACTTTCACGCATAACATTTCATGCATCGGTAATTCGGCGTAATTACCGTTTTCACACGCGATACAACCGGCACACACGAACGTGGAGAAGAACTATGACAACAAGAGGAAATGGGATAACAATCATGGTCGAAATGCTCCGCACCAAAACCAAAACAAACAAGTGGTTGTTAGGGCTTTCACTGCGGCCCATCGGAGAAGAAGGCAAAAGGTGGGTATGCTGGAAACCTACCTAAGTGCAATAAGTGTAACTTTCATCACCTAGGTGCATGTGGAGATTCAATGTGCCAGAAGTGCAAACGTTTTGGTCATGCGACTAAGGATTGTCGAAAGCCCGACACTACTCCTAAAATAGGAAACAATCGTGCGTGCTTCGAATGTGGTGTTACCGGCATTTTCGCAAGGATTGTCCGAACTTGAAGAAAATTGGTGGAAATAACGCATGTGGTCGAGCTTTTGTGATTGGAGCTGGAGAAGCTCTACAGGACCCGAACATTATTACGGGTACGTTCCTTGTAAATAATCTCTATGCATCAATCATATTCGATACGTGTGCTGATAGGAGTTTTGTGTCTAGTGAATTTAGTCCATTGCTTGAAATTACTCCTACCCATTTGACTTCTAAATATACAATAGAGTTAGCTGATGGTAAGTTGATCGAAATAGACAAAATCATACAAGGATACACTCTCAGTTTGGCGGATCACACGTTCAATATAGATTTGCTACCTGTAACCCTAGGGAGTTTCGACATTGTTATTGGCATGGATTGGTTATCGGAAAACCGAGCGGAAAGCGTTTGTCGTGAGAAGATCGTTCGCATTCCACTTCCGAGTGGGGAGACCATATCAATTCAAGGAGAGAAATATGGTACGGAGTTACGGATCATTTCATGTATGAAGGCTATGAAGTACTTACGAAAGGGCTATCATGCAATTTTGGCGCACGTAGTGGAGAAGCGAACCGAAGAGAAAAGAATCGAGGATATACCCATCGTGCGAGACTATCTGGAAGTCTTTCCCGAGGACTTGTCAGGACTTCCACTACAAAGACAGGTCGAATTTCGAATTGACCTGGTACCTGGAGCTGCTCCAGTAGCACGATCCCCATACCGACTAGCACCGTCAGAGATGCAAGAGTTGTCTAATCAATTACAAGAGTTGTTAGATAAAGGATTCATAAGACCAAGCTTCTCACCCTGGGGAGCCCCGGTTTTATTTGTTAAGAAGAAAGATGGATCTTTTCAAATGTGCATCGATTACCGAGAGTTAAACAAACTCACCATTAAGAACCGGTACCCTCTCCCTTGAATTGATGACTTATTTGACCAACTTCAAGGATCTAGTTACTACTCGAAGATTGACTTACGTTCAGGATATCACCAATTACGAATCCAAGAGGAAGACATCCCCAAGACCGCATTTCAAACTCGTTATGGTCACTACGAGTTCAAGGTCATGCCATTTAGGTTAACCAATGCACCAGCTGTATTCACGGATCTCATGAATAAAGTGTGCAAACCCTACTTGGATAAGTTTGTGATCATCTTCATCGATGACATCTTGATATATTCACGAACCAAGGATGAGCACGAGCAACATTTAAGGTTAATCTTGGAGCTACTCAAGAACGAGAAATTATACGCAAAATTCTCAAAATGCGACTTCTGGATCCGAGAAGTGCAATTTCTCGGGCATGTGGTTAACGAGAAGGGAATACATGTTGACCCATCCAAGATAGAGGCCATTAAAAACTGGGAACACCTAAGACCCCGACTGAGGTGCGACAATTCCTAGGTTTGGCAGGCTATTACCGATGCTTTATCGAAAATTTCTCCAAAATAGCCCAACCACTGAAAACCCTGACTCAGAAAGACAAGAAATTTGATTGGGGTGATAAGCAGGAAGCGGCGTTTCAATTATTAAAGCAGAAACTGTGTTACGTGCCAATTCTGTCTCTACCAGAGGGAAACGATGGTTTTGTGGTATACTGCGACACATCACGACAAGGACTTGGCTGTGTCCTAATGCAACGCGACAAAGTTATTGCTTACGTGTCACAATAATTGAAAGTGCATGAGAAAAACTACACCACCCACGACCTCGAATTAGGAGCTGTTGTTTTTGCACTAAAGATTTAGCGGCACTACCTGTATGGTACCAAATATACTATATTCACCGATCACAAAAGCCTCCAGCACATCTTCGATCAGAAGGAACTAAACATGAGACAACGCAGGTAGGTTGAGTTACTAAACGATTATGACTGTGAGATTCGTTATCATCCTGGAAAAGCGAATGTTGTAGCAGACGCTCTGAGCAGGAAAGAACGAACCAAGATTATACGGGTGCGAGCGTTGGGAATGACGATTCATACGAGTCTAACTACTCAAATTCGTGATGCTCAGTCTGAAGCACTAGAGGAACAAAATTTGAAGGAAGAATCTATTCGCGGCATGGATAAACAATTTGAGATCAAGTCTGATGGAACTCGCTACTTCATGAATCGAATTTGGGTGCCAAATTTTGGAAACTTGAGGGATCTTGTGATGAACGAGGCACACAACTCCAGATACTCCATCCATCTGGGCTTTGATAAGATGTATCAGGACCTGAAGGAGTTATACTGGTGGCCTAACATGAAAGCTGACATTGCCACCTATGTTAGCAGGTGCCTCACGTGTTCAAAGGTTAAGGTAGAGTATCAGAAGCCATCCGGATTACTGCACCAACCGGAGATTCCACAATGGAAATGGGAGCAGATTTCCATGGATTTCATCACAAAACTACCCAAGACATCCTCCGGTTATGATACGATTTGGGTAATTGTGGATCGACTGACAAAGTCTGCTCACTTCCTATCAATTAAAGAAACTGATAAAATGGAAAGGTTGATGAAGGTTTATCTCAAGGAGGTTGTTTCGAGACATGGAGCACCGATCTCCATTATCTCTGATCGAGACAGTCGATTTACTTCGAGATTTTGGCTATCATTACAAAAGGCCTTTGGGTACACGGTTGGATATGAGTACCGCATACCACCCTCAAAAAGATGGTCAGAGCGAACGGACCATTCAGACGTTAAAAGACATGCTTAGGGCTTGTGTGATAGACTTTGGAAACCATTGGGATACTCATCTACCTCTAGCTGAGTTTTCTTACAATAATAGCTATCACACCAGTATCAAAGCCGCACCGTTTGAAGCACTATACGGAAGGAAGTGTCAATCACCACTATGTTGGACAGAGGTTGGCGATAGTCAACTCACTGGTCCCGAGATCATACGTGAGACCACAGAAAAGATCGCTCAAATTCAGAACCGACTCAAAGGCGCGCGTGACCGTCAGAAAAGCTATGCTAACATGAGACGTAAACCATTGGAATTCCAAGTGGGAGATAAGGTTCTACTTTAAGTCTCACCATGGAAAGGAGTCATTCGTTTTGGTAAACGTGGTAAGCTAAACCCTAGATATATTAGACCATTTGAAATCCTAGCCAGGATTGGCCCTGTAGCTTACAAGCTAAAACTTCCTCAAGAACTTAGTAGTGTTCATGACACTTTCCATGTGTCAAATCTGAAGAAGTGTCTGTCAGATGAAACTCTGGTTATACCACTCGATGAGGTCCAGATTGATGAACAACTTCATTTTATTGAAAAGCCCGTGGAGATTCTAGATCGAGAAGTAAAGAAGATGAAACGAAGCCGTATTCCTATAGTGAAGGTCCGGTGGAATTCCAGAAGAGGACCCGAATTTACTTGGGAACGTGAAGATCAAATGAAGCTCAACTACCCTTACTTGTTTGAAACCCTGGCATCTGCAGACAACCCTAACTGAATTTCGGGACGAAATTCTTTCTAACATGGGGAGTATGTGACAACCGACAATTTCAGGTCAATACCCGATCTTGACTTGGTTATAATTACACCTATAACACTTTATTTTCAATTTAATTACGTTTATTGAAATCGTTTTATGCATTGCAAACTTTCACGCATAACATTTCATGCATCGGTAATTCGGCGTAATTACCGTTTTCACACGCGATACAACCGGCACACACGAACGTTGATGATAAGTAATTTATGCATGTGTCAATAAATACACACGAACATTGATGATAAGTAATTTATGCATGTGTCAATAAATACCTTAAAGTGTTTTAAAGTATCTTAGATTCTAAATTAAATACATTGGAAAAGTTTAAAATTTAAGAAAAACCTTAACGCGTAAATTGATATGTTACCCGGATAAAACGCGTGTAATGCAACTACTAGATAAATAATTTGTTATTTACATATCATCAATATTAAAATGTACGATATTATATGATTTCTTATAATAATTTTTATGTATTTTAAAAAGTAAAAAGAGAAAAAAATATATAAAAATATATAAAATTGTCATAGTGAAACAAATACCACCCAAACACCCAATACTACTCAAAAATTGAAAAATCAATCCTTTCCACCATCACCTAGCTGTCCAAACCATCCCATCCCCCAACACAATCTCTTTTCTTTTCTTTTCATCCAATCCATCAATATCACATTTTAACTTTTGCAACTTTTGAAATTTGCCTTTTTGGTGCTTGGCGGGTTTGAACCGAGGGCTTACGCGTTACCATGGGATTACTCTACCACTGAGTTAAAAAAAAGGCTTGGTTCATTGATTAACACAAATTGATGATCAAAGTGTCATGCCTCCATACCTCTTTTGGGATGTTTCTTGTAAGATTTGACCACTACACTCATATGATTTGGATTACCATGACATGGAGGGTTATTTATACAAGCAAATTCTACACATCACCAATACAAATCACCAACACCATGCAAAGCACTCTTTTCCTTCTACCCTTCTTTCAAATTTCATTCAAGACACCCCTACCTCCTCTTCATTTTATTTCCAACTCATTTTCTACAATCTTGGGTGATTCAAGTGTCATTGTTGAAGGCCAAGTGACTCTTGAAGCTTTCAAGCATCCTACAACATCTTCTTCACTTTTTCTTGTTGGGTTTTCTTAGTTCAAAGAATCAAGTCTTCTTTTCCTTGCATTTCAAGAATACCATCTCTTTCTCCTTGCTTGTTTAAGGTTAGCACCTTGTTTCTAATCTTCTATACATCACCATGATGTGTTCATGTTCACTAACTCATCCCAAAAGTGCTCTAGCAAAGTTTAAAAAGTAACAAAACATGTAAGACACTTTCTGGCAGATTCATGTTCTGTGTTTTCAAGACCATAACTCGACCTAAACATGGTCAAATGAACAGTTTCTTGAGCCTAACATTAACTTTAGGATGTCTAGTTTCTAACCCATCCAACCTTGAAATTTTTAGATGAGTATAACCCATCCAAAACATACAAACAAATTAAAGTGTTGAACCTGATTTTTTGGCAGAATAAATAGGGCAGAAAGAATGAGACATAAGTTATTCTTAAAGTAATAAAATAAAGATTTTCTTTCTGTGGTAACTTAGCTTAAGGTGTTAGGTTTAAAAGTAATATAGGCTCTATTTGTGAATGTAAGTTTTGACCCCTCAAAAAGGTAAATTCCATAGACATATACAGAAAAATACTGCATTGACATCTGTTGCTTCATGAACCATTTAGAGCCACTTAAACTTAGTTTCATGATACAATCTATACCTTTTTGGAATCCTAAGACATAGATCTATATGTGATAAAAGTGTCAAATTTTATAAAAATTCTTTGTACCATGAAAATAGGATGACAAACAGACCCAAAAATCCCCTTTGATGCTGTCAAATGCCTATATTTAGATAAAGTAAACTTTTGGAGATATTTAGTAAAAATGAAACCCATACACATGGAAAGTATAATACCATTATATTTAATATAAAACACCTTCAATACATTATGTATTTTTAGGAAAATAAAGATGAAGACAGGAATCTAAATAAAACATTTACGACTCGACGTATCTAATTAGGCAAGTGACATTTTCAAAACTAACTTTGTGGATGAGTTATGCATGATCATCTAGGGTTAGTAATCATCACCTCATGAATATATGTGATTTTGTTTAGGAGATTCCTATACCAATCATACATACAGACTACTGCTAGTATTCATGCGTGCAATTGAGGTGAGTTTTCACGGCCCCATGTTTACTTATTTTTCTTTTGGGGGAGATTACACGCAAAATTACTAACTTTCTTGGACATATTTACTTGTCGATGATTTCACATATTATATAAGTTGTTTGCTTACCATATGAAGTCCCCTGTTATCGAACCGTTAGTTTATTTCCTAAAGCGAGGTAATCATGGATAGTACTATTGGGTTTGACTACCCCCACCTGGGTTAATTACCCTAACCTTGACTGGAGGTCTAAACGGGTGCATTATTAGCCTGTTCACACCCATGCTCATGGTAGGCATGGGTAGGGGCAACTTATTACAGTTACAGTCTAGCTTCGGTTGCGGCGCTTATATAATTTGTAGCATTGTATGTACAACAATCAAATCATAGAAAGTATTGTGGTCCTTTACGCTAACTACTATTACTTAAAACCTGTGAACTCACCAACATTATGTTGACATTTTTCATGCATGTTTTCTCAGGTAATTGATAGATGCAACAAGTTAAGCTAGCATGGATCATCTCATGTTTAGGGCCATTCATGCTGTTTGGGACATTCATTTTCGTATATGTCATGCTTTGAAAACAATTTACCTTATTACTATTGCTTCCGCAAATTTAACTCTGAACAAAGATGTACCTTAAATTTATTTGAGACGTATGTTTTACAAAACCATGTAGTGGTCGATCAGTGACTATGAAACCATGACGTTCGCTCCCCGCGGGAAACCGTCATGGTTTGAGGGTGTGACACTTCCTGTTTTCCTTGTCGGTTGTTAACAGCTCAATAACAATCAAGATGATAATTTATGATGATAATTTCTCTACTAATTTTCTCCAGTCTATGCAAATCACCACCAAAAGTTATCGTCGATGATCATAAAACTCTAACATACATTCATAAAATGAAACACCCCCTTAAAATATAGGTAATAAGTGATTTTTGACTATAAATAATACCCTTGCTTTCACTAATCTTTTTGAGATAATATAATTGTCTTAAAGATTTTTGTAACATACGTAATTATTTTCTTTCATTCAAATTTTCAAAAATTATATTTATTTTTTTAATTTATGTCATAACGCATCGAGCCTATACTTACTAAAATCGAATTCCCAGAAAATAGGGCAACAGCCGTAATGCCGCAACGCGCGGACATTTCTACTAGAATTACAATTATACCGACAACTATGATCATAAGGATATCATCAATGTCGTGATCTATCAATATTACAATTAAAGGTTAACACCATGTTAATGAAATTAGGGTTGGCATTAAAAAAAGTAAAGGAAAGCGAATGAATAAATAATGAGAACTTCTTATGTATGTTTGCTTTAACGAACTAGATCGCTACAAATGAAAACATGTAAAGCATTTAAATCAGTGCTAGTAAGCAAATTTACTATCTCATATTGGTATCTTAATCTTAAGAATTATAAGGGACTTTCATCTATAGCATACTATTGTTGCGCGCTCAATGCAGAACCACTCGTGTAGTCTTCTTTCTTTCTCCCAGTTAGGCCCTATCTCGCTTTCCAAGTCTTATTTGGATGAGCCGCCAACACTGTCATCTTAATGTTTAAAAATTAAAATTAAATAATATACAAATACATATATTTTACCTTTGGATTATTTTATACATACATAGACAACTCACGTGTTTTGTATCTGACAAGTAATAATAGATGCATTAATAATGTATCTCATATATTATCGATATATGGTATCGATAACTTGCCTAATCATAACATTCGCAAATAAGTCAATATCTTGATAACACTAAGGATATGATCAAAATTTACATGGTCGTCTCATGTCCTAAGATCTTGTGATAATTCACCTTTCAATAGATCATAACATTGACGCATGGTACGCACGCTTGTGCCCGTTCATATCATGAAGTTAACTATAGTAAATAGTTATATATCACTTATTTGATGCATTATTCTTTATCATAGAATCATTGGCGAAGCTTAATTGGGGCCAGGGGGCCCCCGCCCCCCCTCTTTTTTTCGTCAGTAGTGTAAATTTTTAGCTCGATAGTGTAAATTTTCGGTCCGGTAGTGTAAATTTTTTAATAAATATAGAGTCCGCCCCCCCTAAAATAGTTTACTTTCGCCCCCGCCCCCCTAACCTTTGGCTCAAACTCCGCCGCTGCATAGAATGCACCATGACAATCAACATTCACATTTCCTTTTTTGCTTACGGAGCATGGTTATATGCCAGTAATCTATTAGCTATGTCACATAGAAAACAACTACTTGTTTGAACAACTAAGAACACTATTTGTTAACTCTAATTTACTTCTTAGTTTCCACCTTCACTAACGTACCTAGACCATTACATGTGAAATTTTAAAAACATCATAATATTACAATTATACCAAAACAACATTAGGGCTTAGGTCATCATAGGATGTTTGAACTATATATGCTTATGAAATTAGAGTTGACCTAAAAATGGAAGCAAGAAAAACAAAGAAAACTTCCTTCTTTGTGTATATATGCCTGAATCACGAGAGCGGTGATCATGAAAATGATAATTGAAAAATATTTGATATCCATGTTAGTTGCCAATCAATCATCTCGTATTGTTATATTGTTCTCAAACGCTCAATAAGGGTTATCATATATATAATGTTACTGTCACGTAAGTGTTTGATAGGTCAATCTACATAATCCAATATTGTTGATTGCATGACCTGTTAAAGTAATTTTAGAAAACCTAATTCGTTATTAGTGCATGTGAGTTTTATTCTAAGAATACAGTGCACATGACGGAAATAATTCACGTGCTATATATACTTGATGAGTAACTATAATCCGTTAATAACAATTCTCTTATATTGTTGACATGTGTTATGGGTAACTTATCCAATCATGGAATCCTTAATGAAATCAATATTGTTCTCAAAAGTAATGATATGATCAAAATATGTGTGCTCGTATATTTCCAAGATCCACATGTTAGTATACTTTAGTGCGAGATAATCAACGAGACATAATTAAATTCACCTTGCAATATTCAACGCGTCTAAGATACATGTTATGCATAGTTATGCTAAATATTTTTAATTAAAATACCAAAATTTAAGTTCATTATTTAGTGCATTCTTTTTTATCTTAAAATACACCATGAACATCATCATTACATGTTTTTTTCTTAAATAGCGTGGCTACATGACAGTTTCTTAAATAGCGTGGCTACAAGATGGTATTTTATTTGCTTGCTTCCGTCAAAATTTTACATTTTCAAACAATCATAAACCCTACCCGTAAAATCAACTTTGCTTCTTATATAGTCTCCACGTTCACTAATATATGAACTTCAACATTAGGGTTAAGATCAAATAATCTAGAATCATGCCAACATCAACATTAGGGTTAAATCATTATAGGAAGCCAAATACTATTTGCCATGTACGTGTATTAGTAAATGTTAAACGGCTGAATCTACATGCTCTATCATGTTGATCACACGTCCTATAAAATAAGTGTTTATAAACCTAAATTGTTAAATAGTATTTATTTGTGCATGCATGTTAATTTTCTCCTTTAGAATATCTTACACTATGACATAAAGTTTTTAATATTTGATGGGTAACTATAGATCCATTAATAGCAACTTCCGGTGCATTATCTATGGATGGTATGGATAACTTACCTAATTATCATAAGACATAAAAATAAATCAATGTCTTGATCCACTAATGATATGATCACGATATATACATCACACTATTTCCAAGATCCATCTTCATATATTTTAGTGTGAAAATATAGTCGATGAGAGATCATTTTCACCTTGTAATAGATCAACAAATTTACGACAAAGATATGCATACGCATATCCAATCATGTTAATTAATTCAACTATTAGTAATAGTTATATTATCATTTTATGTGTTATTTTTTATTGCAAACACTATAAAAATCAATGGTTGCATGCGTTTAAAAGACGTGTTTATATGGTGGTTATCCGATCATATTTATTATTCCTTCGAAATTGGAAATACCTCATAGACAATAGTCATCTCTACTCATCAAATCGACTTCACATCTCAGCCTCCATGCACCTCTACTAATACACCGCAACCATAAAATATTACAATTTACAAATGTCAGTACGTCACAATACTAAAGTCATACCAACACCAACATTAGGGCTTAGGTCATGACAGAAAGTTTATACCATTTTATTTAAATCGGATTTGGTATAAATAAATCAATGTCTTGATCACCACTAATGATATGATCACGATATGTATGTCACAGTATTTCCAAGATCCATCTTCATATATTTAGTGTGAAATAGTCGATGAGAGATGAATTCACCTTGTAATAGATCAACACATTTACCACAAATGATATGCCTACACATACCCAATCATCGTTAATTAATTCAACTATCAGCAATAGTTATATCATGGTTTGATATATTATTTTTTTATTATAGAATACATTATAAAAATCACTGTTTGCATGTGTTTAAGAGGCATGTTTATATGGTGGTTATCCGATCATATTTATTATTCCTTTGAAATTGGAAAGACCTCATAGACAATAGCCATCCCTACTCATCAAATCGACTTTACATCTTAGCCTTCATGCACCTCTACTAATACACCGCAACCATCAAATCTTACAGTTTATAAATGTCAGTACGTCATAATACTAATTTCATACAGCACCGACATTAGGGCTTATAATTAGGTCGTGACAGAAAGTTTATACCATTTTATATAAATCGGACTGGGTATACAAAAGGTAAAAGGAAGCAGACAAAAAAATGAAGTTAACTTCCTTATACTAATATATGCTTTAACCGCTAAATCAATAAAGATTTAAAAAAAAACTCAAAAACCGACATAACTTTTGAATTCCATGTTGGAAACCAAATTAGTCATTTCATTATGGTATCTTATTTTCAATGGTCAAGTTTTGTGATATTAGTTCAATTTGTAATGGTCATGAAAGTTATTAGTTGTCATATTCTTCACAATGCTGATCACATGTTTATACTTGATAGTAGTTTGATAATTATATGAAAATGCACACACTTTTTTGTGAGTGATGTATAGTTCGGAGCTTGCTTGGTTACTTAGGTGATAACTCACACGTTACATAATTACATAATATAGCTGACGGATCATGAGGGGTCAATTTTTACGTACAAAATAATTTAGAGGGAATTAATTTTTTTATATAAATTGTAATACTCTAAAAGAAATCATTTTCTTATAGTTTTCAACAAACAAACGTTACTTTTGTGGTGAAACGAACATAATGATCATTACCAAAATGTAAAGTGATGTGAAAAATCATGTGATATAATGATGAATTAAGAATAAGTCTACATGTGAAAGAAGGTTACACGGCTAAGACTAAAAGTATTTTTTAAAATAGCATATATTGACAAAATATAGAGTTATAATATGATACAACTTTTTGCTATAAAATGAAGGCAAATGCTATAAGAAATATCATAAACTAAAATGTTTATAGGCAATTATGTAACAACAAAGGGGGTAAAGTGTCAGAGATACTAACTGAAGGGTCAAAACTGCCCAACATTATTGGCCATTTGGCGGACGATTTTGAATTAGTAAAAAATCCAAACCGTATCTGAATGTTCAAAGTTCAAACTTGACACCATTGATATCCATTTTGGGCTGTTTTTCCTTTTTCACAAAAAGAAAAACATTAATCTATTTCCTCTTTTATAAAATTACATTTTCTATTTTTGACGACATAAATTATTTTTGTATTAAGTTTCGAGTTATTTAAAATATAAATTTATTTTCTTTGTAACATCTTTACAAATTTGTTAATTTACAAAAATTTAAATAAAATTTTTATATAAAACTAGGTCATGCTAACTTTATAGATTTGAAGAAAATCTATAATGCTCTAGATATATAAAATATGGGGAAAACTTTATAGAATATTAATAAAGTTTTAATAGTATTACAATTAGGTCACTTATATTTTTTATTTGTTTCAATCAGATCACTAAAGTTTTAGGAGTGTTCCAATTATATCACTCATATATTTTTCCAATTTTTTAAATAATTTATAATTTTTTAAAATAATTCAGTTTACTTATAAACATTGTTAATTTTTTTGAACACTTATTTTTTTAAAAAAAAATTTGTTTGCAACTTATAAATCACTTAATTAGAACAATTCTAAAATTTAGTGATTTAATTGGGACAAAAGGTCTTACGAGTGACCTGATTGGAAAAAAAAACTTTATGAGTGACTCAATTAAAATAATTCTAAAATTTGATTACTATTTTATAAAGTTACCCTATAAAATATGTATCAAAATAAAAGTAAACACATCGTAACAATGTATTTATACTATTGTACAATATGTATGATAAAAAATTTCAAATAAAATTATATTATAAATAAAACCTAGAAAAATATGAAATACATAAAGCCATACCAATGGATACAAAGGTAATTTGTAAGAGGCAAATACATTAACCCGGAGTTAATATCATAAATTAAGCTACTTTCTCTATATTAGAGTCCTAATTTTATCTAAAATGCACACTTGTGATTTTCTTTAAAAGTTATAACTTATTAACTTTTAAAACTATCAAATCAAACGTCGTTTATCAATTCTGATATATCAAAGTGAACACGTAATTATTTTAAAAATAAAATACACAAAGCGCATTTTAATGACTATTTCATGAAATTATTTTAAAAGTTGAGAAACTTTAATATCTCATAGTTCGGTTGATGGATTTTTCTCGTATAAAAATAAGAAAGTATATTATATTTCTAACAATTGTAAAATTTAAATAGTTAAATAAGATAATAAAATCTAGTAATAAATGTAAAATATTTGTTCATTCTCATTTTATGCAACTCCCAACCATATCATATTACTAAAATTAGATGAATGTAATGTAATATGATTACAAATATGAAACTATTC
The DNA here is from genome assembly GCA_024085815.1 of Flaveria linearis. NCBI lineage: Eukaryota > Viridiplantae > Streptophyta > Magnoliopsida > Asterales > Asteraceae > Flaveria > Flaveria linearis. Next base: position 62,349,802 of record CM044012.1, read on the forward strand.
AAAAACAACCTTCAAAAATCCCACTTTTTGCAAAATTTCAACAAAAGGCCCTACTATTTTCTTCATATATAAATACCCCTTGTGTAGAACACAGTATGCACCACTTGTTCCCCTCAGAACTCCAAAATTCTCACTCTCAGAATAATAAAAAAAAACCCTAATTCCCCTCTTTTTCAGTCTCAATACCCATGAATCAACTGATGTTTCACTTCAATTTCTGTAAAAACTCAACTGCTTTCTTTGATTTATGTAAGATCTTGCTAGAACTGTAAGGGTTTCAAAGCTTCCTGAAGGTTTTCATGTGAAATTGAAGGTTTTGTTACTTTATATCATGTGGGGTTTGATTCTTTTGTGCTTGTGGTGAATTTTGTCAAATTTTGTTAGGGTTTAAGTTGGTTCGAGTAGATTGGGTCGAACAGACTACTGAAGAAGAAAAGGGTAATTGAAAATGGTGACGACAGACGTTGAGCTTGAGCTTAGGCTACAGCTTAAGGAGGCAGGAAGGTTGCTTTCGAACCCACCGACTTCCATTGATGAGCTTCTTCATATTCTTGATGTAAGCCCTCAATTCTGATTTCTGAACTTTGTGTGAGTTTGTTGATGTTACTGATTTTTGCTGTCGTTTTATGAGGACTTAATTGTGCTGTTAAATGTTGCATGTTGTTTTCTTGTTACATATATCACCGATTTGGGTAGTAGATGGTGATCTGTGATCACATGTTATCTTAATTTTGCATGATTATATGTGGGAGATAGTTTATCTGTCTTAATGCTCTAGATCAAAGTGAATCATGTATCTATTTAGTTATTTAAGGTTTAGATAAAGTTTATCAGTTGAAATGAGGTTATGATTTCCAGGGGTATGATGATCATAATGCCATCATAGATCGCTTTTAGGTCATGATTGAAGAAACTTTTAGGGGACTCTCTTAAGCTCTAAGTTTTATAACTTAACTTTCAGAATTTAGGTGCATTCTTCTAGTTTTTGTATAGGTATAGTTGCAGAACCAGAGGTATGGTGACATGTCTGTAATTTAGTGTGTATGTGATCTATAAAGTTAGGTGTAAGTGTACTAAAATAAATGAGCTATATGTGAAAATAGATAATAATAACGACCGCTGTAATTACGAACACTAAAGAAGCTGGTACGTGGTATTTTTGATACAATGTTAAGAGTATTTTAGAGACCTAATGAATGCGTATCTATGCTACTAGATATAAACCGAACCCTGTGATCTGAGAATCATGATACGTCAATCCGTTGTAGGCAAGTTTCTGAATCTAATAGCAGAGTCGTAATACAAGATTTTAGATTAATTACTCGCAAATTAAAAAGATAAATGATGTAGACAATGGTTAGGGTTTTTGGGAGTTAATGTCATTTAACCACATTTTAGAACATGAAATTCGCCAATCTGATTGGTTTTATGTAATTTTTCACTTCAGCAATTAGATAAACTTTTGTCAATGGTGGACCAATCACCTAATAATACAATGCAAGAAGCCCTTAGTCATCCAATGAAAGCCTTGGTTGGGGGACGTCTCTTAGAACATTCAAATATGGATGTGAAAGTTTTTGTAGCTTCCTGCCTCTGTGAAATAACAAGAATTACAGCACCTGAAGCCCCATATGATGATGAAGAAATGAAGGTACATCACATCAAACGTTAGAAAATTTCATGCCGTCTTTCCCTCGTTATATCCATTTAATATACTTATGTTATTAATATATTTTTGTTTTGTATCCACAGGGTATTTTCCAGTGTATTGTTTCTTCATTGGAGAATCTATCAGACACATCAAGTCGCTCTTATGCCAAGAGGGTCTCAATTCTTGAAACTGTTTCCAAAGTTAGGGCATGTGTTATAATGCTTGATCTTGAATGTGATGATTTGATTGTGAAATTGTTTGAGCACTTTATGAATTCAGTAAGGTATTATATGTCTCATAGAGTAAAATACATATCTTCTCTTTTTGTATATGTTACCATAAGTCTATGACATGTTGCTTTTTTTTCAATTTTAGGGACCATCACCTTGATAAAGCATTTTCATTAATGGCAAATATTATGGCACTTGTCTTGGAAGAAAGTGAAGAGATTTCACTTGATTTGCTCAAACCACTATTAGCAAGCATTAAAAAGAATAGTGAGGTATGAGATTAATTATATCATGTAACTAAATGTAATTGTTTTGTAATAAACTATTTTCCGCTATGTAGGGTGTTTTACCAGTTGCGAGAAATTTAGGAGAAGAAGTAATTAAAAGGTCTGCAGATAAACTGCGGCCTTACGTTAGTAAAGCAGTTACCATTTGGGGCGATTCATTAGTTGACTACGGTCAATTGTTGACTTCTGTATGTGAAGGGACAAGCAATTTTATTGAGCATAATGATGAGAGTGCTTCAGTGCAGCCAAAGGTATACTTTAAAATTGGAAAATCTGTTATTTCTATCTTTATGACACTTGTTTTCTGTTTCTACAGGTTGTCGGCACGCCGACAGTTGTATCATTAGATAATGCAGATCAGGCATGAAATTTCATATTTGACAATTTTGATTGTTTGTTATTAATATGCTTTACTAAATCATATTTACTAACATGAAAAACATTTCCAAATCAGGTTATCAGCAATAAAGAAACGGAAAATGTAGATGTCGTGAACGAAAAGCCAGAGGGGGCTGCTCCTTGCTCTAACTTGCCAAGCAAGTTAGATACCAATGATTCAGTTGCTGGAAATCAGGAAATGTGGAATCACAACCTGATAAAACAACAAAAGTAGACAAATATATTGTTTCTGAAACTGTTCATGGTGAGGATAGAGCCGGAAAACGGCCCGAGCTTGTGGTTTCTGCTCAACAACCGTTACAAAGTGAGGTCGCAAATCCTCCTTCACAAATTGGCAGCCAACAAGAAGAATCCCAAAGTAAGATTCAAATTAAGAAAGGGAGCCGGTCAAAGAAAAAGGGCTTGAGTCAAACTGATCCGCCATCAATGGTTGCTGTATCGATGAAGGTAATGGAAGGTAGTGACCTGGACGTGAGGTCACCTAAACGGATTAGAAAGAAAACTCTAAAGGCTGAGGAGAATAACCCTTCAGTTACTATTGGTTCAGATGTGGAATCACCTAAGACTTTAGGTAAGAAAGTAAAAACCAGTGATTCAGTACCCAAGCAGGCCAAAAGGTCGGGCAAGAAAACTGGCGGCGGAGGTTCAGTTGCTAAGAAGCCTAAGACGTCTGGTAAGAAAGAGTCAGGGTTGAAGAAAACAAAAGAGGATGACAAGCAAGTGGTGGAGGCAGGGGATTCGGAGGTTAAATCTGCAAAACAATCCCTTAAGAAAGGTAGTGAAACAGATTCAGATTCTAAACCGCTGAAACAGTCTGGTAAAAAGGCTGATAAGAAAGTGGTGGAGGCAGGGGATTCGGAGGTCAAGTCTGCAAAACAATCCCTTAAGAAAGGTAATGAAACTGATTCAGATGCTAAGCCACTGAAAAAGTCTCGTAAAAAGGCTGATAAGAAAGTGGTGGAGGCAGGGGATTCGGAGGTCAAGTCTGCAAAACAATCCCTTAAGAAAGGTAATGAAACTGATTCAGATGCTAAGCCACTGAAAAAGTCTCGTAAAAAGGCTGATAAGAAAGTGGTGGAGGCAGGGGATTCAGAGGTTAAATCTGCAAAAGGTTCCCTTAAGAAAGGTAATGAGACTGATGCAGATGCTAAACCACTGAAACAGTCTGGTAAAACGGGAAAGAAGCGTAAGTTAATAACCAAGCCTAGTGAAGATAATGCAAACAAAGATAGGGAAACTGTTTCAGACAACAATGCACTTAAGCCGTCGGAAAATAAAGAAGTGGAAACTGATTCAGACAACGCACCACTTAAGCCGTCAGAAAACAAAGAAGAGGAAACTGATTCAGACAACAGACCGCTTAAGCCGTCGGAAAATAATGAAGAGGAAACTGATTCAGACAACATACCACTTAAGGAGTCAGCCAAAAGACGTAAGAAAAACAGTTCCGTGGCCAAATCATCATTAAAGGACAAAGATAGCAAGCAGGAAAGTGGTAAAAACATTAAAGAGAAGGATCAAACAAAATCTTTATCTGAAGATGATGACGTAAGATTTTTACTTTGAGTATTTTCTTTTCTTTCTCTATATTTGCGCTTCAAGTAATGAGGAAATTAACTAAAATTATCTACCTTTTTAATCGTTAGGGTATGGATGTTGCTCTAAAGACGGTGCTAAACAAGGCTACGAAAAGGAAAGGCAGCTTGGAGGGAGCCCTTTCGACTAGTTCAAAAAAGAAACGATCCACCACTAAAAATAAAGTAAATAACTCGTGCCTCATAGTGAATTTTAGTCAATATTCTTGCATCATGATTTAATGGTTAGATTGTTATTACTATTATCGTTTGATAGGTAACAAAGACTATAAAGTATAATAATAGCTTGGTTGGTCAGAAGGTCAAAGTTTGGTGGCCTGATGATAAGATGTAAGTGGTTCTTAACAAATCTAAAGTTTGTTTCTTGTTATATTGCTGATATTTACATCCTTGCTTGTAGGTATTATGAAGGTGTTGTTAAATCCTATAATTCCAAAAAGAAGAAGCATACGGTTATTTTAGAACTTACTATACACAAGTTTAAGTTACCTTTTGTCAATCATGACTACCATCTTACATGTATTAAAGCGGAAATAATAAACAGGTTGTGTATGTGGATGGTGATGAAGAAACATTAAATCTAAGGGAAGAAAAATGGGAAATTCTGAAAGATTTTTCTGCCAAAAGTAAGGAGGTTGATGTTGAAGTACAAAATGCTGATATTCTTCCAGAAATGTATGCATTACCTATGCTTCGATCGTTTTTTTTTATTGTGCATATACATTAGACCAATTTTCCTCAAACTATTGATTTGATATCTTTAAATAGAGTTGGTAGCTCCGAGGGTGACAGCAAAGTCGAGTCAAAAGAGGTCGTTAAGTCAAAAGAAGATGATGAGACCAAGAAGGATGATAAAAAAGACCAACACAAGAAGATTGTGTATTCTCGAGGGAAAAAAGGAAGCAAAGGTAAAACAAAATCTTCTGATGATAATGTGAAGGAATATGTATCTGGGGATGCTGCCAAAGAACCAGAAAGTCAAAAGGAAAAGTCAGCAGAGACCCCAATGGGTCAAAGGTTGGAAACAAGGAACAGATGATGATGAATTATCTGCAACCAGGTGGTGCTATAGTAGGCTTGCAATGATAGATTTTGGTAGTAGTTAGGGTCTAAATTGTCTGGTAGAATATGTTATCTTTTGTTTCTATAGTAGGGTAATAGGCTGATTTATGTTACTTGCCTTCTTTTCTTTAAGATGTCTTTCAAAAAACTTGTTGGTTTGGATGCAAAATTCTTGGTGCTTTTCAATTGTTCTTGCAAATTGTGGTGTTGACATTTGACAAATCATTTAGGAAAGCACTCAGTGATGAATTGGTATAAACACACACTCTTACCCTCTCTATTGAATGAACACAATAAAGAACACAAGTGTTGAGCAATCAAAGCTTACTTGATTTTCTGTTAATAAAAACTTGAACACGACAACTTACTTAAATAGAGAAAAACCAACAGAAGAAATAAACGTGGACATCACCCACTTGCATAAGAATCGGAACTACCTATAGACTAGGTAAACTACTACTACAAGACTTATTCTTTGCAACAGAAAAACAAAACGGTAACATTAATGCTGACTCATTGCCACCTGGAGCTGCCACATAAAGCTGTGATATTGACTTTCAACACCCCCTCTCAATATCATAGTTCATCATTCCCATGTTTGTTGTGTGCTGCAACAGTTTTACACCGGTTAGACTTTTGGTTAGTGCATCTGCTACTTGATCCTCAGAATCAATTGCCTTCAAATTGATTTCTCCCTTTAAGACCTTCTCCCTGATAAAGTGATAATGGATTTCAATGTGTTTTGTTCTAGCATGAAACACTGGATTCTGGGCTAACTTGATTGCTGAAATGTTGTCGCACCATAATCGAACTGGGTAATCAATATTCTGGTTTAGATTCTTCAAAAGTTCAACACGCCACACGCACTCTTGGGCTGCTACAGCAGCTGCCCGGTACTTTGCCTCAGTAGTGGATAGGGAAACGGTAGGCTGATGTTTGCTACACCATGATATAGGACTTGACCCGTATAAGAATACATATCCGGTTGTAGATCTCCTCTCATCCAAATCACCACCGTAATCGGCATCGCAATATCCAAATAGCTTGGGCTCAACCCCCTTGTAAAGCAAATTCCTCTTCCAATAGTAGCTTTAAGATATTTTAGAACCCCCTTCATAGCCACCATATGTGGCTTCCTAGGATCTTGCATGAACCGACTAAGAACTCCGACCACAAACGCAATGTCGGGTCGGGTTAGTGTGAGATAAATCAAACTACCCACCATCTTCCGGTAACTTGTTGGATCATCAAGCTTCTTGCCTTCGGTAGCATATAACCTAGCACTTCGATCCATAGGCACCTTGCCAGGCTTGCAATCAGTCATATTAAACTTGCAAAGCATATCAGCAGTATACTTACTCTGAAGCAAGATCATTTCACCTTTATTGTAATGTAATTCTAAACCAAGAAAATGTTGCAGCCTCCCCAAATCTTTCATTTTAAAACGAGTGGACAGGTTTGCTTTTAGTAAGTCAACTTCTTCTTCTACATCTCCTGCAATAATCAAATCATCTACATATACAAGGATAAACACAACCTTCTCACCAAGTTTCTTAACAAACAAGCTTGCATCTGCGGCAGTAAGCTGGTACCCGTTTTGCTCCAAGAATTCTGCAATCTTACCAACCATGCTCTTGGTGATTGTTTCAAGCCATAAATTGCCTTCTTCAACTTGCATACATACTCCGGATGCTCTTGACTCTCAAATCCCTTTGGTTGTGCCATATGAATAACGTGATCAAGTTCACCATACAAGAACGCGTTATTGACATCCATTTGCCACAACTTCCAACCTTTGCAAGCGGCTAAGGCTAGAAGTACCCGTATCATTGTGATCTTGGCCACGGGACTAAAAGTGTCTTCAGAATCCAACCCGTATTGTTGAGAAAAACCTCGAGCTACCAAACGAGCCTTGTACCTTTCAACCGTTCCATCAGCTTTTTGTTTTACTTTATAGACCCACTTGCAAGAAATTGGGTCCACTCCGTACGGTTTGGTACGAGCTCCCAGGTTTGGTTTTGGATAAGAGCACTCATTTCCACCTTCATTGCGTTTATCCATTCTTCCTTCTTACTAGCCTTGAGATATGTTTCTGGTTCGTGAAGTTGCTCTTCAACTATAGCGACTTTTGCATACATTTGTGCATACCTTGTACTGGGCTTTTTCTCTCTTTGTGACCTTCTCAACCTTGGTTCTGGATCTGCTCTTAATGGTTCAGCATGTTCTTGACCACTAGACTCTTCTTCAATGCTTTCATCTTCACTGTTAGCTTGTTACATCATCTGCCATTTAACTTGGGAGGCTTTCAAGTCATCTACTAAGTGTTTAGAATCTTCCAGGACTTTGTTATCAGCCCCCCACCACGAGGAAGCCTCATCAAAAACAACATTTCTCGAGACATGAACTTTGCCGGTATCAGGATTGCAACATCTCCACCCTTTTCTTTCTGGATCATAACCTACAAACACACAACGTATTGCCTTTTTCTCCATCTTGTGACGAAGATGATTAGGAACAAGCACGTAACATACGTAACCAAAGATTCGAAAGTAGTGAACAGTAGGTTTGAGTTTGAACAACCTTTCATATGGTGATACATCCTGCATGCTTTGTGAAGGAGTTCGGTTGATGATATGGTTTGCTGTTCGCATCGCTTCAGCCCAGAACCGGCCTGGAAGGTTCTTATCATGAACCAGGCACCTCGTAACCTCTGCCAAATGACGATTCTTGCGCTCGGACACACCGTTTTGTTGGGGTGTGTTCGGGCAAGTAAGTTGCCTTCTAATTCTTTTGTGCTTTAAATACTTATCGAACTCATCAGATAAGTACTCCCCGCCATTATCTGATCTTAAGCAGGCCACTGTATAGCCTGTTTCCCTTTCCGCCTCTGCCTCAAACAGCTTAAATTTATCGAGTACTTCTCCTTTTGTTTTCATAAAATAAATCCAACAGTACCTTGAAAAATCATCAATAAAGGATACCATATAATGCATACCTTTTATTGATGCGTGTTTCGATGGGCCAAATACATCAGAGTGCACTAAGGCTAGAGGCTCTTCGGCTCGATAATCAGAAGAAGAGAAGGGCCGCTGATGTGCTTTACCGTATTGGCACCCGGAACATATTATGTTCCTGTTTACTTTGAGCTTTGGTAACCCGGTCACTAACTCTTTCTCCATCATAAGTCGTAACTTGTCGTAGCCCACATGCCCTAGTCGATGGTGCCACAAGTCCGCATTCTCTGTACTTTTTGTCTTCTCAACATAAGCATGTTCAGCAGATAACACATACACAGTTTCATTCTTTTGTCCTTTGAGAATGGGAGTTGAAGAAGTTTTAAACTCCTTGAAAACCTGCACATCTTTGGGACCAAATAAAACATAGCTACCTTCAGAAGTCAATTGAGAGACAGATAGAAGATTCTTCTTCATTCCCGGGACGTGGTACACGTCCGACAGCTTCAAATCGCGTCGTCGATCCTCAGATGGGAAAATAACATTGCTGTGACACCCTACACATATCCAACATCGGCCGTGGAGGAGAGATTCCTGGTTCATAAGGAATGTCTGGCCTCTAATATCAACAACGCGTTTTGGGCGTATTGGTTGTGGATGAGAGGAGAACTCCACAGTTAAGCGTGCTCAGGTGGGAGCAATCCAGGGATGGGTGACCTCCCTGGGAAGTTTTCACCCGGGCAACCAAAAGCAAATCCGTAAGCTCCTCGTGGGCGAAGCGGACAATATTGTTGGTGTGAGAGGCGGGTGTTACAGAATGGTATCAGAGCCACTCCTGTGCCGTTCGGGGTGTGGGACATACCTCACCAATGATGGTGACTTCTCGGGCTCATCGAGGACGATGAGTCCAAACAGGGGGTGCTTGTGACACCCTACACATATCCCACATCGGCCGTGGACAGGAGAGATTCCTGGTTCATAAGGAATGTCTGGCCTCTAATATCAACAACGCGTTTTGGGCGTATTGGCTGTGGATGAGAGGAGAACTCCACAGTTAAGCGTGCTCAGGTGGGAGCAATCCAGGGATGGGTGACCTCCCTGGGAAGTTTTCACCCGGGCAACCAAAAGTAAATCTGTGAGCTCCTCGTGGGCGAAGCGGACAATATTGTTGGTGTGAGAGGCCGGGTGTTACAGAATGATATCAGAGCCACTCCTGTGTCGTTCGGGGTGTGGGACATACCTCACCAAGGATGGTGACTTCTCGGGCTCATCGAGGACGATGAGTCCAAACAGGGGGTGCTTGTGACACCCTACACATATCCCACATCGGTCGTGGACAGAAGAGATTCTGGTTCATAAGCAGTGTCTGGCCTCTAATATCAACAACGCGTTTTGGGCGTATTGGCCGTGGATGAGAGGAGAACTCCACAGTTAAGCGTGCTCAGGTGGGAGCAATCCAGGGATGGGTGACCTCCCTGGGAAGTTTTCACCCGGGCAACCAAAAGCAAATCCGTGAGCTCCTCGTGGGCGAAGCGGACAATATTGTTGGTGTGAGAGGCCAGGTGTTACAGAATGGTATCAGAGCCACTTCTGTGTCGTTCGGGGTGTGGGACACACCTCACCAAGGATGGTGACTTCTCGGGCTCATCGAGGACGATGAGTCCAAACAGGGGGTGCTTGTGACACCCTACACATATCCCACATCGGTCGTGAACAGGAGAGATTCCTGGTTCATAAGGAATGTCTGGCCTCTAATATAAACAACGCGTTTTGGGCTTATTGGCTGTAGATGAGAGGAGAACTCCACAGTTAAGCGTGCTCAGGTGGGAGCAATCCAGGGATGGGTGACCTCCCTGGGAAGTTTTCACCTGGGCAACCAAAAGCAAATCCGTGAGCTCCTCGTGGGCGAAGCGGACAATATTGTTGTTGTGAGAGGCCGAGTGTGACAGAATGGTATCAGAGCCACTCCTGTGCCGTTCGGAGTGTGGGACATACCTCACCAAGGATGGTGACTTCTCGGGCTCATCGAGGACGATGAGTCCAAACAGGGGGTGCTTGTGACACCCTACACATATCCCACATCGGCCGTGGACATGAGAGATTCCTGGTTCATAAGGAATGTCTGGCCTCTAATATCAATAACGCGTTTTGGGCGTATTGGCTGTGGATGAGAGGAGAACTCCACAGTTAAGCGTGCTCAGGTGGGAGCAATCCAGGGATGGGTGACCTCCCTGGGAAGTTTTCACCCGGGCAACCAAAAGCAAATCCGTGAGCTCCTCGTGGGCGAAGCGGACAATATTGTTGGTGTGAGAGGCCGGGTGTTACAATTGCCGATATGGGCAATTTGATGCTTAGAATTATCAGCAATGACAACCACTCTGCTACCACCATACTTCACTGTGTTGCTCAGCTTGTCTTTGTCACCGGTGAGATGATTAGAACATCCCGAGTCGACTATCCACTCGTCTAGTCGATTTAGACTTCGATCGACGGTAGTTGCTGTAAAGGAAGTACTCACTTCCTCTGTTCGAGCAACTAAGGCTTGAACATCCCATTCTTCTTCGTCTTGAACAATTGCTGAATTCCCTTGATCTGATTGTTTGGATTTACAGTCCTTCGCCATATGACCCCTGCAACCACACTGATAACATTTGTACGGGAACCGCTTGCTATGTTTTCTTGACTTACGATCGCCTCCATTGTCGTTCTTTTCTGATTCATACCCCCTCTTGGACTGAGCCTCGTTATGGTTGGGCCTGGTGGGCTTGTGATAACTATTTCTTTTGTACCGGCCTTTACCCTTTGTTTTCTCAGCATACAAAGCTTGTGTATCTACCTTGGGCTGTGAACTAATCGACATATCTTCGAGCTGCTTGGCTAGGGCTTCTTGACCCGCGAGTAAGTTCTCAAACTCACCCAGGGTAGGCTGTTTCGGCCAGCCTTGAACAGCCGCAACAAAGCTGTGAAACTCGGGTTTAAGCCCGTGAATAATTATCCGCTTCATCCTTGATTCACCGCTTAGCTTGCGGATCAAGCTCCCCAATTTCTCTGCATAAAGTTTTAACTTTATGGAAATACTGTGAAATCGTCATCTCCTTCTGTGACACCGATAACAACTCGTTTTCGAGAAGTTGCAATTTGGTATCATTCTTCTTAGAGAACAGTGCTTTGAGAGCGTCCCATGCCTCCTTTGGCGATCCAGCTTCTCGAATATGATCAAGTAATTCTTCCTCCACCGTCGTCTTTAACACAAAGAATGCTTTCCCAGCCTTGATTCTCCATTTTCTCAAGACCCCATCTGCATTCTCTCGTGCCGGTTGGGTAACATCCGCTCGGTCAACAACGTCCCACAAATCTTGGCCTTGTAAATACGAACTGATACAAGTTGCCCAAGAATTATAATTCTGGTTGTTAAGTTTCTTGATGCCACCGACGAGTTGTAGTTCCGACATGGTGAGGACCTTGCTCTGATACCAATTGATGAATTGGTATAAACACACACTCTTACCCTCTCTATTGAATGAACACAATAAAGAACACAAGTGTTGAGCAATCAAAGCTTACTTGATTTTCTGTTAATAAAAACTTGAACACGACAACTTACTTAAATAGAGAAAAACCAACAGAAGAAATAAACGTGGACATCACCCACTTGCATAAGAATCGGAACTACCTATAGACTAGGTAAACTACTACTACAAGACTTATTCTTTGCAACAGAAAAACAAAACGGTAACATTAATGCTGACTCATTGCCACCTGGAGCTGCCACATAAAGCTGTGATATTGACTTTCAACACTCAGTTTTGCAATCAAGATTGCAAGAAGTGTCCATGTGATTGATATGAATCACATGTGATTGATATGAATCACATGTGATTAGCAATTTATTGGTGGAGTCTCAAGAGTACTTCCTTTGGTTCCGGTGTCAAACCGTTAAAAAGAAGAGTGCAAAGGAAAGGGTGCAAAGAATGAACAACCCTACCTGTAATGTCACTTGAAAATTAACCGAGGAGTGTGATTTTTGTTCCGGTGAAACTAAACAAACGAAGAAGCGTATCTAGTAATATCCACTTTTGCAATAGTTATTCTTAAGGTTTGAAGATTGTTAGATAGCAATAGTTATTCTTAAGGTTTGGAGATGGTTGGATGAGGCCTAAGAATAAACATATCATTTATCTCCGTATATTCTTTCTAGATTCGTATGACCTACACTGGTTTTGGAATTATTATTTAGTTTATTTAATAGCGAATACATATATATGTGGTAGATTTTTATTTTGGACCTATGTGTACTTGACATTTGTTTAACGCTGTGTTCCCGAGTATCATTTAAGGAGAGAAAAGAAAAGAAATGGAAGGAAAGTAGAAATAATTGTGTTTCAGAGTTTTTTTTAATGGAAGGAAATGAAAGGATTTTTAGAAATTAATGTTCCCGAGTTTACTTAAGGAGGAAAAAGAAAGAAAATAAAAGGAAATGAAATGAAAAGGAAGGATAAAAACAATCCTTTTAAAATGGAAGGAAAGGGAGAGAAAGGAAAAGAAAGAAAAGAACAGAAGAGAAGGGAAAAAAAAAAGAAGAGAAAGGAAAAAAAAGAAAGTGTTTCATTTCTTTTCTTTCGTTATGTAAACTCGAGAACACAACGTAAGAGATATTCTGTCACTCAAAGACCACTATTGTTTTTATTGTTCTTTGCAAGTATAAAATCCTATGAATAGATTTGTCGACAGAAAGACATTTTGTTTTTTTATATATAGTAATGCGAATATAAGCCGGCCAAGATGACTAACAACATGAGTATCTAAAAGATAGATCATATGTTGTTCCTCTTAATGGTTAATTAGTTAGAACACTCACATAAACGTTCCCTTGACTTGTAGCAGGAGAGAGAGAGAGTGCAGAGGATCAAATCTTATTACCATCTTCAACATATCTGGTGCTGCAAATAGTTCCCGCGTTTTACAGAGTTCAGGGAGGGTCCGTCCCATTTAAGGGAAGATGTACGCAGTCTTTCCCCCACATTTTGTGGGGGAGGCCGTTTCCACGGATCGAACCTGAGACCTTCGGTCCCTTAGGAGCAGTTTTTACCGGTGCGCCAAGGCCCGCCCTCTTTACCACCTTCAACATACACCCAATGAAAATGCATGCAAATGAAGGCAAATGCTAGTAAAGTGTATTGCACTCTTCCCATAAGAACTAGTAACGCACTATTAAGAAAGTAAAAAAGGAAGACGTGACTAATTTATCTGAGTAAAGTAGATGAATTATTTGACTAAGTGATATGACAAATGTCAAAATTACTAACATAGTAAAAGCTAGGTATTGACCTAAAAAGTAAAAGTTTAAATTCAACAAGATGCAATATTTTAGGATTAAATAAGTATAAAACCACTTTAAATATATATATATATATATATATATATATATATATATATATATATATATATACCTATTCTAATAAAAGGGTAACTAGTGTTGCCACATGGCAACACTACATAACTAGGGATGCCACATGGCAACACCACATTTATTTTTAACAAAATTTTCCCGTTTCTCTCTCTTATTAAATAACTCCATTAATTACTAATTATATTATTGAATTCTTTTTTGATTAAAAATTATTTTTAGAAAAATTTAGAAATAGATACTTTTTTATGTTTATTTCTAGAGAAACAAATTTTTATTGAAACAAATTTTCTAAGACATCATACTTTTTTTTAAAACACAAAATATTTTAAATTTTACATTTTTTAACATGTTTTTAAGCGAAATGTTTAATTTATTTTTTTTGAAAAAATAAAAAAGTTAAAAACAAAAATTTTAAAAGTTGATGTTATTGTTTTATTACTTATATTCCTTACACATATATAATTTAAATCATATATTATTTTATAATTAATAAAATTTATTCTATTTAATATTATTTATTCAACTCGTGTAATACACGGGTTCACTAAAGCTAGTATATATATATAGCAATGTCAAACTGATTTAATATATGTGATCCTACGATCGATCAAGTGATAAAAACTACGTTACTAAGGGTTGCATCTTGGAAAAATTATTTATTAAAATAAATGGTTTGAAAAATATTTATCAAAATGTGTGTTTTTATTTATTTGTTTTTAACTAATCTTTATAATTCTTTTCTTTTTATATTTCATTAATTAGTCTATTTTTATAATTTTTTTGTCAATCAGCTTGTTATAGTTTTTTTGTGAATTTAAATTATGTTCAATTTTATTTTTAATTAATGCAGTTAGATCGAAGCAAATGAAAGAGATGGTGTTGAAATTCATATTTGTTGTACATACATAAACATAAATTAACACTAGCTAAATACTATGAACTTAAGAGTTTTGAAATTGGTTTCCTGGAAAATAAAAAATCAAGGAACTACTTATGGTTGGTATTTGGTTAGGAATACCGATTACACTAACTCGAAACAAACCAAATACTGAAAACATATTATTGTCGGTATTTGGTTAGGATCCGTAGATAAAAAACCCGATGACCCTAATATCTGATTACACACATCAAAACATTGTCAAACTTTTCAGTTTTTAATTATACTTTGTTTAAAATTTTCATAAAATATATATATATTCAATATTTTGATAGATCGAGTGTAATTAATTTTACTTATTAAGTTAGAAAATTATATAAAATTTAACTAAACTGGTGACAAAACTTAAAATATAACTCAGAGGGTTGTCATGAATTCTCAATGTAATAAGTTAGTTAAGGAAATAAAAAAAATTATAATAAGTTGACTACGGGTAAAAAATAAAGAAATAATAAGAGATTGATTGAATGAATGAAAATATAAAGAGAAAAGAATTAGAAAAGAGTTAGTTAGATATAAAGAAAAAAACTACTTTAATAAACATTTTTCAAATCAATGATTCATTTTAATAAATATTTCTCCACCAACACTATCCTATAAAAAAACTTCCTTCTTGTACCCCTGGTGCGCGTTGTGCGTCTAAAATACGAGGTAAACAGGGGCTCAAAAAAACACACATGTTCATAATATTACGTTTAGATCATCATATAGTCACAATATGTAACTGTCAAAGGGTGGCTCAGTACCGATATCGCATTGCGACTGCACAGGCAGGAAATGATTGCCAAACCAAAACAACCAACACTATTTTCAATATCCGCAGTTATGAACTTGTTCTTATGCTTTCTATGAACTCAATTTCAATATCAAGAATCTGCAAGAAAATCATATTCCCTTTGTATTTGAAGATAATTACTTATGTATCACACCATAATACAACGTCAAGCAAGTTACTTTCAACTTCAAATAAGAAGATACCTTGTAGAATCGATGCTTGCAAAGATGATTGTTGATCAGGGGTTAAGAAATCTCTACATAAGCTTAAACCCTTAATTTCATTGATTTGCTCCCATTTAGGGGTTTCGCCCCCAATATTTGAGTCTTCCGGCTGCCGGTGACGATCACTTCAAGGGGTGCTGTGAAGATGCATCGGTGAGGGGTGCATCGGTGCATCGGTGCATCGGTGCATTGGAGAGGGGTGCTGTGAAGATGCATCGGTGAGGGGTGCATCGGAGTGAACGTGCGGTTGTGGTGTGGAGATGCATCGGTGAGGGGTGCTGTGAAGAAATTGGCAGGGGATTAGGGTTTTGTTGGGTCGGTGACACTGTAGCCACCGATTAAAGTCTTTAATATGTATATATATAATATGTGTTTCTAGTCAAACTTGATATAAATGACATACGATAGATCTCTCTTAGGTTGCCTATATATAATACATTTAATATATGAAAGACCTTATGAATATCTAACATGACTTCAACATAAATTAGCTTAAGATTTTCGTGAATACCTATGATTTCAACATAAATTATCCTAAGATTGCCATATGAACAACGTAATTTTAATAGATACGATGTTTTCTATTTACAGGTAAATATAATAATCGAGCCCTAAATCTTTTTTCTTTATATCATGTACTAGCTTTAATAAAGTCATGTATTCTATAAGTTGACTAACACCACAAGAAAAATGACATTCAACAAGGACAAAAGTCCTCGCTAAATATTAGAATGTCCTCTCTGAACATGTATAGCGAGAACATGTCCTCGCTGAATATTCCTCGCCAAAGCCCCGTGGCTACAGGTCTACAGCGAGGATAGTCAACGAATACAGCGAGGACATCTCTGACTTTTGAAAAAGTAATTAAATACCCTATAGCAAGGACTTTGTCCTCACTATAAAATTTACTTTAAATAATTATAAAAATACATATAACATATATATTTATACATTATACGTGTATAAAGGTATTATAAACGTATTTGTTAATATATTTATACATTATACGTGTATTTAATAAATACCCTACAGCAAGGACAAAGTCTTTGCTGTATTTTAGAGAGGACTTTTTTAGTATTTTATTTTGTCATTGCTAAAGTCTTTAAAGAGGACATTGTCCTTGCTGAATGACTGAGAATTTTACTGCCATTTTTACTGTAAATGCAGCTTCCTGATCAGAATTTTTCTGGGTCAATGCCTGTTCTGTTTTCCAGATTTCCATCAAACACCAATGATATAATCAATCATACAACCAAAATATCATCATACCATAATCGGTTACATAATCTAATACCAAAATCTAAGTTCAAATGACAAATTCGGTTACATAATCTAATACCAAGATCTAAGTTCATAAGAAACATTAGGATAACCTAGTTAGAGTTGTCGCTTTCGTAATCAGAGTCAAATTCAATCACAATATTGTGTTCTGCCAAACCTTTTACAACATTTTCCAATTTTAGCAAGGCGCGTATATTTTCTCTTTGATGATGCCAGCTTTTCATTGACTTGTTCTTGGGTGTAGACAGGTGGTGGTGGGGTAGATGGTCCTGGACTAGAAGATGATGAAGTGTATCGGGCCAAACCGGGTACAACATGTCCACGACCCTGTTAAACCCATGACGTGTACCCAATACCTGATCCATGATCTGCTTCTCTGTCAATGGATTAGCTGCACCTTCTTGTCAGCTCAGTAGGTCATTCATTTCATCCTGTATAGTTATAAAATAATAAATAATCAATGTTATATAAATCTAATCATTTATGCAAATTAACCAAAGGAAGTACCTAAAATTAAAAAAAGCCAAATAACTAACTGATTACTTACATATTGTTGTTGAGCAAGTTGTGGCAATGGGATTTTCCCATTTTTAGAGCACCTCTCCTTGAAATTCTCGATTAGACTCGGATATTTTCCATCAATCTGACGCTGTACGTAACACATGAAATAAAGTGAATACGTATACTTGATAACAATTAAACGAAAAATGCACAAAACCTATACTACATATTACCAAACTTACATTACAATTTTATATTATATATATATATATTTGCTTTAAAAGTGACTTACATGGTCATGTCTGATCGATACAATAGACTTGGTCCCATGGTAACTTGGGTAGCGGTGACGGGATCTATTACTTTTGTTCACCGTCGAGCGGCGAACATTGTCTTCGCTGAAGTAGGAATTGACCATCTCATTCCACATCTCAGGCGTCACGCCCTCAGGAACCTTCTGGCAAATGGCATCTCTATTTTCCAACCCCCCAAGTTTGGTGAAATTATTTAACTTGAACCTGTGTTTTGCACCAGAATAGAGTTTGGCGCAAAGCTTCATGATACCAGCCTCAAAAGGGATTTTGTAACCCGGATGATCAAGATAAGGTGCCAGATTAAAATAAGTCTGTAATTTATAAAATATATATATAATAATTAGCAACATAGTATGTTATTTAAAGTTTCAATATATTAAACAATCTTAACCTCCATAGTACTCTTGCTTGCGCTTGTACATATCGTTCACCATGATGTATTCATACCTTGTAACCTTAACAAAAACCCTTTGAGTGTATATGACGTTCAAGTTCTTCGATCGTACCCCATTCGACGTTATTACAATTATTACACGGGCAACGACATTTACCTTCAGTGTTCAAGTGGTCCTTACACCTCACAAGAAATGCTTGGAGACCATTCCAAAATTCAACAGAATTTTTGTGTTTCAAAACCTAACTCTTATCTATAGTCATAACTGTGTTGACAACAATGAATTATCAAAATTAGCAATCATAAACATTAAATTAAACCTTAATTTATATACATATTCAAATCACAAGATCAAATCTATTTGTAAGCTATGCATTCCATATGAATTTGCAACAAAAATTAGTATCTAATGAATCAAAACTAAGCCTCTACTGATCAACCTATTACATAAACTAATCCATATCAATTTAACTAATCAACTTATCACATAAACTATACATGACCACCAATCAAATAAACTATGCATTACCAACAATCAAGTAACCTAATTACAGTCAAGAATCACACTTTACAATAATAAAAATTCACCATTAAGCCTCTACTGATCATAATTTACAGCCAAGAATCAATCTGAAAACCTAATTTCACAAATCAACTTACCAATTCAATCTCACAAATTAACTAATTTCACCCGAGACCACCTAATTTCACAAATCAATCTGAAAACCTAGTTCACAAATCACATAACCTTACCCGAAACCACCGAGAGGAGGCTACTGATCACAATTTACAGCTGCGAGATGGTGGTCGGTCCCGATGGTGCAAGTCGCGATGGTGGAGGTCCCGATGGTGCAGGTCGTGATGGTGGAGGTTGCGATGGTGCAGGTCGCGATGGTGGAGGTCGCGATGGTGCAGGTCCCGATGATGTAGGTCCGATGGTGCAGGTCCCGATGGTGCAGGTCGCGATGGTGCAGGTCGCGATGGTGGAGAGCGCCCAATGGTGGTGCAGGTCGCGATGGTGTAGTCGCGATGGTAGACCGGAGAGCGGCCGATGGTGGTGCAGGTCGGCCGCGATGGTAGCCCGCTGCTAGGTTTTGGGGGGAAGAGGAGGCGGTGTTAATGGGGTTTAATTGGGGTTTTGATGTTATTTGAAGAATAGAAGTTATAAATATAAATTGTATTTTATATGTTAATTAAGTTAAGTAAATACTCATTTAAATAATTGAGATACATATAAATTGTATTTATGATTACACTAGTTTTATTAATATAATAAAATTTATTAATTATAAATTAATATTCTAATATATGATATTACCGACTATATAAAAAAATTTTAATTATGGTGATGATGATTTGTAAGGATGCTCGTGGTGTTGCCACGTGTCATCTCAAGTTATTCTTTTATTAGCGTAAGAATATTTGTTTATCACTTATAAATAATGGTAATTACGTAGAACTAATTAGATATATACATCATACATGTCTTACGTACGTACGTACATATAAATACATCGTACACACATGTCATACATACTATACATGTGATATATACATCACATTGTACATTATACATGTGATACATACATACATACACACACATGTCATACATACATACACACACATGTCATACATACATACATATATACATGTACATTATACATGTGATACATACTTACATACACACACATGTCATGCGTACTATACATAAATATCCATACATAGATACATACATTGTACATCATACATGTCTTACGTACATACGTACATATAAATACATTATACATTATACTTGTGATACGTATGTACATACATGTCATATATACAAGTAATACATACATATATATATTGTACATTATACATGTGATACATACATACATATATACACATGTCATACATATTATACGTAAATATCCGTACATAGATACATACATTATAAATCATACATGTCTTACGTACGTACATACATACAAATACATTGTTATGTGATACGTACATGCATACATGTCATGCATATAGTACATATATCAAGTAATACATACATACATTGTATATTACACATGTGATACGTACATACATACATACGTGTCATACATACAATGCATATATACAAGTAATACATACATACATTGTACATTATACGTGTGATATGTGTATGCATACATGTCATACATACATACACAGTATATCCATACATAGATACATACATTGTACATCATACATGCCTTACATATGTACATACATAAATACATTGTATATTATATATGTTATAAGTAAATACAAACATGTCATACATATTATACATACATACACGATATATACATACACCATACACACATACATGTAATAAATACGTGTCATGCATATATACATACAAAAAGACACTATATACATACATACACACATATATACACACACATACACTATTGCAAATTTGTGCGCAATTTTTATTTTATTTACGAAAACTGAAAACATATTTAAATACAATATCTTCTATTTCTATTTAAAAACAAAAAATAAAATTCATAAATACTTTCAGCGAGGACATTGTCCTCACAATATGTGACCCGAGAATTTTTTAAGTTTTGGTGGGAATTAAAAATACGTATTTACCCAGTATTTTTTAGGTTTGTTGGGAATTGAAAATTAAAAAATATGTATTAATCTATAGCGTGGACATTGTTCTTGCTATAGCTTTGGTCAAAAAAGGTCCCGCTTTTTTATATATTTTCACATTCATTAAAATAAATGAATAATAAAAAAACCTGAAAAATGATAGTGAGAGGATATTGTCCTTGCTAAAGGTCTGTTCAAACTAAAAAATCATTTGACCCTACTTTTTTGTCTTTTAGTGTGCTATAGTAAGGACATTATGTCCTTTCTATAAAATTTTCTTGCTAAATGTCATTTTTCTTGTAGTGTAAATTGAAAAAAATTAAAATGATAATAAAAGATAAGATACGATTTAAATTATATAAAAGTAAAAATTATAAGTAATAAAACAATGCTACCGATTTTTTAAACTTTTATTTTTTTATAAGTAAAACATGCATTTTGTTCCAAACAACTGTTTTAGTAAATTGTCATATTTAAAAACTTTCTAATTATAACTCTTGGGTTTAAATATTTTAAGTTATAATTTTTTTTAAAACATCAAAATTAAAATATTTTTTATTTTTAAAAAGTTTGATTTTTTTATAAAAAGTTTTATTATAAATATTTGTTTCTTTAGAAGTAACATTAATCTAAGTATCTTTTTCTTAATATTCATTAAAAACTATAATCTAAAAAGAATTAAATAATATTATTAGTAATTAATATAATTATCTATCTATCTATTATAATAAAAGATGGTTTTAGTTAGACACTTGTCAAAATTTTAAAGCTTTTAATTTTAGTTTTCCTTCTTATCTCTCCTATTAAATAACCACCTTAATTACAAATGATATAATTTAATTCTTTTTAAACTAACTATTGTTTTTAATAATTTAATAAAGAGTTATCAATGTTGATGTGCAAGCAAACAATATCATTTGTTTTGTTGTTCTTGATTTCTCCAAGACAAGCCTGTGAAAGATGCAAACACCCTATGACTTTCTAAAGCGGAGGTTATGGGTTGGAGTCTCAGTAATATGCTCCAAGTGGGTCAAGTGTTTTATCACAGTGGGCCTTTGGGTGGTGGGTTTCCCTTGAAATGATGGGCGAGCCGGGTCACCAGCGTTGTCTGTGTTCGCGGGCGTGGGTGGCTTTTCGCCAATGGGTTTACCCGGGTGGCCGAACTTAAAAATTATTCGTTGGCCGTTCAAAAAAAAAAAAGAGTTCTTTTAAATATGTAATTTTTAAGAAAACATTTGTTAAGATAAGAATTTTTTCTAAAACATCAAAATATTTTAAAAATATGAAATATTTAAAAATTAGTGTTTTAAAATAATGTAATTTATATAAACCAAAATAATTAAAATTCAGAGTTATAATGAGGTTTTTTTAGAAAGGGCACTTTTTTTAATGGTTTGTTTTGGAACAAAATATTTGAATTTTTTTTAAAACAAAAAAATTATTTTATTACCTATAATTATTACACAGAAGTAATTTATTCAACCCGCGTAATATATGGGGTAATAACCTAGTTTAATTAATATGAGAGAGAATATTGAAAATTTTGACAAGAATGAATGTGTTAATGCCACGTGTCGTGCTAGTTACATTTTTATTAGAATAGAAATATGTTATGTTCCAATAGTAGTACTATTTTGAATATGTATCATATCGACCGATTGAATCAACTGTGTGATAATAAGGGAAACAAACGCTCAAGTATAATAAGCAATAATTAAGCAAATCTCACATAGATAGATTGTGAAAAGGTTGGGTACATTATCATTGATTTTGTGTTGCCTACTTGCCTATGTTCTTTAATCTGACCAAAAATCATATTATATAAATGCTTATGTACGTGAGCAACTTTTTCATGTAATTAACTTTATAACACTTCATGAAAACATGATACCTTTCATGTTTGGAGGGAAAAATAGTTATAATAGTTTTTTTAATAAAGTTTAAAACTACGTTTAATACCACTTTGAGTTTTTTTTAAGATTGAATAATGTCAACCGTCAATGCTGATTTGACGCTCCAGATAACTCATCCAGATCATCATCAAGGAAAAAATTTACTACTGTAAAAACCTACTCAAGACAGGTTTGAACTTGATCAACCTTAAAGATCTCAATTTCAAACCATTACTCTCATGTTATTACATCAGAAAATTAAGACAATTGTAAAAAAAAAAATGTTACAAGTATCACAACATCCATTCATTAGACTTTATTTATAGTATAACAGTTTTATTAAAGGTACATTCATATCTAAAAGAATATGAAAATTAAAGTGCCTGCAAGTTACCCATGGTATCCATTAATTAACCATAGTGACAACCTAGTTCATAACTCGACGCCATTGATCCGTGAAGGTCACCCATTGTCTAATAATCACCTAAAATCATGATCCAGTGCCAATTTTCTAAAATGTACAATCTTGAATAATTTCACATTCCCGGATTCACATTCCTTGTCGTTTATTTACAATGAACTACATCCCAGTGTTCTTCTTTAAAATTGTCTATTGTTGTGATCATTATATTGGAACTTGGAAGTCTTCTTCTGGATCCTATGAACATGCTAATCCATCGGTAATGGCTCCTTACTTATGCGTAAATCAAGGGATTCCTTGAAAAGCAGCCTAAGATGTTTCATACACCTATAGCTTGTGAAGTTCACAAATACATCGTTACATTGATCACCAATTGAGGTATTAGTTTGATAAGTTTAATTTACAGTATCTAACCGTAACAATAACCAAATCCATAACTCAAACACCCTTATCTATCTCCCTATAAACGGCCGATGGTGTGAGATTAGATTGGAATAATGCAAGGATGTAATCCCCTTAAATAACCCTCAAATCAAAGTCTCAAAGAGGATAAGTTAAAATAATAATAATTAAAACATAGAATGAAAGTTAACTGTACAAAGACACATTTAGACCGGGCTGCTTCAAAGCCCAAAACATAGGAGACCAATTCACTCATCACCCTTTCGATCATAGAGAATATAAAAGAGATAATGTTCATTAATAAATTTATTTATTGGGCCTTGAAAAATATCAAAAGCAAAGTGATAAGAAAAATCCACTGCAAAAACTATTCAATTCAAATCAATTTATGTAAAGTCGCACACACCCAATCTCCAAACCTGACCGCCACCGTCTGTCAGACACCATCTTGTGGCACTCGTCTTCTCCATCTCTTCCGATATTATTCACAAGATTCCCCTCACCGATGCATGTGTCATGACCCATAGTCTCTCAACACCACCATAATAATCACCCAAAGAAACCCTAGATGTGTTTAGAGAGAGAAAGAAAGAGAGAGAGGATGAGTGTTAACTGTGTGGTTTTTTATTACTGAAAGAGTATCTCTGTGTTTCTTTATGTGGGTATGTTGTGTTGTTGTTGCATGTTTATAGATCTGACTGAAAGTACATTTTTTTATTTTTATTTTAGGGTTTCTTGCAGGTTTTTGAAGTGGTTATGGGGGTGATAGAGGTAGAGCTGACAGAAGAGAGTGAGCACACAAAGGCAAATTGTACCAAATTGTGTTGTATGATTGTTTTGGGTGCTCATGATCTATCTGTCAGCTTCTTCTTCGCTTCTTTTTGTTTCTCTCACTAGAGTTGATTGTTTATGTGTTGTCATAAATGGTTTTCTTTGAATTTGAGTGTACTTGATCTTGATTAGAATGGGGTTAGTATTAGTGATCTGTTGTTTTAACTTTTTCTTTTGGTGTTTTATAATCAAGATTAGTTAAGTGTTGGTTTTGTTAATTAGTATAGTTAAACAAGAAGATGTGTGTGTATCTGTTTTGCTTGTGTTTTGTGGAACAGTTGAAGAAGAAGATATGTTGGTGTTATTTACTAATCATAGTATTATAGTTTCGAATTTGATGAATCCCAATTGAGAAAAAATAATATTTTAATCTTGAATGTGTATATATTAGTTAATTAGGGATAGGGTTTGAATTACTATGATGAAAGCGTGTCTTTTCATGGTTTACTGTGCTAAATCAACGGAAAACTGACATTAGTTTATTTGATAATTAGGATGGTCCTCACTATTTTTATTTTGCTTTGCGCATGCAAATTGTTTCAAGAAAATATGGAGTTTGACTGTATTTTTTGTTGTTAATTTGATTCTTTCGTGCCTTTGGGGTATAACACGGGAAATCCTTTGTCTTTTAGTTTGTGTTTTCATTCTAGTTTATGTTAGATTATGGCCGTTCACATTCCTTTTCATCTACCTGTTTCTTTGATTTTTTAATTGCAGATTACTAACTTTTGAGTCAATTTGTGTGAAAGAAAACCAAAATCAGGTATGTTTCTGTAGTTTAACCAAACATATATGACTTTGAATCAACTTGTTGACTCCATTGTAATTTGCTTTATCTTGACATGACACCTTACATTTGCATTATGTCACACTTCATTTGGTTTTGTGAAGGGGACACATTTGTGTTTGATCTTGTAGCTGTTCTTAATTTCTTCTTTCAACAATTTCTTTCTTCTTTTTCTCATGATTGCACAACTGCATGTCACATCTATCTCCTACTTCTCTTAATATTATGATTATTGTGGTAGAAGTATTCATTTTTTAGTAAGAAATAGTCTTTGAGCTTATTAATGTGGTAGAACTTGAGATCTGTTCGAGAGGGGAATCATTTGATCCAGTAAGAAACAGTCTTTGAGCTTATTGTTGTGGGTTCTAAAATTATTTCTGCTTTTCTTTGAAAAATTCAACACCACCCATTTCAAAGCAGCATATGACCGAGTTCAACTTGAGAGTTGAGACACTAGAAGCTGTTTTCTTTATCAAATTTACATGGTTATATTGTAGAAATTAAATATTTTACACCATTAGATCATATAGAGTCCAAAACCAAAACAACTGTAGTTTTTTCAATTAGATAGAAGTTGTTATTTGGGTAAGCGGCTGTTTGGTAGCCTCTTAATCAGCCTCTTAATGGTTCAGCACTGTCTGAATGGTTAAGACATTTGCCTCTGAATGGTTAAGCATTATACAAATGCTGAATGGCTAAGAGGTCTAATGCTGAATGGTTAAGATCTCTTATCTGAATTGGTCAGACATTTGCCTTTGAATAGTTAAGTGATATACCAACTCTTAATGGTTCAGACCTCTTAATGGTTCAGCACTTAATGGTTCAGACCTCTTATTCGTTCAGCACTTAATTATTCAGATACTACCAAACAGCCCCTAAGTTGTTTTATTTAGTTTTCTATTTTAGTTTTTGCAGAATTTGGAGTAAGATATACCTATGTTAAGAGTTGAATAGGCATGCTATATATTTTGCTATTGAGTGCCTATAGTGACTTTCATGGACAGTTTTTAATAATTTATTCTCAACGACATAACTTATGATATTTGTTGTTTACGATAATGACCGCATTGTCACCTAACCCATGAATGACTTTTGAACTTTGATATCATTCATAGCCTTGTGTAATTTATTCCTATTAAATATCCATTGGAATGAATTGAAAAGTACTGAATAAAATACCTTCATCAAAAAGAATGTGGATCTTCGGTTTCTGAATGATAATTGTTCTTCATTCTTGTGTCACAATAACACCCAAGTTCAGCTTTAATGACGACCTGTGTGATCTAAGCATCTGTTAGGGTCTCCAGGCTCTTGAAACTCCTCTGCAAATGTGAGAATCGCGCGCGTTCAGTGAAGTGAAGGCCAAAGCTTATATAGTCCACCAATTTACGACCTTTTGCATTAATCAACACGAGTTGAACCTTTTCACATTGCACAACATACAGGTTGACCAAAGATCAAGGCCTTTTGAGACTATGTTTACACGATCGGTGACCCACTCTACTTTGAGCGATCCTTGAAGCCAAATTTTCACCTATCTGGGAACAAAGTTGTTATATGTAAGTGTTCGTATAGTCCCACAAGCAAAGCCAGCGATCTTAAAGATGATATGTAATTAGTCCAGTTCAATAACTTTCTTAAAGTAATTGATTTTGGTTATACATGTACAATATATATATATATATATATATATATATATATATATATATATATATATATATATATATATATATACATCTTTCTGGTGCTACAATACGTTGGAGATCTTATACATGGCGGTACTTGAAACATTTTGGTGTTTATGTTTCGTCTCAACAATCAAACAGATATCTTAGTGGGAGTTTGTATAAACAATAATGATATTATTTGTGGGTTCCATCTTGTTATGATAATCTATTTATTAGCTATCCATACAGTTGTTCCTAAGTAGGTAGTGTACAACTGTACATGTTCCTTGATTCCGACCAATATTATATTAACTAGGGATGATACACAGACGCGCGTTGCGCGTCTTTAAAACTGAAAAAATCGAACCAATATTCAGTTAAATGCATATTGTTTCTATCATCATGGGCTTTTCTAAGAAAGGCGGAGTTTGTTCTAAATAAAAGACATAAGCGAACATGATTAGTGATCTCAAGTTAACGTTTGGTTTCTAAAAAAATAATTTTTTTGGCTCAGATCTGGGTTTCGGTTAGCATGGCTGGAACACAGGTTGCAGTTGTAGAACACCACACCTGCCGTCACCGAGTATGCCACGTCAATTAACCACTCAGCCACAGTCATAATAGCAATAACCAAGAAACCCGAAGCATACAAAAATAACACCTCAACAATTTCGAACAATCAACTAAAAGTAACAGAGGCACACAGATCTCAGATGACGTGTCGTCATCATTATCGACTCATAAACACCGAAACATGGTGTATTATTGATAAATGATGTGGATTGAAAAAGGTTCAGCGTACCTACCCCTGTTTCTCCGTCGAGAACCACCACTGTAGGTCAGGTAATGAAAAGGGGAATACCAACTGACCACCGATTGATTTGGGCAAACAAACCTCAACAACCACCATATAAACACTGTGGCGGCGGGGCCGTCGCCGGTTCACCATCCAGGCCAAACGCCGCCGGAAGCAGTGTCGGAGCCCATAGACCCCGTAGTATCATCAAAAACCTAATTAGGGCTCTCAGACGCGTCAAGCGCCATCATCATCGAGCAAAAGATGCGTAGAATAGGACCTGAGGATCAGCCGGACGCCACCGAAGGCGGTCTATACACCGCCGGCGACATCTAAGTCGACATATCTAAGGCAGACTCAACATGCACCACCACCCATTGATGGTGGCGATACATGGATCCACCAGAGCCGCAAACACCAAGCAAAAGATGTGAAGAATCGGGCCTGAGGGTTACACAGACGCCACCAAAGGCGGTCGATAGACCGCCGGCAACGTCAGAGCCCACAGATGTAAGGCCTGCGGTGATAGACGGGTCCACCGGAGCCGCCACCCGTAAACAATACCATCAACCCCCAACCGCCAAGGGCGAGGCGGCGCAGACGTGGGAAAAGAGCAGCGACCCAACGTCGTCGGAGGAAGAGAGACGGCCACCACCGCAAAGGGGCACCCATGGAAGAAACGACCACTGGCTAACATCTGTTCAATATTAAAGCACAGGCACACGGACCAATACGACAATAAAATACCAAATATACCCCCGTTTACTGTTCATCAGCTTTACAGTTCATCAGCTTGGTAAATTCATAGTACAAGTAATTAAGAAACACTTAAGCACTTAAGCAACATAGAATAAAAGAGCAAGGATGCATCATAAAAACACACACACACATATGTATATCTTACTAACATATAGGCGATCACATAGCATTGGTCCTCGGTCTGTCCAAATTGGCCCATGATCTAACTTCCAGTTAGCCCCTCACAGAACTCAACTGGCTCGTTAACCTTCCAAAGTAAATTTGGTGGAATTGTTGACACACAACAACATAGCATCTCTAGTTTTATGCACATCATGAAATTAGCAAGAGGACAATAGAAGGGACATTTCAATGGCAGTTATGATCAAGCTCAGAACTGGCTGTCAATTGTGGCTGCTAACCATAAACGTTAGCCACGCTAAAGCAACCGACAACATTTTTGCAGCGTCATCACAGCCCGAGGCCAATGTGAATAGTTGAGGCATTATTTTATATATTATTAAAACCAACGACAGGAATAGTATCGTGAGGCCCTTTGAGCATTCGGTCTCATATGAAAAACCTAAACATAGATTCATCATATCATCATCGACCAGAACCATGTTGGACCTCGTCAACATTGGGAAAACAACATACCCAACAGAAGCAATAGACTAACAACATGGTTGAAGTTCTGCAACACATTAGCCTTAGATGAGCTGATGTTCCAAGCACCAACATCATGGTAATACTATCCATAAGTGCACTGTCAAAAATAAGATACTTGCAACATAAGTAATAAACATTTAAGCACTTAAGAAGCACAAAATAAAAAATCAAGGATGTATCATAAACACACACACACATATGTATATCTTGCTAACATAGACCGACCTCCGCCTCCAGCAACATAGGCACCACCGCCGACCTCGGCCTACACCAACACAGCCACCACCACCGACCTCCGCCTCCACCACCGCCGACCTCCGCCTCCCCAACCTCCGCCTCCACCAACACAACCACCACCATCGACCTCCGCCTCCACCAACAAATCCACCACCCCCAATTTGGGTTTTAGGGTTCGGTTTTAGTGCGAAAGGGGTGAGAAGGTCCGGTGGGTGGTCGATGTTTATTTCAGTGAAAAGGTCCGATGGATGTTTAGAGCTGAGAAGGTATTGAGGTGGCGGGGTGTTACGGTGGCAGTGGTGATGGTGGTATTAGGATCAGCGGTGTTGGGGCTATAGTGCTTATGATGGTGGTGGTGTTGTGGCAATGGTGGTATTGTAGTGTGGTGGTGTTGTAGTGTGGTGGTTTGGTGGTGCTCATGTCATGGTGGCGGCAGAGGTGGAGCGATGGTGGAGGTGGGTGGTGGTGTGACGATGGAGATAGCCAAGTGGGTGTTGGTGGCAGGAGGTGGTGGGTTGGATAGAGATGGAAGAGGGGTGGAGATGGCCAAGTGGGTTTACTGTTCATCACTGTTCATTGCGCACTGTTCATCGCGTTTATACTATTCATCGTTTGGTAATTTCATATTATATAATCATGTATTTTTTCAAATGATTGAATTAATGTCCTAGAGTATTAAACTAAATCATTTTTTAATATTAAGGGGATATTCTGATTATAAGTAATGTGTCCGACAATTAAAATAGGGGCGTGTTACAAGTAGATGTTGGGTATTCTACCTTGAAAGAAATTGAAGATTTCAATATTACTAAAGTTGAAGACTTGAAGCACAAAATCAATAAAAATATTAGTCTACGGTTTATTTTGTAATTATTGTAATCTCTAGATTAGTATATATTGTAACATATGTCTTTTTGTAAGGTGTAGCTAATTCACCACATGTTAGGGTGAATTAGGGTTTCTCACCAACAACAATATATCATCATCCCTCATGGATGATGAATTCAACATCATATCATCATTCTTATGAATGATGATTTCAACAATATATCAATAACATCAAGCATTCATCATCATTGTATGTGTTCTTCACGTTTATCTTCATCATGATTTATTATATTTTAGCATCTAATCATTCAATTCTTGTTATCATCAATATGAATCCTAAGATCCAAGCTCATGTTCACGTTCAAATCATGAACACACAATTGGTATCAGAGCGGGGTTGTGGATTCATATTGATTTTTATGAGATTTCACGTTTAGTTTGCTAAAATTATTGAAGATTTGAAGAAAACAAATCAACAATCAATCAACATTAAGGTTTGCGGCTGCCTCAAGTTTTAATCAACAAGGGTTTTCGACTGCCTCAATCAAGGTAATTAGGGTTTGTGGTAGTTGAAGTGGGATCCAAAAGAGGCTGTCGAAGGAAGCTCTTGTGAGCCAAATGGAAGCTGCCTTGTGGGATTCTAGCGGCCAAATGAAGCTGCCAGAATATGGGTGCCGAATGTAGGCTGCATTGGACACCTTGCGCACCAAAAGAAGCTAAAAATGGGGCTGCCAAATGAATGCTCTTGCGGATTAGGGTTTCTTGTGAATAAGGCTGCTCCCGAACCACATTAAGGCTGCCGAATGAGGATGCCTTGCAAACCAAGTTATGAGGCCGAACATGGCTGCTAAATATGGCTGCCAAGTAGAG
Organism: Flaveria linearis; assembly: GCA_024085815.1. NCBI lineage: Eukaryota > Viridiplantae > Streptophyta > Magnoliopsida > Asterales > Asteraceae > Flaveria > Flaveria linearis. The sequence goes on from CM044012.1 coordinate 62,380,570, forward strand.
CCTCATGCGACTTTGGGAAGCCCTAATTAGGGTTGCCGAACCAAAGTTCGTTTGCGGCCACATTAGGGTTGAAACATTAGGTTTGCAACCTAGGGTTTGCAACCTAGGGTTGCAAATGGGCTCGGGAACACAATTGGGTTTGTTTCTTGGGCTCCATCAATAAACAAAAAACATTAGTTGGAATTGGGCTCAAGTGTTGAAGATTGGGCTTATGATCAACAAAACAAATTTGGGCTTCGTATTCAGGCTCTCATCAACAAAAACAAGTAACATTGTTACATAATATAGTGGTAACAAAGTTTTGAAGACCTCGCTTCCGCATCAACAACAAAATTTCTTAACTTTGGACAACTATTCAACAAAAACAAGATCAAGCTTCAATTCATATTGGAAATCTACAATTTAGGGAGAGTATTGTTGGGTATTCTGCCTTGGAAGAAATTGAAGATTTCAATATTATTAAAGTTGAAGACTTGAAGCACAAAATCAATAAAAATATTAGTCTAGGGTTTATTTTGTAGTTATTGTAATCTCTAAATTAGTATATATTGTAACATATGTCTTTTTGTAAGGTGTGACTAATTCACCACATGTTAGGGTGAATTAGGGTTTCTCACCAACAACAATATATCATCATCCCTTATGGATGATGAATTCAACATCATATCATCATTCTTATGAATGATGATTTCAACAATATATCAATAACATCAAGCATTCATCATCATTGTATGTGTTCTTCACGTTCATCTTCATCATGATTTATTATATTTTAGCATCTAATCATTCAATTCTTGTTATCATCAATATGAATCTAAAGATCCAAGCTCATGTTCACGTTCAAATCATGAACACACAATGTAAAATACTTTATAATCTTCTATCTTTGTAAAGTTATATTCCCTTTGTTTTGTGTGAACAAAGACCTTATATGATTAAAGAGTATGATCTTCATTCTCCCTCTGTTTTGTGTAAACAAAGATCTGGGTTAAGTTCACCTCTGTTTTACGAGAGTAAAGACCTGGTGACTATAAAGATCATATCTCAGCCCTAAAAAGAATCACTTGTGATCAATTGTACATCAATTCAAAGAGCTTCAACATCAAAGCTTTCATGAGACTGCAATATGTCTCAAGATAGAACTTATAACTTAATGTACGTAGTCATTAAGTGTGAAAAGTAGTGATTTGCCTCACCTACGGAGTATGACAATTGAATGTGGAACTCATGACAGTTACTGATTAACAAACTTCAAAACATGATAAATAGCATGCCTAGTTGATACATTACTCATGTATGAATTTAAGTGGATCTATATACTTACAATCAGGTGTGCAATGAATCAAATAATCAACATCCGCAGAAGCCGAGTCATAGTATGATCCCTCTATATATATATGCATGCATGCAATTGTTTAAGTCAGAGGTTTAATTTGTCCTTTTACCTGATTTTCTCTCACGTAGACTGTCATATGCCTCTCATGCATGTTTACAGCTTAAATTTATGATGAATGCAACAGTTTAACATTAATCACAAATTTAGGGGGAGTAGTTCATGCATGAAAAACAATAAAAAGCTGTTAATTCAGTGTGAAGGAATTGGAACTTGAGCACTAACTTGAATGCAGGATACATGACACTTGCTTTCTTGTACTTAATTGCCACTCAAACAAAGTCAACATGGTCCAATATCAACACATGATTCTACTTAGTAGATATCATACATTTAAAGTTTAACAAAACTTTAATTTCCGCAGAAGTTTCAGTAATATTTCTCATCCGTAGAAGTAACAGTGAAATTTCGGCATCCGCAGAAGTTTCTGTAATACTTCGCATCCGCAGAAGTAATAGTGAAATTTCTGCTTCAGCAGAAGTAACAGTAACTGCATATTCGTAGGATTGGTAAACTACGGATGTGCTAGTAACAAGAGGGATTGCCTGAGTTAAGGCATCCGCAGATGTTAAGACATTCGCAGATGTTAAGTTTCCGCAGATGTTCTGCGGAAAAAGTAATGCATCTGGAATAAACTTGGTATACGGAAAGGGATAAAGGGGAAGTGGGCTCAACATAATTAATAAAAGAAATTAATGTGTTCGTTTATAAATAAGGTTTTTGACTCGAGAACTCGTTAATTACCTTTTTAGAGAACTTTTTTTTCAGTTTTCTAACCTAGAAAAACGCACACTTTCCCCCTCATTCAAACTTTCAAAAATCCGCTCCAAACATCATAAACATCATCATTCAGTAATCGATTATCATTGTAGCGAAGGTAAATCATGTTCTAATCTTCAGTACGGAACTGGTTAATCCTTCAATGTCATTAAAACGATTCGAATTCATATGTTAAACTGATTTTCGTTTCTATTTACAGATGACAAACAGATTCGCGAAGGAACACAACGTGTGTGCATTCTTGAATGCTGATGATCCTGCTGCGGAAGGATGTCGAGATATCATCAGATATCTTCGACGGTCTAGGCTCTTCTATGCCTTGACTGCTGTATCTTACTTCTACAACAAGATGATAGCAAGAGTCAAAGAACTTGCAGTTTTGAAAGACTGATTACAAGGAGCTAAGCCTAAGGGGAGTATTGTTGGATCTAGATAGTATAGGTCTAGATCATTTTGTATAGGCTTAGAACTTGTATCAAGTCTTGTAATTAATATTTGTAACAGTCAGTATATATATATATATGTATATATATATATATGCATTGAATCTATAGGTTAACCCATATATATGTGTGTTGCTTTGTGTTTGTTGACAGGCAAAATCAATATACTTGGTAGGATTCCTGAAATTGACCCAAGTGTAAGAAACATCTACGGATGAACATTATTGTTAATCCATAGATATGTTTCTTACAAGACCATACAAGTGAAGATTCCTGCGGATAATCAAGGATTGCATGAAGTGAAGACTTCTATGGAAGACAGAGTTCCTACGGAAGAACAACACTTCTACGGAAGACCAAGACATCTACGGAAGAACAAAACTCCTGCGGACGACAAGCCTCCTGCGGAAGAACAGAATACTTGTGTGATTTCAAATACCAAGAAGTCAAACAAGTCAACACATTCAATAACAAATCCCAAGAGATCCGGTGTTTCCTTAACCGACTCAAACCGTCTATAAATATGAGTCCTAGGGTTCACATCTCGGAGAACACAATCAATCAATATTACGGCTGTCAAGAGTTACATCATCGTGCAATCCTAACCGCCGTCACATCAACAACAACATTATTCGATTCACAGAAATCATTGTTCATAGTCATTCTTAATTATTCTTTTGTAATCATTACTGATAATTAAAGAGATACTTTGAATAATTATTGAGTTCATATTTATTGTGTTTTTGTGTTTGTGTTCATCAATAATCATTAAAACAATTAAACGTCAATTAATGATAATTTCGCGATCATTGATTTGATTTATTTTAATACTGATAATTCCTGAATTAAGATCCTTGGATTCACAGTAGACTCATTACATTCTCATTCTTTCTATCTTCTTTTATACATACATGTAGATACATAGATAGAGCTAGAGAGATGTGAGTGTCCTAATAACAAATTAAAATATTTATATAACCCAAGTCTTAAAATATTGAGGTCGAAATTTAGCAATGTACATGTTGTAATGCTTTTATCCTAGAAAATCTGGAAATTGTTGTTTAAGAAAAATTTAAATCATTGATCTTTTTACTAAAGATCAATCAATTATCTTTTACCTGTGAAAATTTAAACTCGCTTATTTTTACGGTGCAAATAACATATCGCTATTCTAATGATAAGTAATGTATCTGATGACTAGAAGTCTATTTTCTCTCATCCAATCATCCATTTTTTTTCTTGTAACAACTTTCATGTAGACCAAATGATTATAATGAATCTATATATACATATTGATGTTATATATATACACACGCGCGCACGCGCGATATTTTTAAGTATTTATATCAATTCAAGTTGATACATATATGATGTATTTTAATAATGTTATATCTTTTTATAAAAAGAAATTAAGACGAACAAACATACGTATTAAAAATCTCATATATAGCAAAGTTACAAGTAGTATCTAGGGAGTGTGAGATAGAGATAATATTTTTCTCTATCCCCAATGGTGTTCATAGATAGATGCAAGTCTTAGAATTTTTTTCTAATTTGCTCATCCCATGTCAATTTGACTCTATCTCTACTTTTCGTCCCTTCGTTATGACGATTATCATGATTCTTACTTGAGTCATCATTTGTCTATTCTTCACATGTTAAAATCATTCCAATCTTTCATCTTTTATCTTAAACAATTGCACTAGTATAAATTAACTCGCGTATTATACAGTTTTAAATAAATAAAATATTAAATATAATAAATTTTTTAATTATAAAATAATATTCTAAAGTAATATATGATTAAAATTACCTATGAGTTAGGATTATAAGTAATAAAACAATAACATCAATTTTTTAAACTTTTTTTTTGTTTTTTGAAAAAAATAACAAATATTTTGTTTCAAAACAACCCGTTCTACAAAAATATCATTTTTAAAATTTCTCTATTATAACTCCTTATATTACTTATTTTTTTATAAAAAATTTACTTTTTAAAACACCAATTTTAATATATTTCTTATTTTAATAAAATATATGATGTTTTAAAAAAATTCTTCTTTTATAAAAAATTGTTCCCTTACAAATAACATTAATAAAAAGACTTTTTTTTCTTAATAAAAAAACTATTTTTAATCTAAAAAAAAGTTAAATAATGTTATTAGTAATTAATGTAATTATTTAATAAAAGAGTGAAACAAAAATTTTTTATGAGAAGATATGTGATGTTGTCACTTCTCCACCCATTTATTTTTTTATTATAGTAGTAAATTGTCATCATTAATTTCTCTTGAAAAACTTCACTTCTTATCTAGTTTATCTTTATGTGCGTATCATTCACTTTTAACATCCTTGTCTCTACTATCTCTAGCTTTTGAACATGTGTATTCTTGATGGCCTAAAATCCGATTACGTATAACATAATCGTTTGAACTGAACCCTATAATATTCCCCTTATCTATGTTGAGAGGATTTTGTCAAACAATACTAATGTGGCTCCTCTCCAATATTCTCATTAACCAATCTGAACGTCCTTTAATATTATTTTCTGTCTCTACCACTATAGACAAACAATCCTAAAATGATTAAACTTAATTTTTTACGAGGCTACTAGGCCACTAATACTAATTTGGTGTACTCATCGTTTGAATCACTAAAGTTATAGTAAAAATACTTAGCTTTAAAACGACTTGTCTTTAAACATTTGACTTTAATGATATTGGCACCTCGATCTACCGTCTTATAATTAGGCTTACTCTCATCTACTAACACAAGTGGTTGCCTCCCGGATCGACTTGATTTACTTATGCATGACTACTAGTAAAAGAAACAGTCTCAACACAGAACCTTTAGACACCCTCATAATGAATAACTATGCATTCCTACTTGCGCAAAAACACTTGTAGTTACATAGTCTTTTCAATCTTTAATTTTGGTTGAGGTGTAAAAGTTGATCAACAATAATGGAGGACTTAGAGGTTACGTTGCTGCTAGGGTGGGCGGTTAATTAGGTCCAATGGCCAAGTCATTTGGACTTAATGTGGTGAATCTTCGTTAAGGTCAAATGTCTAAGTTCGTTATAGTTTATAACGAGCTCATGTAACTTAATTAGTAATCATGAAAAGCTATAAGTAATATTAGATGAGTACGGGGCTGTTTAGGATTGTTTTTTTTAACTCCTTTTGACTTTTGTAGGGGTGAAAAGACCAAAATGTCCCTCAAAAAGTCACCAGAAGTTAAAATTTTTAACTTCTAGTGACTTTTGAAGAGACATTTTGGTCTTTTCACCCCTCCAAAAGTCAAAAGGAGTTTAAAAAAAGCAATTCCAAACAGCCTCTACATAAATTGTGTTCTTAAAAAGAGAAAATAGAGGTTGCTACATTAATGTATCACCAATAGAAAACCAAAAATAAAACCAAAAAACACTTAAATACCATTCGCTTATAACATAGTCTCATCATATTCCTTCCCAAACCCTAACAAAACACATTCTTTTGAAAAGATGCGTCTATCTCTCTCTCTTCACAACCATCTGTTGACCGATATATTGGTACTGTTCTATTTAGATCTTCTCAAGTACACATCTTGTTTCCCACATGCTGCAGAATCACCGATCAATTACAATACCACTTATTAATCTGCAGACTCCCAAAGAGAGACGCTAAATCATGAAGAATTCTTCATGATTTGGCCCTGTATTTTCTCCGATTATAAGCATCATTTTCCTCAGATCTGATCAGAAAACCAGTTTTTCTCGTGTTTATTTTATGTGGCACGTAAAGATCTCCGTAAGGTAGTACCTGTGGTGGCGATAATGCTGGCTGACAGAAGAGAGTGAGCACACAAAGGCAAATTGTATCAAAGTGATTTATATGGTTGTTTTGTGTGCTCATGATCTATCTGTCAGCTTGTTCTTTTTCTCATATCCCACCTCATCTATGTAAGGTACTATTTTCTTTGTCCATGTGATCTATCTTTCTTTATTCTTGAGAAACATATATGATCAAGGATCTACAAATTTAGTTAATATGCATGTTTTTATGTATATTGTCAAAGTTAAGGATGGTATGATTGGTGAAACACCACTGAGAATATGATAGATATTATTATGTCGATTCAAACAAAGATGAAAGTGCTTATTGAAATTGAGAGAAATCGATGTTTTAAACTTTTGGACGAAAATGAAATATATGTTCTAAACTTTTGGATGAAAATAATCGTTTTTGTCAAACCTCATGAGCAAAATTGAGTGTAACTGCAAATAGTACTATATTATATTGAAGTATATATTGCTTATTTAGAACTAAGAGCAATTTCAAAAACTGGTCTTTTATGGTTTACTGTGCTAAGTCCATGGAAAACGGGCATTCTTGAAGGACCATTACAAAGTATATAGAATGGTCCTTGATCTCCTTTTCACTTTGCTTCGATCTGTTCATTTTCAGCTAGTCTTTTGGGCATGGCATATATGCAAGAATTAGCCATCTTGACTATATTTCTTGTCTTTTAATTTGGATCTCATTGGTTAGGGTATCATTTGAATATTTTTACTTAGTAAAGTTTTGATATGAATTTTAATTTGAGTTGGATATATGGCATAAGAACTTCTCAAACACAAAGGCTTCATATATGGCTGCTTCTTCTATGTCGCTCTGCCCGTCTTTTTCCTCTCTTTTCTCCCGGACGCCACCCACCCACTCTTTCTCCTCTGGCCTCGCGTTTTCTGGATTTGTTTCTCTCTGAAAAACAATATTTGTCACGATTGTTAGTTGCTAGCTAATTAATACTAATCTTTAAGTAAGTTACTTGACTACATTACCATTGTTGATATGACATTTCAATATCAATCTAGCTTATATATAGCGTTGTTCCTACTTATAAGTGTTGGCTTTTAGTCCGAGATTTGGTTTTAGAATGTTAATTTGGCCATGTGATGAATCTTTTCGCCTTCAAACTGTTAGCTTGCTTAAATTTGTTAACATGATCACAAACTTACATTTTGGATATTGGCATGCTATGCTTGTATAGCTTGGTGTGCATTAGAAGATTTAAGAAATACAGCTTCTTGACTTGGACAATTATAGTAAAGTGTTGGTGAGTGAATTTTATTAGGTACGTTTTGTTTGTTTGTTAGCAAGTGTGTATATATTGTTGATGATAATAATATTTATGTTATATGCTTGTCACCTAATTATTAATTAAGCTATATATACATGGAATCTGGAGTTTATATGGGGTTATTAAGGGTCCATCTGGTTTTTGACACATCTGTGTTGTCAATAGAGAAATAGTTTTTTTTTTTTCGTCAGCCATGTAAATGTGCGTTCAGTTTTTCTTATACGTCACTTTTTATTGTATATTTTTTGCTAGTATATATAATTAAACATCTTTATGCTCTTTAAGTATTAATTTATGCAATTGATCTTGCATATTAAGAGAACTTATGCATATCTATAGTACTATATCTAAAGCATATGAGATGGGTATTTTATGATACCATAAAATTAAGAACGATTACTTTATTTAACACATAAGATACAACCAATTTTGAGGGTAAAATAGTATTTTTAACATGATTTACAGATTACCCCTTACAATTAGTTATATAATAATCTTACACTTACTAACATTTATTTAAAATAAAATTTTACATTATCTATCCATAAACCAAAAAAACTTAATTTCTTTTAAGATTTCAGCTTTTTCTTTTAATTTATCATGTTTAAAAACTTTTTGAGACTACATTTGTTATGTGTTTATTTTTCAACGTTTTCTGTGAACTTTTTCCTGAACCGATCTGTATTTTGTGAGGTACAATAAGTTAATGCGTAAATATACAAGTCGTCATGCATAACTCATTTATTTGATGTTTAAATTTTAGCTTAGAAAAAACATAATAGGCTTTTGTAAAAATATTACAAAAATAACAAAATATTAGAAACACGTGTCCAATGTAAAATATTGTCCCGCTTCATTGCGTGGGCACCTTTCTAGTTTTATTAATGGAGAATCACTTAATTAGAAGAGGCTTCAATATTAGATCATAACTTGACAGTTTGAGTTTGCGACACCCGAAAATTTTACGAAACTTCGTTAGTCTCGTTAAACGTTGGTGACCTGATTATAAAAATAATAATTAATAATAGTGATAATAATAATAATAATAATAATAATAATAATAATAATAATGATAATAACAAATAATAAAGTCCAGGGGGCATTCTGTTATTTCTGAAACTTCAAAAGAAGTTTTATACATAAAATAATAAATAGCTTAAACCCCAGGGACCATTTGTGTAAATTTATTAAAAACCCAAACCACCCGCCCAATCCCTTCGATTTTCGGCCGGTTCCGGCCAAACTCCGGCCAACCGCCGGCAAGCCCCAAAACCCCTTAAAAACTTGATTTTAACACCTCGAATTACACCGAATTTCCTTGTGAACAAGATTCGAACTCGATGCAAACACAAACACGCGTATAAACGGTCAAACCAACGGCAGAATTTTCCACTTTATTCCCGACCAAATCAAACGGCTAAATAACCCACTCAACACCACTTTAATCAAAATTATACCGTTGACTCGAACTTTAACATCCCACAAATCAAATGCAGCTTGTAATCCTAATCAAAAACGCTTAAACCCTCTGAAATCAATCATCGTCTTCGCCGAACCTGCAACTCAATCAACCACCACCCTCCGAGCCTTATAACTCTCAATTAACATAGGGCTATTGATCATATACATCATTCAAAGCTTCCTGTGAAATTAATTCGATATTCATCAGTGTTTGATCAACGTTCGATTTCAACCTATACCGCGGCTTGTTCTTCATTGTCCTTATCATCAAATTGAATCAAAACAAGTAATTGCACACATCAACACACTCGTTTATACATGGGGATCAAAAGCCCCATGATTTTAACAGTTAACAATATCGAATTCGTGTTCAATTTGGATCAAACTCAATTAGTGTTTCGGGTGAATTGGGGGAAACTGGAAACCATAGTTAAAAACAAACAAAACCGAATTCTGCTGCGGCTGAGGCCTTTGGTTCAGTGGTTAGTGTGTGGGTGTGAGTGTTGGAGGTCCCGGGTTCGAACCTGGTTACTTACAAACATTTTTTTAAGCTTTTTAAATCTCTAAAAATTATGGAAAAATTTCTAAAAATCATAAAAATAAATTTTATGAACATTCCTTATTTTTAACCTTACAAAATTATTTTCTGTAAATTTATTTTATTTAAAAACCTTAATAACTTTTATAAATTATTATCTACAAACAATCATCTTTATAAAAATGAACACTAGATCGTGTTTAATTAAAGAATAACCGTGGAAATTGTAGAAATCATACAACTTGTAATTTCATAATTATTTATGAGTTACTTCTTATAAAATTATACTTTAATTAATTAAAATTAAATATATAAATCATAAAGTTTATAATTAAACTCAGATATAAAAAAACCGATCGTGTGTTTCAAACCCAAATCGACTCAAATCCAACCAAATATATCTATTCGTGTTGCACATATCTAAAAGACATAATTACCATTAATAATAGGTATTGCTCGTGTTTGATCGTGCATTGCCTTATTCTTTGAAGCTCTTGTTGCTTTCATTACATCAATTTAAGGTGAGTTTACAGCCCCACTTTTACTTATATACTCTTTTGAGGGAGAGAAACATGTTGTTTTCATAAACGTTACATTACATTGGATTTTTGTAATACTGCATATACTTGATACTATGGTGTTATACTTGCCCAATGGACCGTTAATATGGACTTAGCGAGGTAATTGTTAGTAGTACTACTGGGATTGACATACCCCACCCGGGCTAGTCGCGCTAGCACAACGTTCGTCAAACGGGTGAACGGTTAGCCTAATTACAAGTGTTGTGGTCTGTGATCCACATCCGGGCCTGTTTTATTATTTGATTACATGTCAGCTCGGCCGCGCCTTCATACACATAGTGATCATTATGGACTAGCTACCCATTATATGCTTTAATTACTAAATCCGGGAATTTCATTATACTTATCGGATTACATAATCCGGGGATTTCATTATACTTATCGGATTACATAATCCGGAAATTTCATTATACTTATCGGATTACATAATCCGGGGATTTTATTATACTTATCGGATTACATAATCCGGGGATTTCATTATACTTATCGGATTACATAATCCGGGAATTTCATTATACTTATCGGATTACATAATCCGGGGATTTTATTATACTTATCGGATTACATAATCCGGGGATTTTATTATACTTATCGGATTACATAATCCGGGGATTTCACTATTGATACTTATCGGATTACACAATCCGGGGATTTCATTACTGATAATTACTTTTTTCTGATAAACCTGTGAACTCACCAGTCTTGTACTGAGATTTTGCATGTTTTCTCTCAGGACATTGATGTGGCACGTTTAGGAGCACAGCATCTACCGCATGTCATCCAGCATTCACCACAAACTGTTTTCAAGATTAAATCTTCATTTATTTTGTATAAACCGGATTGGACGCGTGTTTACGTGTTCCAAAACTATTGTTAAAAGTTATCTTGTTTACGCTTTCGCAATACTTAAATATAATTGGATTGTTTCATTATTATTAAGCAATCTATCTGTTTTGTAATTATCGAGTCGTTTGGTGTAACTGATGCTTATCTGAGATCCTGGTTATGTCACACGCCTGACGGTAAAACCCCGTTAGTAGATTTTGAGGGTGTGACGGATTGGTATCAGAGCATTAGTTATAGCGAACTAAAATGAACCTTGCATCTCATTTGCATTGCATTTTAGACTATAGCTAGATTTGCATTAGTTACACACACATAGATTACAAAGGTATGCCTACTAAATTGGTTGCCTGAGAATTTTTGCTTTAACATATCCCTGTGAGCATATGGCTACCGGGATGGTGGCTCCGAGTTGCTGTGAGTCACGGGAGAGTTTGTGTGCATTTGACATCGCCTAAATATTCTTCTTGATTTGTGTGACACATAGACACCTATATTCTGGATTTCCTGGCAAAAGGCCCTCGGGCTAAGGCAAACATATCGCATAAATCTCATTGTGAGACCAGTTATGCTTAATTGGAGATTTCTGGGATGAGTGATAAACTATGGTCAAGACACAAGTCTCTAAGGCAAAAGAGTCAAATTACCTTGACGTGTCAACGATTCCTGAACCTTACTGATCTTTTCGTATGCTTGAATTGATCGACCCCGATATAATACTTACCTATTTGGTACTTCTATTGTTGATGACCACTGTACTTGACAAGATATGTTAACCTGATAGGAGGAACCAGGGGTGATCATGCAAAGCAAATTACCATTACGGGTGCACACGTAATTATAATTTGTCGTGCATGCTAAGTCCGGTGAATCTGGTCGGGTGGTAACATTTTAGTCAGTATAAGTCATCATTCCTACACCTTGAGCAAGAAAGTCTCGGTCTTCATAGAACATAGCCACTGATGTGGAAACTACCTATCAGTTCTACTTGTAGGAATGCTCACCCTTACCTTAAATTTGGACGAAATTCAAACCATGACATTTATGTTAATCCCACGGATTCGGACTGATGCTCTAGCTTGTCCATTTCTTTAAATCCTTGAATTTCTTTCTCATTTCAAGACAAAAGGTCTACTTCCATATGACTGATAGCTTTTGATATCTGGTTATATTAAAGAATGTCTGGAAGAGGACGTGGACGCGGGAGAGGTAACATCTCCATGACGCCTGCAGAATTGGCAGCGATAATCCATCAGAGTGTTACCGCAGTGTTGGCAAGCCAACACCCTCCACAGCAGAACCCTATCGGACAACCGACTTGCACATACAAGTCCTTTATGGACTGCAAGCCTAACCCGTTCAATGGAACGGAGGGAGCGGTGGGACTGCTCCGTTGGTTCGAAAAGCTGGAGTCGGTGTTTGAAATCTGCAACTGCCCTGCTGAGAATAGGGTGAAATATGCTGCCGGCACTATGGATGGTGCTGCTCTGAGCTGGTGGAACACACAAGTTCAGATGTTGGGCGTTGAGGCTGCAAACGCCACAACATGAGAAGCATTTAATAAATTGCTGATAAGAGTTATGTGTCCACCAACTTTAGTAAAACACTAGGAATGGTACCTACTGACCTGAGTTCTGAGTATGCCATAAGAATAGCTGATGGTAGGACAATAACGGCAACTCAAGTATATAGAAATTGTAAGCTAGGTTTGTCTGGTCACACCTTTCACATAGACCTTATTCCAGTCACACTTGGTAGCTTCGATGTAGTAGTCGGAATGGATTAGCTATCCAGGAATAGTGCTGAGATCACTTGCAAGGAAAAGCTGATCAAATTACCCGTTTCGGACGATGAAATCCTTGCAGTAGAAGGTGATAAGGCTGGTGCGGTGGTCGGCATCATATCATATTTGAAGGCTCAGAAGTGTCTTAGGAAAGGACACCTTGCTTTGTTGGCACTCGTTACTGAAACGAAGACGGATGAAAAGCGTGTCGAAGACATTCCAGTCGTGAGGGACTTTTCTGAAGTATTTCCCGAAGAACTACCTGGTCTTTCTCCATACAGACAGGTAGAATTTCAGATTGAATTAGCACCTAGAGTGACTCCAATCGCTCGGGCGCCGTACCGTCTGGCACCGAACGAACCACAAGAGCTGTCTAAACAATTGCAAGAATTGTTAGACAAGGGATTCATACGTCCCAGCTCTTCACCCTGGGGAGCTCTAGTGCTTTTCATGAAAAAGAAAGATGGAACCTTCAGGATGTGTATTGACTACCGCGAACTGAACAAGGTGACGATCAAGAATAGGTATCCACTTCCACGCATTGACGACTTGTTTGATCAATTGCAAGGATCTAGCTACTATTCCAAGATCGACTTGAGATCCGGTTATCATCAGCTAAGGGTTCGAGAAGAGGATATTCCGAAGATGGCATTCCGGACTCGCTATGGACACTATGAGTTTGCTGTAATGCCGTTCGGACTGACCAATGCCCCAGCAGTTTTCATGGACCTCATGAATCGCGTCTGCAAGCCTTATTTGGATAAGTTTGTCATTGTATTCATCGATGACATACTGATCTACTCCCGTAATAAGGAAGATCATAAGGAACATTTGAGAACCATGCTGGAATTGCTGAGGAACGAACAACTTTATGCAAAGTTCTCAAAATGCAACTTCTGGATGCGTGAAGTGCAATTCCTTGGGCATGTGGTAAACGAAAAGGGTATCCATGTTGATCCCTCAAAGATTGAAGCAATCAAGAATTGGCCGGCACCAAAGACTCCTACTGAGGTGCGACAATTCCTTGGGTTGGCAGGCTATTACCGGAGATTCATCGAAGGATTTTCGAAGTTGGCGCAACCTTTGACTGCCCTAACTCGTAAGGGAGTAATTTACAAGTGGGACAGCAAGGAGGAAACAGTGTTTCAGGCGCTTAAGGACAAACTTTGCAGCGCACCAATCCTAGCATTACCAGAAGGAACTGATGACTTTGTTGTTTACTGTGATGCATCCATCCAAGGTTTGGGATGTGTACTGATGCAACGCGACAAAGTCATAGCTTATGCATCCAGACAGCTCAAGGTGCATGAGAGGAACTACACAACTCATGATCTGGAACTGGGAGCTGTAGTGTTTGCCTTGAAGATCTGGAGGCACTATCTATATGGAACCAGATGCACGATCTATACAGACCATAAGAGCCTCCAGCACATATTTGACCAGAAGGAATTGAATATGCGGCAACAACGATGGTTAGAATTACTTAATGATTATGACTGTGCGATCAAGTACCATCCGGGTAAGGCTAATGTAGTAGCCGATGCCCTGAGTCGCAAGGAAACTCCAAAGCCTCGTTGGGTGCGCGCATTGCAAATGACAATCCACTCTGACCTGCCAGTGCAAATCAAAGCTGCTCAATCTGAGGCCTTGAAGAAGGAGAACCTGAAAGCAGAATCCATGCGAGGCATGGAGAAACAGTTGGAGACTAAAGCTGATGGAATCCGTTATTTCATGAAACGGATCTGGGTACCCCAGCACGGGAATTTGCGAGAGCTGATAATGGATGAAGCTCATAAGTCACATTATTCGATCCATCCAGGTTCAGACAAGATGTATCAGGACCTGAAAGAATTTTACTAGTGGCCGAGAATGAAAGCGGAGGTAGCCACATACGTAAGCAAATGCCTAACTTGTTCCAAGGTTAATGTAGAATACCAGAGACCATCTGGATTACTCCAACAACCGGAAATTCCAGTGTGGAAATGGGAGCAGATCTCCATGGACTTCATCACGAAGTTACCTAGGACTCCCAGCGGATGCGATACCATTTGGGTTATAGTAGATCGCTTAACGAAATCCGCACATTTTCTGGAAATCCGAGAGACTGATCGAATGGAGAAGCTTACCCGTATCTATTTAAGGGAAATAGTCTCTCGGCATGGCATACCGATATCTATCATTTCTGACCGTGATGCTCGGTTCACTTCTCACTTCTGGCAATCATTACAACGGTCATTAGGAACGCGGCTGGATATGAGTACTGCATATCACCCACAGACCGATGGTCAAAGTGAGCGTACAATCCAAACACTGGAAGACATGTTGCGTGCCTGTGTGATCGATTTTGGCAGCAGTTGGGAAACTCATCTACCATTGGTTGAGTTCTCCTATAATAACAGTTATCACACCTCGATCAAGGCAGCTCCATTTGAGGCATTGTATGGACGTAAGTGCCGATCACCTATCTGTTGGGCAGAAGTAGGAGAAAGCTAACTTACAGGACCTGAACTTGTGCACGAAACAACTGAGAAGATCGTGCAAATTCGTGACCGTATGGCGGCAGCACGTGATCGACAAAAGAGTTACGCCGACAAGCGTCGGAAGCCATTAGAGTTTCAGGTTGGTGACAAAGTACTACTGAAGGTCTCACCCTGGAAGGGTGTAATACGTTTTGGAAAGAGTGGGAAGTTAAGCCCAAGATATGTGGGGCCATTTGAGATTGTCAAACGGATTGGCCCAGTAGCCTATCAGTTGAATTTACCTGAAGAACTCAGGGGGATACATGATGTGTTTCACGTATCCAATCTGAGGAAATGTCTGTCTGATGAATCATTGATCGTGCCTTTAGAGGAACTAAAGATAGATGATCAACTACATTTCATCGAAGAACCAGTGGAGATCATGGATCGAGAAGTCAAGAAACTAAAGCGTAGCAAAATTCCCATTGTACGCGTAAGATGGAACTCCAAACGGGGACCAGAGTTTACGTGGGAACGGGAGGATCAGATGAAGTCTAAATATCCGCACTTGTTCGTGGATACAACTTCAGAACCTAACTCCAACTGAATTTCAGGACGAAATTCTCTCAAACTGAGGGATACTGTGACATCTCACAATATCAAGCAAAGAACATTGTGGGTTTACTTTCACATTTGTTCTACCTCATAAAGTTTCACATGCGTGTGATAGCTCAGATGATACAGATGGATTTGATGATATGACTGACAACGAGTCATCAGATGATGACATCAACTCTTCAAAGTCTACCTCAGAAAATGAAAATGCGAACTGCATCAAGAAAGAAAAAGAGAATCACTATGATCTACCTATGGTTTCATGGTCACCTTCTGATGAACAAAAGTGCTAGGAACATTTAAGATATTCCCAAATCAGAAAGGGAACCTAAGATTCTTCTTGTTGAAGATCATGTGGTGAATGTGATGGTGTGTGATATCTGTCACTAACAAGTACGTCAATTAGCAGTAAGCTCGTTAACTCACGGTGTGTATTAACTGAACTCATATATTTTCAAAGCCTAAATATCGGTTTAACCGAATTTTCCGAATATTTGTTTGTTAACCTCGGTGTTCCAATTTTCGGGACGAAAATTCTTTCAACATGGGGATAATGTGACACCTGAAAATTTTACGAAACTTCGTTAGTCTCGTTAAACGTTGGTGACCTGATTATAAAAATAATAATTAATAATAGTAATAATAATAATAATAATAATAATAACAATAATAATAATAATTAATAAAGTCCAGGGGGCATTCTGTTATTTTTGAAACTTTAAAAGAAGTTTTATACATAAAATAATAAATAGCTTAAACCCCAGGGACCATTTGTGTAAATTTATTAAAAACCCAAACCACCCGCCCAATCCCTTCGATTTTCCGGCCGGTTCCGGCCAAACTCCGGCCAACCGCCGGCAAGCCCCAAAACCCCTTAAAAACTTGATTTTAACACCTCGAATTACACCGAATTTCCTCGTGAACAAGATTCGAACTCGATGCAAACACAAACATGCGTATAAACGGTCAAACCAACGGCAGAATTTTCCACTTTATTCCCGACCAAATCAAACGGCTAAATAACCCACTCAACACCACTTTAATCAAAATTATACCGTTAACTCGAACTTTAACATCCCACAAATCAAATACAGCCTGTAATCCTAATAAAAAACGCTTAAACCCTCTGAAATCAATCATCGTCTTCGCCGAACCTGCAACTCAATCAACCACCACCCTCCGAGCCTTATAACTCTCAATTAACATAGGGCTATTGATCATATACATCATTCAAAGCTTCCTGTGAAATTAATTCGATATTCATCAGTGTTTGATCAACGTTCGATTTCAACCTATACCGCGGCTTGTTCTTCATTGTCCTTATCATCAAATTGAATCAAAACAGGTAATTGCACACATCAACACACTCGTTTATACATGGGGATCAAAAGCCCCATGATTTTAACAGTTAACAATATCGAATTCGTGTTCAATTTGGATCAAACTCAATTAGGGTTTCGGGTGAATTGGGGGAAACTGGAAACCATAGTTAAAAACAAACAAAACCGAATTCTGCTGCGGCTGAGGCCTTTGGTTCAGTGGTTAGTGTGTGGGTGTGAGTGTTGGAGGTCCCGGGTTTGAACCCGGTTATCTACAAACATTTTTTTAAGCTTTTTAAATCTCTAAAAATTATGGAAAAATTTTTAAAATTCATTAAAATAAATTTTATGAACATTCCTTATTTTTAACCTTACAAAATTATTTTCTGTAAATTTATTTTATTTAAAAACCTTAATAACTTTTATAAATTATTATCTACAAACAACCATCTTTATAAAAATGAACACTAGATCGTGTTTAATTAAAGAATAACCGTGGAAATTGTAGAAATCATATAACTTGTAATTTCATAATTATTTACGAGTTACTTCTTATAAAATTATACTTTAATTAATTAAAATTAAATATATAAATCACAAAGTTTATAGTTAAACTCAGATATAAAAAAACCGATCGTGTGTTTCAAACCCAAATCGACTCAAATCCAACCAAATATATCTATTCGTGTTGCACATATCTTAAAGACATAATTACCATTAATAATAGGTATTGCTCGTGTTTGATCGTGCATTGCCTTATTCTTTGAAGCTCTTGTTGCTTTCATTACATCAATTTAAGGTGAGTTTACAGCCCCACTTTTACTTATATACTCTTTTAAGGGAGAGAAACATGTTGTTTTCATAAACGTTACATTACATTGGATTTTTGTAATACTGCATATACTTGATACTATGGTGTTATACTTGCCCAACGGACCGTTGATATGGACTTAGCGAGGTAATTGTTAGTAGTACTACTGGGATTGACATACCCCACCCGGGCTAGTCGCGCTAGCACAACGTTCGTCAAATGGGTGAACGGTTAGCCTAATTACAAGTGTTGTGGTGTGTGATCCACATCCGGGCCTGTTTTATTATTTGATTACATGTCAGCTCGGTCGCGCCTTCATACACATAGTGATCATTATGGACTAGCTACCCATTATATGCTCTAATTACTAAATCCGGGAATTTCATTATACTTATCGGATTACATAATCCGGGGATTTCATTATACTTATTGGATTACATAATCCGGGGATTTCATTATACTTATCGGATTACATAATCCGGGAATTTCATTATACTTATCGGATTACATAATCCGGGGATTTTATTATACTTGTCGGATTACATAATCCGGGGATTTCATTATACTTATCGGATTACATAATCCGGGAATTTCATTATACTTATCGGATTACATAATCCGGGGATTTCATTATACTTATCGGATTACATAATCCGGTGATTTCATTATACTTGTCGGATTACATAATCCGGGGATTTCACTACTGATACTTATCGGATTACACAATCCGGGGATTTCATTACTGATAATTACTGTTTTCTGATAAACCTGTAAACTCACCAGTCTTGTACTGAGATTTTGCATGTTTTCTCTCAGGACATTGATGTGACATGTTTAGGAGCACAGCATCTACCGCATGTCATCCAGCATTCACCACAAACTGTTTTCAAGATTAAATCTTCATTTATTTTGTATAAACTGGATTGGACGCGTGTTTACGTGTTCCAAAACTATTGTTAAAAGTTATCTTGTTTACGCTTCCGTAATACTTAAATATAATTGGATTATTTCATTATTATTAAGCAATCTATCTGTTTTGTAATTATTGAGTCGTTTGGTGTAACTGATGCTTATCTGAGATCCTGGTTATGTCACACGCCTGACGGTAAAACCCCGTTAGTGGATTTTGAGGGTGTGACAGAGTTGTTGAGTTAGACTCAATTTGATGCATATTCGGTTTGTGATAATTAAAATCGATTAAGAGAACAAACATTGATGTTTAATAACTTCTGTTTCATATATATTCTCACTTTATATTTTGTATTTTAACTAAGCTCGCACCACTAGTTTTGGTAACCTTATATAAAAAGTCAATATTTTTTTGTAAACTGTTCAAACATACTTAGTTTAAACGACTCTGAAATAATGTATTGTTGTTTAAAAAATAAAATCAAGTTCAGATTTAAGTTATTTCAAGTGAATTTAATGGTTCTGGTTATATTTTATTCAATTATGTTTGTTGTTAAGATGTTTGTTACTCTTACTATTTTTTTAAGGCGAGTGTCTCAGCGGAAATCCCCAATCGATGACAACCCAAACGACACCAGTTGAGCTACCGGTTCCCCACATATTGTGGGTGAACCCGTAGGAATTACCGTGATCTACAGTAACTCGAACCGGTGGGTAAACCTTGGGTGGGAACCCCACATATTGTGGTTAAACCCTCCCCCCTCAGGATCGAACCCGTGATCTTTTGGCCACTGTTACTCTTACTATAATTGTCAATAATAAAGGCGTACATTTGTAATGTATGAAATATTTTTTGAAACTATGATAAATTCTCTTTCATATGAGTTTTATCTAAACGTTTTCTAAAAGCTTCTAGCTACCTTTTTTTCTTTAAACTTCAATTCCATGATACGTTATAGGGTTCCATGTTGTTTTGTGGCAAGTGGTCTGAGATCGAGCTCGTTAGCCCATCATAGTTACACGCTAACATTCTTATTCTTATAATAGTGAATAGCACTACAAATATTTGACACTATCGCGACTAGACCTATGGCGACGACACGGTTTCATCGCTATAGGTCAGCCTATCGCGACGACATGTCGTCGCCATAGGGGTGATTTGATTTTTGGCTACTGCATAGCTATAGCGACGCCCTTTTGTCGCCTTAGGGTGCAATCTATCGCGACGACACAAAAGTCGTCGCCATATTTAGTCGCTACAGGTTATTTTATTTTAATTTTGATTTATTTTAAATAACACAAAATGTTTGTTTCTCCTATCGCGACGACATGTCGTCGCGATAGGTAAAAAACAATTTTTTTTCTTTTTTTCCCTCTAAATAAATTGGTGGCAAATAAGCCCGTGTTTTTTTAAAATATCTATGGCGACGACATGTCGTCGTGATAGGTAAAACCCAATTTTTTTCTTTTTTTTTCCTCTAAATAAATTGGAGGGAAATAAGCTCGCCTTTTATGAAACATCTATGGCGACGAGCCATAAGTTGTTTAATTTTTTTAAGAATTAAATATTAATATAAATAATAATTATAATTATTAATATCAGTATTAATAATAATTTATTTACATATCATTACTATTATTATAATTTTTATTATAATTATAAGTCATAATAATAATATTAACAAATCTTATATTTATTAATTATAACTATAGATAACTTATATCAGTTAGAATCAAATAATATCCGGTTATGATAGTTAGTTTTGATTAAATGAGTTATAGCTTAACTCCAATTATCATTATCGATGTTAAATTACATACGTTGATGGTACTTTGTGGGAATATTAGTTTATTAACTGTAGTTTAAGTTTATTTCTACTTAATTATCAGCAATAAATTTCAAACAATACGAAATATGTTTGGTTATGATGATAGCATTAATTATATTCGTCATATGTTAGTTATGATCCAATTATTATCATTTGTATTCAATTATACACTATGATATCATCAATCAAATTCAAAAAAGATCAAGTATATTCGGTGATGATGATTAGGTCCGATCAAATACATTAAAGATTAGCTATGATTGGATTACGATGATCAGTGTTAAATTTAAGGAAAATGATGCTTATTAACGGTAAGTTATTTTTATTTATGCTTATCTGTCATCAACGAGTGTTAAACAAGACCAAATATTTTAGGTTATCATGATTATCGTCGATTACATATGTCAAAGGTTAGCTATGATCCAATTATGATCATTGGTGTTAAATTAAATACAATATTGGAAATGAGATTTGAAATTATGCTTGTTAATGGTAAATTAAGTTTATTTATACTTTAATATCATCAATCAGTGTAAGAAATGTCAAATATGTTTGGTTTTGATGATTAGGGACGATCAAATACATTAAAGGTTAGTTATGATTGAATTACGATGATCAGTGTTAAATTATGCAATTCGATGGTAATTTACGGGAAATGATGCTTATTAGTGGTAAGTTGTTATTATTTACGCTTAACTATCATCAATGAGTGTTAAATAAATCCAAATAGTTTAGGTTATGATGGTTGGGGTCGATTACATTCGTCAAAAGTTAGCTATGATCTAATTATGATCGTTTGTGTTAAATTAAACACAATCTTGGTAATTTAAAGGAAATTATCCTTAGTAATGGTAACTTAAGTTTTTTTATGCTTAGATATCATCAATGAGTATGAAAAAAAGTCAAATATGTTCGATTATGATAATTAGGGTCGATTTCACACGTCAAGTGCTAGCTATGATCCAATTATGATCATTGATGTTGAATTACACATATTGATAATAATTTATAGAAAATTAGGCATACTCCTGGTAATAAGTTTGTTTATTCTTAATTATCATCAAAGAGTGTCAAAAAACCTCAAACATGATCGGTTATGATAATTAAGTCTGATTATATGCGTCAAAGATTAGGTAAGACAAGTAAGTATTATTAAACATATGGTAATATGTTTATAATAGTAGTAATAATAATCATAATCATAACTATAATGATAGTAATTATTATAAAAATAAAAATAATAATAGTAACAATAATAATAATAATAATAATAATAATATAATAATAATAATAATAATAATAATAATAATAACCATCATAATAATAATTATAATAAAATACTAATAATAATAATATAATAATATCTTTAATAACTACATTATTATAAATAATAAAAAAATATAAAATATCAGAAAATACCCTATAGCGACGACATTTCGTCGCCACAGGTGTTCCATGTCGTCTCCATAGATATTTCATATGCCGCGTGATTATCCCGCCATTAATTTGGAAAAAAAATTAAAAAAAAATAAAAACCCTATGGCGACGACATGTCGTCGCCATAGGGTGCAGTATCTTTTAAATCCGGGATACAACATTATCACTTTCACTTTCCCAAACCCAAATCCCACCCACCACTAGCCTTAACTCCGACGAAAATAACCAAAATCCGTCCACCACCATCATTTCTAGCCACCACCACCGTCCATAGCCGCTACCACCACCACTTCCATCACCCCCATTACATCTCCCATCGCACCCTACCAAGAATGAATTATCTTTAGGTTGCACCACCACCACCATGACTACCACTCCTACCACCACCTCCGTTCATGTTTCTCTAGGTTGTTGTATCATTATCTCACCACCATCGTCACCAAAAACATCTCATTATTATCACTTTTTTAAGGTTTTAAGGTGTGTATATTGTCTATTTCATTAGTTATTTAAATATTTTGATTTGGTTCTTGTTTATTAGAATGAAATTATAATATGTTGATCTATTTGATTTTTGGTTTGATTTTGTTCTTGTTTTGATTTGGTTAATGATATGCTTTAAGTTATGTATGTATGTATGCACAATATGTGATAAAGTATTGGAGTTTAATTTGGTTATTAGTTTAATTAATAAACAAGTGATGAAATTGAATATGTGTGTTAGATGATTTTTGTGTTAGAACTTAAAGGTATGTATGTTACATTATTTTGTTAATTAGTTAATTAAGTTAAATTATGTTTATAGATGATTTATACTGTTAGAATTATATAAATTGTTTGATTTGGTTATTGGTTTGAGTTGATAAAATGATATGATGAATTATGTTTTGTAACTTGTTTTAGGATTAATGGTAATTAATTTAAAATTGTTATCTTTTATAGACTTAATGATGACGAAGATGATCATGATGACGAAGATGATCAAAATGAAGAAGATGATCAAGATGACGTAAATTAGATGTTGTGTTTTTTGTAAAAAATAAAAATGTTTATGTTGGTTTTTTATTTAAATGGACGTACATTTAACTTGAATTGTAAAATGATTATCTTTTAGGTATTAGTAATACTAGCTTTCATTTAGTTTATAAATATTTTCACGAAACCTGAAATATTAGGAAAACCTAGAAAATATTAAAAAAATTATAAATTAAATATTAAAAAAACCTGAAAAATATAAAAATCAATTAAAAATTTTCAGGCTATGGCGACGACATGTCGTCGCCATATGGTTTTTAATTTTTTTTATTTTTATTTTTATTAAAACTAAAATAATTTAGTTGGACCTATGGCGACGACATGTCGTCACCATAGGCTGAAAAATAAAATTATTTTTAATTTAAAATACAATATGAAAATTTTGTGCCGACAATTTTGTGGCGACAACATGTCGTCGGGATAGACCTCTATGACGACAAGGGTTTTGGCGATGACTCAAAAATAAGCTATAGCGACAAGGCTGTGACGACTAGGTCTATGGCGATGACATGTCGTCGCCATAGCCTATGGTGACGACAAACCGAACCTATTGCGACGACAAATGTCGTCGCGATAGCCCTTATTTCTTGTAGTTGATGCATGGTTTGAGTTATGCATTAATTTATGTTTTTTGTGCTAGTATACGCCAACATATCAAGACGACCCTTGAATACTATGTGTTTTGATAGTTGGGTGAAAATATTCCTAAAAACTCGGGGTCTGGTGTTATAATTCAACACCCTATTGTACGTGAACAATGGAGACAATGGTCGGAATAATCGTAGTTTCTAACCTATTGTCAACATGAAGAGAACAATATTATATTGCCTCTGTTGTTGATGGTTATGATTGTTTAAAGTTAACTCCTCAAAACTAAAGAATCTTGAAATGATGATGATGTTCATGTTAAATTTAGTATATCTAATATTTTATCAATTCAATTCTAATTAGTGTTATTTTGTTAATTTGGATAGAAATGCTTTGTTATTTGAGTTGAAGGATCTTGTGGTCAAAGTTAAAAGGTCAAAGGGCTGTTGCTGGTAAGTCTTCATAGTTCAAGGGTGTTTGCTGCTCAAGATGAATTCTTCTTGGCTATAAATATGGTGCACGTTCCAGAAGTATCTTCAGTTCGTCATCTTCATTTGTACGCATTGAGTTAGGGTTTTCTGAGTTTTAATGGTGTTCATCTTAGTCTCTTACAATCACTGTTAGTTTTCCTTCAGTTTTATTTTGTTTGTAAGTACTAGCAACACATCGCTGCTAGTTCTTTCTCTGAGTTGATAGTTACAGTTGAGAGTTGATGATTGTAATCAGTAAACCTTCGATTTGTTCATCTATACATATTGTTGATCTTGTTCGATTCACAAAAGTTAACATGGTATCAGAGCATATGGCTCGATATCTTTGATAGAGATCCTGGATCTAGGGTTTCAACGTTGTTGTGAACAGCGTATCTTGGCGACTCCTGGTGATTTGCGGTGTCATCTGGTATTACCTTCCTCTCAGAACAAGGTGTCACTGCACTGTCTGAATCTCTGTAAGTTCTTCCTAAACCCTTATCTTGCTGCTGGAGTACTCTGTAAGAAACTTCTAATCCTTTCTTATCTTTGATACTTGTAGTTGTTGCTCTTGTTAGTAAAGTTTTGACTGGGTTAGGAGTACCAGTATTGTGATTCTGGGTGACAATAGGTTCACCATTTGCTTGTTCTCGTGTGTGATTCCGCTGTGTTTTTTGACTTGTTATTTGTGTGAGTTCTTGACTGCTCCCTCCTTTCACACCTGGCCAGTCATCTTATTGACCGGGTATCTGGTTCTTGAGGAGGTTTTGCAGTGTGTGCTTGTATGCATTGATTCTGGTTGTTGCTTCTTGAAATGGCTGGTAAAGAAGTAGTAGATCCTAATAGTCTCATGAGTAATCTTGACTTTGGAAATCCGTTGTATCTTCATGCCTCTGACACTAATAATCTGACCATTGTAAATATAAAACTTAAAGGAACAGAAAACTATAATGTTTGGTCTAATGCAATGGAACTGTCTCTCAATGTTAAAAACAAGTTTGGGTTTGTAGATAGAAGTTTTGCTAGACCCAAAGGAAATGAGAATTTAGAAAGACAATGGGATAGATGTAATTCAGTGGTGTTGTCGTGGATACTTAACTCTATATCTGAAGAATTGTTTGTTGGGCAAGTGTTCTCAAAATCTGCTGCTGATGTGTGGGATGAATTAAAAGAAACATATTCTAAGATAGATGGGTCTGTAATATTTAGTATACACCAAAAGATTACCACGATAAAACAAAACGGTGCATCTATTTCAGATTACTATCATAAGTTGACTTCTATGTGGAGGCAGTTTGACTCTCTTGCCAAACTTCCCTTATGTACTTGTGATGCTTCAAAATCAATTAGTAAGTTTAATCAACACATTAGATTGATGCAATTTCTAATGGGGTTAGATGATGTTTATCACACTGTGAGGTCTTCTATTTTAACAAAGGATCCCTTGCCCTCGGTCAAGGCTGCCTTTGCTACTATTTCAAATGAAGAATCTCACAGAGGTATAGCTATGTTAAATAAGAATCAACCTGCTGCCTTTGTGTCAAAATCTAGTAATGTAAAGAAGTCTGGTAAGGGAGGGTTTCTAAAATGTACCCATTGCAATAAAACTGGTCACACGGTAGAAAGATGTTATGAGTTGATAGGGTATCCACCTAACTTCAAAGGGAAAACTAGTAATTCTAAGACTGTAAGTAATAATGTCAATTGTGAAAATACAGTTCCTGATGGAGTACCCTGCCAGTTGACTGCAGATCAATATACAAAACTTATGTCATTACTTAAAGAAACTGGGACTGCAGATCAAGGTGTTTCTAACATGGCAGGTTCTGCACTTCATTCAGGAGATAGCATGTTTTTCTCTTGTGTATCACAGTCTGATTTGGATAGTTGTCGGGGTTGGGTTATAGATACGGGTGCTAATCAACATATGGTTTCATCAGAAAAACATATGTTTGATCTAATTGATGTTTCTGAATATAAAATGACAGTTGGTCACCCAAATGGAACCAAAGCCTTTGTCAAGTATATGGGAAAACTTAATCTTGCCAGTAACATTGTGCTTTCTGATGTACTTGTTGTACCTCAGTATTGTGTGAATTTGTTATCTGTGTATAAGTTAGCAAAAGATAATAGTCTTGGGTGTTGGTTTGATGAACATAAGTCCTTGATTCAGGACCTGTCTCGTACCAAGACGTTGTTGATTGGTAAACAGGTGAATGGCCTGTATTACTTTGGAGACTCATCTCCAGGTACTTTTGTGTGTGATAATAGTTGTGGTCCTTCCAAAAGTACTGTGATGTTGTGGCATTCTAGGCTCGGTCATCCTTCTTTTCAAGTCTTAAAAGTACTAAAGTCTGATCTTGAGTTAGCTAATGATATAACTGAGGCTCCTTGTGAAATATGCCATAGGTCTAAACAGACTAGAAATCCTTTTCCCGTGACTGATCATAAAACTAGTAGGGTAGGTGAGCTAGTACATTTAGATGTTTGGGGTCCTTTTAGGATAATAAGTAGAGAGGGGTATAAATATTTTTTAACAATTGTGGATGACTTCTCGAGAGCTGTATGGGTGTATTTACTAAAATCAAAAGATGAAGTATTCCATAATGTTCAATGCTTTATAAAATTGTTACACAATCAGTTTAACAAAAAGGTTAAATGTTTTAGATCAGATAATGGATCTGAGTTTGTGAATGGTGTATTTGAAACTTTTCTTAAAGAAAATGGTATCCTTCATCAAACTTCTTGTGTATACACTCCACAACAGAATGGTATTGTTGAAAGGAAACATAGACATCTACTAAATGTAGCTAGGTCTTTACTGTTTCAGAGTGGAATTCCTTTGAATATGTGGACTGAGTGTGTTCTAACTGCCACTTATCTTACTAACAGGACTCCCTCTTCTGTGTTGAATGGTAGATCTCCATATGAGTTGCTTGTAAATAGAAAACCTTCCCTGTTACACCTTAGATCCTTTGGTTGTTTGTGTTTTTCTACTAATCTTAATCCTAAAGATAAATTTGACTGTAGAGCGTCAAAGTGTGTTTTAATAGGATATTCTTTTGATAAAAAGGGTTATAAATTGTATTCTCTTGATGATAAATCTATATTTTTTGCTAGAGATGTAAAATTCTATGAAAACTGTTTTCCTTTAAATCAAGTTATTAAAGAATCTCCTAATAATGATGATGTTAATCATTTAAATTTGTTTGATGAATGTTTTGAAACCACTGGATCTATGAAAAATAATTTGCCCGATGATGAAGGGAGGGGATCCAAGGAAAGTAGTTTAGTGGATAAGCTAGCTGTTCCTGTCGATTATGGACCTGAGTCAGTGTCTAGCGGTCCAAGTTGTAGGTCAGATCCTTCTCCTAGTAGTGTGTCTAGTACTACTAAGTCACATGAGTCTGATAACAATGTTCAGACTCCACAGACAGCAATCAGAGGTTCATCATCTGACCCAGGTAAGGCAGCTGTAAGAGAGTCTGAACTGGACCCTAGTCCACTCATGGATGATAATCAGGGTGATGACAAGCTTGACACTACTGTTACTTCCAATGAGGAAACAGCTTCTGCTGAATTCCCTGAGGGCACTTCAACTTTACCTAATTCTAGTACTCAAAGATCTGGTCGTATAAGTACATTACCTAGGAAATATTCTGATTTTGTTGTTGAAAGTAAGGTAAAATATGGTCTTGAGAAGTATGTTAATTACTCTCGTCTTAACTCTGAAAATATGTGTTTTGTGTCATTACTTGATAAAAGTGTTGAACCTAAGACTTATAAGGAAGCTTGTAAGGATATTAATTGGGTAAATGCTATGAATGAAGAAATGTCTGCCTTGAATAGAAATCAAACTTGGATAATTACAGATCTTCCTTCTAATAGAAAACCTATTGGTTGTAAATGGCTATATAAGATTAAGTACAAATCAACTGGTGAAATTGAAAGATATAAGGCTAGGTTAGTAGCTAAAGGTTACAGTCAAAAGGAAGGTTTGGATTTTGATGAAACTTTTTCACCTGTGGTGAAAATGGTTACTATTCGTGTTCTGTTATCTTTAGCTGTACAGAATGATTGGAATGTTTACCAGTTAGATGTTAATAATGCTTTTTTATATGGTGATCTAGAAGAGGATGTGTACATGACTATACCAGAAGGATATTCTGGTGTTAGTTCTGGTAAAGTTTGTAAGTTGGTTAAATCTCTTTATGGCCTTAAACAGGCACCACGAAAGTGGAATGAAAAATTAACTGCTTCTTTGATAGACATTGGTTTTGTTCAAAGCAAAAATGATTTCTCTTTGTACATTAAGACTGGTAGTGGTTTTGTTGTGTTTCTGCTAGTGTATGTGGATGATATAATCATTACTGGAGATAATGTTGCAGAGATTAATAAAGTAAAAAATAATTTGAGTCAAGTTTTTCGTATTAAGGACTTAGGTGATCTTAAATATTTTTTGGGAATAGAAGTTTTGAAAATTAAGAATGGCTTATGTTTGTCACAGCGAAAATATTGTCTAGAATTGTTAGAAGAGTTTGGCTTGTTGGGGTCCAAGCCTGTTGGTAATCCATTGGAACAAAATTGTACTCTGTCAGACTTTTCTAATATGAACAAAGGAGATTTTGAGTTAAAAGATGTTACTCAATATCAGGTCTTGGTAGGTAAATTGATTTACTTGACATTAACACGACCTGATATCTCATATGCTGTGCAAAGTTTAAGTCAGTTTATGCATAAGCCGTTAAATTCACATTTTCAAACTGCTTTGAGATTATTGCGTTATCTTAAGTCAGCCCCTGGTAAAGGGTTGTTACTTACAAAATCTGATAACTTTGTGTTGAGTGCTTATTCTGATTCAGATTGGGGTAGGTGTTTGGTTACTCGTAGATGTGTTACTGGTTATTGCGTGTTTTTGGGTAACTGCTTAATTTCGTGGAAAAGTAAAAAACAGAGTACAGTTTCACGGTCTTCAGCTGAAGCTGAATATCGAGCTATGAACATGACTGCTTGTGAGGTAATTTGGGTTCTAAAATTGTTAGATGATCTGAAGGTTAGTCATTCTTTACCAGTTCCAATTTACTGTGATAATAATGCTGCAGTGCTTATTTCTGCAAACCCTGTTTTTCACGAACGAACTAAACATTTTGAAATTGATTTGTTTTTTCTAAGAGAAAAAGTTATGGCTGGAGTTTTTAAAATTGAAAAAATTAATACTTTAGAACAACCAGCTGATTTGTTTACTAAAGGGCTTAGTATTAATCAACATAACTATTTGTGTAATAAATTGAGATTGTTTGATTTGTTTGGGAATTGAATTGGGAGGGGATGTTAAATTTAGTATATCTAATATTTTATCAATTCAATTCTAATTAGTGTTATTTTGTTAATTTGGATAGAAATGCTTTGTTATTTGAGTTGAAGGATCTTGTGGTCAAAGTTAAAAGGTCAAAGGGCTGTTGCTGGTAAGTCTTCATAGTTCAAGGGTGTTTGCTGCTCAAGATGAATTCTTCTTGGCTATAAATATGGTGCACGTTCCAGAAGTATCTTCAGTTCGTCATCTTCATTTGTACGCATTGAGTTAGGGTTTTCTGAGTTTTAATGGTGTTCATCTTAGTCTCTTACAATCACTGTTAGTTTTCCTTCAGTTTTATTTTGTTTGTAAGTACTAGCAACACATCGCTGCTAGTTCTTTCTCTGAGTTGATAGTTACAGTTGAGAGTTGATGATTGTAATCAGTAAACCTTCGATTTGTTCATCTATACATATTGTTGATCTTGTTCGATTCACAAAAGTTAACAGTTCACACCTATATATAAAGTTTAGTAATTTAGTAACAAGATTAAGAAACCCCAACCATAATGTTGGAGGTGATAAATATGCATGTTAGCATGGTGGAGAGTCATGAAGTAGAAGCAACTCACTATAAAAAGAATGATCGATAGCATAGAAATTCATAGCATCAATCCTGTTCTCATAATGGAGAGTATTGTGAGTTCAACAAAATTCTATAATGCATGAATTGAAAATGTAAAATCAGAATTAACAAACATATAATGCATGTTTGGAAGAACTTTTATGGTATGATAAAAGACGGTCCTTTTTATGTAATTTTATGGATTTATGGCCGGAGGCTCATTTGTAAGTAATAATTAATGTTTATCCATTTGTAAATTTTAATTGATGTAACTTTCAACATTAAAATCTTAGAAGTTTGATGAGGTTAAGTATCTTTTCTTGCTTTGAATTACAAATCGGAGTAAACTTGTCAATTGTAATTATTTTGAGTGGTCTCGTACCTTAAGCTCCACATCTCTTTGTAGTCGTTTATTTATAAGATTTCCCCTTTAAAAACACATGACATAATATGTTGCTATAGATCTACTTAGGAATAATATAGATCTAGCTACTTAAATATTATATTACTTAATTGAATGCATATATTAAGCGTGACCTTTTACGGTTACTGTGCTAAATTAATGTGAAACTTAAATTATTATTGTATCTTTAATACTCTTTTTGTAGGATGGTCCAATCCCACTCTTTCTTTAATTCTGCTTCCGCATGGTGGAATACCTGCAATTAGTAATTTGGGATCTTGACCTCATTTTGAATATGATATTTGATTCCCCATGAGTAAGCTTCATTTTGGGGAAATTCTGTTGTTTATGTGTATAGTATTTCAAGTCAATGTTTAAATTCTTCTTGCTATTAAGTATTTGATCATCAAGATTGTAGAGAGTTTTCTTGATAAGGAAGTTCTAGCTAGCTAGAGAATGTTTTAACTGCTATGAGAAGATCTTAAAATTAATTGAAAGCAATCGACGTTAAGAACTCATTTGTGATGAAAGTGAATATATAAACCTAGATAAGTTCTCGCAAACGTTTAGAAAAAACTCAAATAAAGGAACCTTTATGTATAAGCGATTTTAGTGACTAGAACACTTATGTGTTTGGTTAAAGTAACTTGCACACTAACTAGCTAGAAGTTTAAATGAAATAGAAAATGTACATAATCGAAATTTTGTGAGTTGTCCATCATTTCTTCATTTTTTTCAACATTCTCATTGTCCTACAACCTACAAAACAGAGAGCTTTTAGTGATGGAGACATCCAGAGGTAAACCTTCGGTGAAAGTGCTAGTCAATGGCAGTCATCATGAAACTTGATATGAGTAAAAAAATATACTAATGGATCACTAACGGATTTAGCAACGATTCACTAACAGATGGCATCTTTGATAGTTGTCATTGTCAGACAACCATTTTAAACACATCGACAGGTTAGCGATGAAAACATATTTGCCAGATTAGTGTAGGATGTCCCTCGTTAGTAGCAACTACCCAAGTTAACGTTCAATAAGAAACAAGTTCGTGCTAATCCGCAGCAAACTTTGATAGCAATCTTCATAATATAGGTCACAAATTTTCTCGCTGACTAACGACTAAAAAGTCAGTGACAAAATCTTTATTCTGATCATGTTCCATAGGAAACTCAACGATTAAATGAGTTTGTACAGACTCAAGTCTACCTTTGGTAAGTAATCAAGTTCCTACTAACAACGTCAACCATTGATAGTTCATCAGCAATTATCCAAAGACCAACAATAGATATTTGTAAAACTTGTTTTTAAGTTTTTATTTAATTTATACCATCCGCTGGTAAACGTTGCTTAGTCGTTGGTGATGTTCCATTTGTAATGATCAATTCTAGTAGTGTACATATGAGTCGATCGTTCAAGATATCCTCATTAGTTTGTCTTAGGTTGTATACTCTTGTCAGAGTTATTTAACTTGTTTTCGATGATTCCAACAAAAATCCTAACAATTATGCCTTTATGTTCTGTTTATCTTGATGGCATGGTTTCTTGATAACTAATATTAACAGTTGTGTTTGCGGTCTTCAGTGTTATACCATTTCTATTAATCATCTGGCCAGAAATTTCTTTTAAGGTAGAGATCTTTTTTTTCATATATTTGGGCTAAAGATCATGTTCAAGCTTTATAAGATATAATGCTCACAAATCACCACGGGGCATGGGCTCACCATTCACCATGGGGCATGGGCTCAGGAATCATTTAATGGACAATTTTAGGCCCAACTGGAAAGATAGGGCAATTAGTTTAAAGATGTTGGACTTGGATAGTTTTTATTGGTATATTTTTTAAATAGAGTCAAATATAATATATTTTGTTTCAAATATACCGTTGTAACATGATTTTTTTATCCGTGCTTTGATATAAATTGTATTTAGAATCGAGCACGCGCAACATGCGGCCAAAACGAATGGATCAAATATAAATAAATAAAAATCACAATGTAATGCATTTAAAAATTTTCGAATAATAATGTTGTGATGTGTTTACTTCTACCTACATCGATTATTATATGACTGATCACCAATTTAGATTAAACAGCAGATTAACACCAATTTAGATCCGAGCAATCACAATTCACAAGTTAATCATGAATGAACAATGAATTTACTCTATATGATCATATTATGCCTTTGAACAATTTAGAAACAAGTGTGTATGAATCACCATGGGCTACAATCAACAATCCACAGTGGTGTGATTACATGTATCAATCTCTATTTTCTAACGTGTTAATGGTTATTGATCGCCTAGGACTATTTGTGAGCGACTTAATAATAAACATTCTTTTTTTGCGTATTTGTTCCTTTAAATAAAGTATTTTTGCATCAACTCTAGATGAAAATCCGATATGGGTTGGCTTCCTTGAGCTTTGCTTCTCTCTCAACCACGTCTCATCATCTACAACAGCTTTCCCTCCGTATTTCATTTCTTGAATCACATGGTCATCCATCGGGTAAAATGACCTCTGGATGACCATGTATATGAAGTATGGAAGGAGAGATATAACTACAACTAGTAGTACAACGATCCAGTACATGGGTGCGGGACCCACAGCTTCTACAAGGAGTTTGTATTCTCTGTTTGAATATACGGTTGGAAGGGCGCCATAGAAGAGTAAGAAAATATACCAACTGAAGATGCTGCCCCAAATGAAGATATGTTGGACCCAAGTGAAATGAGTGATGATTAGAGCGATTTGACAGTTAACTGTCCACACAATGGCGGTATATGTGATAACTCCTAAATGTGCAATGTCTACTACTTGTCCTCCTTCTCTGAATGCCGAGGGGGAAAGAATGTAGACGTTTAAGATGGATATGACTAAAGATGTTAGTATCCCATTTCCCATCCACCCGATTATTCGTTTCCAACTAAAGAAAATACCCTTTTGTCCTTGTTGATATAGAGCTGGAAACTGTGCATAAAGAAACAAAGTACAGTTAGAGCTTGTAGGATATAAAGGTGTTTGGATATGTGCTTTCAAAATGAGCAATAATAGTTTGGGTTGTAGAATACAGTGTTTGGATGTGCTTGTGCTGTTTAAAGTTGTAATAACTAGATGTTTTACTAATTAAAAGAATTTGATGTTTTGTGAAACAGAAATAATATGGCTCATAGTGTGTGGAAGTTAAATAGCAAGAATGAAGATCTTGGTTAGTGTATATGATGGTAATTTAATCATTTTTCATGTTAAAACAACATGACGAGTATTTGTGAAAGTATACCTGAAGGCAAACATCTGAAGATACATCTTGCTCAAGGACGCCTAATGATATGACAGGAAGGGATGTTAGAAAGAGGTTGAACATAACCATATACCATCCGTCATATAAGACGTCCCCTGAGAATCTGGAGTATAGTTCATAATAGAATAAGGTAAGGCCAAACACGATATTTTTGTATACAAAGTAGAGTATCTGCAGCAAGAAACAGTAAAATGTAAGTAATCATACAAATTTATATCCAAAATATTCTAAAAGTTTGGTAAAGACCATTTTTGAGATCCTCTTGTAACACCAGTGCCCGTGTACTATAAGTAGTCGTTCCAAAAATCTAAATTGAGGCATTGCAAAGTCACTTGCCATAACAGCCTGCATGCGTTAACATATGGTATCAAAGTTGAAACAAGCATTAAAGATTTGTTTGATAACGCGTTATGATTTACAGAATGATTCTAAGGCTCTAAATGAACTTAAATCTTCATGCATACCAACTAAGTGATCGTACCTGCATTCCTTCCATTCCACTAATCCCAATTCCAATATCAGCTTCTTGAATCATGCCAACATCATTAGCTCCATCACCAATTGCCAATGTCATCTTGCCTGTGTATTTCTTCACTAGTCGAGTAATCTAAGTTTTCACATAAAACACAAAGGTTAATGTCATGGCATTTTGTTTTCACTTCTTTTTTGGCTATGAACCAAGATGAGTCTAGCATACCAACGCTTTCTGCTTTGGTGAGACGCGACAACATATAACAGAGGCGCAATTAACTGCCAGCTGCAAAAATTTGTCTCTTATGTCGTTCCTCAAAGCAATTTCAAGAGCTTTCCCATCCACCACAAGAGCAAAAGGATCATCTTTGGTCATTTCATTTATTGTTACTTGATAAGAAGCTTCAATTTGATTTAATATTTCGTCTTTCATAGCCTGAAAAGCTATAAAATGTTGAATCACTGCCACTAACTCAAAATTGCAAATCGAATAAATTGACAAAAATCAAGTGCATGATATTCACCTTTAATTGATTTTTAGATTCAACATCTCGGCTTAAACTCAAATGAAAGAGATGCATATCATGCCTAAGCAAACTACAAGCAAACCTGACAAAAAAATAATTATAATAAAAGGTTAGAAATTTATAGAACCTCATAGTTGATGATTCCACTTGATTAAGTCCTCACCCAATATTGACAGCAGTCTCCTTTTTGTCCCCAGTGAGGAGCCATATCTTGAGCCCTGCTTGTGCAAGTTTATCTATGCATTCTGCAACCTGATATTGATGTTAGGAAGAGATAGCGATGACAATTCCAAGTTGTAACTATAGAATTAGGATTATATTTTTCTCTAATAGGTCAAACGCAAAAATTTTAAAAATCTTATTAAAAAAGAAACGTGTCAAATGAGAAAAATGATAGCAGCGTATTTAAATGCTCACAACCTCTCAAATCGTTTTATTCAAAAAAGGAAGAGTATTATCTTAACTATATAGTTTCTACATAAATTTAATATATTTATGAGAAAAATTGAGATTTTACCCCATCTTGTAACTTGTCATCAACAGCTACAGCACCTAACAACACCAAATCTTTCTCAATGTTGTCAGATACACTTTCTAGCACTTCCTCTCTTTCAGGACCAATTATGGCCTTAGCTTTGGAGAATGATGAGCTCCATTCTTCATACTCAGACTCTTCAATCTTTTTATAGGCAAACACCATTGTTCTTAATCCATCTTCTGCATAGTTTGCAAGGTGCATAGTTGTAGCATGTTGGTATGTCCTACCACCATCACCTAGCCTATCAAATATAATACTGCAAAATAACCAGTTTACATTACAAACATGTGTGTGTGTTTGAGCTCAATGAATTGAATCTATAATCTCAAATGTATAATCAAGAGACTTACTTATCAGCACCTTTGCAGAGCAAGAAAATCTGATCAAATTCATCACGTACTATCACTGACATCCTTTTCCTAGAGCTACTGAATTCTAATAAATTCAATAGCTTGTATTCCCTGTAATTTAACCATAGAATTAAAAGTGTATCAGTTCAACCCACTTAACTATGAACGGGTCATTTTGGGTTGTTTATAGCTTAAACGGGTCAAATAAAAAAAATTAGCTAGGAGGGAAACATGTGAAGTATACAACCTCCTACATCAAATTAATTCAGATTTTGTTATTATAGTACTAATGTTGGTTTTGTTAGCACAGATTATTTACAAGTATATATAGTGTTGATCAACCCGGCCCGTTTTTGTTTGAACTCATTTTGACCAACCCGCATGATAAACATTAATGAAGGGTCAGAAGAAGCGCCTACTTTTCGACCTCTGAAGCAGAAGGATCAATCTCTTTAACAAACATTGAATTCTGAGTTCTTCTGCAGAATTGAAATCCAAACTCTTGGGCTGCAATAAGAAAGGTCACTTCTTCTGGGGACTCTGCTTCATATTTGAGTTTATGGCTACCTGATTGTTCTTCATTTTCGACCGGTATGCCTGTGTGACATAAAGCCATGACTCTAAAAAACATCATCATATCCCACACATTTGAACCATGAACCCACATCTTGTTCATCAATCTTTTATCTCTAAAATTAAACCCCTTTATACCAGTAGCACCAACATTTTTCATATCATGTTCACCATGAAACATACTGTTCTTCGATTCATTAACATGATCGGATGAAATCTCGATCATCTCCATGCTATCACGAGGGGTAGAATCATCACCATCTAGATTGTAACGGTAGCTCTCTATATCAATATTCATCCTTTGAGAGGCAGCACGAACAATCTCATTCGCATCACCTCCATAAGATATCCCTTCAATCGAGCATTTCCTGAACTCCATCTGATTACAAGTCAAAGTCCCCGTCTTGTCACTCAAAATCATCTCAACCTGACCAAGCTCCTCGTTCAAATTTGAAGTCCGAGCCTCAACAGCTTTCCCAGACATTTCATCAAACAGGTCTTGGTCATTATTAATAAGCATAGCTTGTAAAAACTTTACCACTTCAATCGACACATAAAGAGAAATAGGGATCAAGTAACCATACAATATCAACGCCCTCAAGAACTGTAGCAACCCCGAAACCAACGGTTTATCCGGATCGAAAGACTCATCTATATTATCCGTCAACTGAAGGTACCACCATTGTTTAGCTATTTCATCTTGATCTGTATACTGTACAGAACCAACAGAGGCTATCAAAGATATCAACAACAGCATGAAGAACAGAACATAAATCACGTGATCCATCTTCCTCTCAATACTACTACGTTTCGACGGCGATTTCATCGAATTCCGCACCACTTTCGTGTCTCCTCCAGCGAATATCACAACTCCATAAACATAATCAGTATTCTGAAGCTTCGAATCTCGAAGCAGAAACTGTGAAGGAGATAAAGAATATGAAGAACTCAATTCACTTTCATCTTCATCATCATCATTATTAAACTCCAAATTTCCAACGAAAGTGTATAAACTCGAATTGGGATCTTCACATCTCACAACAGCTTTGAAATTATCAAACTTGACTTCTTCATCAAACCCTAAAGTGCACTCCAAACACCGCTTGATTTTGAGATTCGTTTCACCATCAAGATTCATCGTCTCAACGTAACAAACACCATCTTCATAGCTAGAAGATAACAACAGCAGATCAGAGGGAAAATACTCATTCTTGTTCACCTTCACAACATCCCCAACTCGAAGCACCTTCCATGATCGATCAACAAAAACCCCGTTTCCAATATGAACCTTAACTTTCCTCGAATTCACCTCCAAATCCTGAACAAACCGATGCCAATCTTCAACACCTTCTTTCAACATACTGATCCCCACGACGAACACCAACGGTGCAATCAAGCTCAAAGGCGAAAACGGAGCTAAAGAAGTAACAGACAACACTGCAACCAACAAGAAGTACAAATTTGCAACCCTTCGAAACTGTTCGAATAGCGATTTGGGGAGAAATGTGATGACATTATACTTCGTTGTAGTGACGATGTTACTCGAATACTTGTACGGTTTCGTTTTGTGCTTCGATGAATCGTTACAGTATACGACTCTGGTGAACCCCGGTTGACCGAAGTCCAATCCGTTCGCCGGAGGTGGTGGTGGTGGTCGGAAACATGAAAAAGAGTACAAATTGCTC
This sequence comes from Flaveria linearis, assembly GCA_024085815.1. Taxonomy (NCBI): domain Eukaryota; kingdom Viridiplantae; phylum Streptophyta; class Magnoliopsida; order Asterales; family Asteraceae; genus Flaveria; species Flaveria linearis. The sequence continues at coordinate 62,418,751 of CM044012.1, forward strand.
CATTTCAGTTTTCTGCTTCTTCTTCTGTTGTTGTTGTTGTTGTTGTTTGGGTGAATGTTTGTGGGTGATTGTGTGGGCATTTTGGGTGTGGGGATGATGATTGATTGGTGATCAAAGTGTGATTGTTTCTTGTAGTGATGATCGGCACATGGTGACGGATGAAGAATCTTGAAATTGCAGGTTTTTGTTTGTTTTTGTGGAGTTGATTATGGTGGAGTTCAGAGTTTGGAATCTTCTGAAATGCTGAAATTTGAAGTTTATTGGATCTTGTGTTTTTGTGGGACTTCACATATCATCGGATTTTATGGATGATAGTATTAGGATGTACACCACGGTAAACTCAATCTTTTCGTGTCTACGTAGAGTCAGTTGCGACATCAGCTTTTTATCTATTATTTTCATAAGCGTACTCGTTAAAATGTTGGTGAGGATCGTTGGAATTGGAAATGTAGTGCACGTAGGGATGGTGTGATAGCAACGCGTACGGCTTCCCCTTACGCTTGCACGCGGATGTGAACCTTTAGCTCGCTAACGTGCAGGCAAAAACAAATGAATACGAAATACATTTTAATTAGGAAACTATGAGAACTACCCCGGCGGATATTGAAGTAAAGTTCAGGGGTAACGTAATTTTTTTTTACCGTATTAATAAAAGGGTTTGAAAGAAGATTATTTAAATCAAATCCATTTGAGGTCGAGGGAATTGAACTCGAAGGAATTTAACTCAAAGTAGTTGTTGACCCAATATCATAATTATTATTAGAACAAATATCATACTTTTGAAATTTTTTTATGACAATTTTTTCAATAAGTATTTGTTTGTTCATATTTCAAATCCCTAATTTTATAACAAATAACTAAATAAGATTACAAATTTCATTTAGAAATAATACAATTCAAATACCTAATTTCAATATCAAACCTCTAATTCATCTTTCAAATCTCTATTTCATATATTAAATCGCATAAACCCTAAATATAGAAATTAAACCAAATAATCATTAATTTTTATAACAAATAACATTTAAATATTAAAAATTAAACAACATAAACCCTAAATCTTTAATTTGATATTGTAATAGAGAAAAAGAACTAGAAATGTTAGCTTGAAGTGGGCGGTGAATTGATGAAAGATCACATGTGGGTGGTGGTAATGGTCGCCGCAGCAGGCGGCAGTTTGGTGGTGGCTAGCTGGACGGTCGGCGGTGGGGACGTAGGGTGATCGGCGGTGTGGGTGGATTGTGGTTGACTGGCTGTAGCTTGTGGGAAGGGACGAAGAGTCGATGGGGTTATGGGGCGATGGATGGTTTTTGTTTAATTTTAGTTTATTTTAAGTTTTATCTTTGATTGGGTTATGGTTATTTAGGCTAATTAGTTTTATAATCGATGGATGGCTTTTGTTTAATGTGTTACATGTTTTATAAACTTTAAAACTTTCTATGAAGTGTTGAGCTTAAAAAAAAATTAGGGGCAACGTAATATTTTCTCAGGGGTAACGTAAAACCTTAATTTTTATTTTTTACTTTACATAAAACGGTAATTTTTTCTCTTTACACTACCGTAAAAATTTGAGGGGTAGCGGAGGCTACCCCTCGGCTTAACATAGGTCCGCCCATGGAACTACGTGAAATGCTATAACATCTGATAAGCACTACATAATTATAAGATTATTAGAGTTTGTAAACTAGAATTGGTTACGTAATTAAAACTCTTAATATTTGAGTATCCAACAAAAGAAACATGGCATCACAACACAAAGTATGGAACCCATTCAACAAAACAAACATGTTATTGCAAACAAAAATAAGGGATCTATCGTGTTGGCTAAATACACCATCTGTTACTTTTATATCTTTTAACCTATATTTTGCATTTGCCCTCGTATACATCCATTTTCAAACTTGGAAAAAAATAAACGATTGAGGTGATAAGGGGTATATTGAGAAAAAAGTACAAATCAAAGGTACACTTAGCAGTTAGCACAAATTTATTTTTTTTAGATCACCAAATAAATTAAATGTAGCAACCTATGAGTTTACGAAACAAATATTAAATTTAGAAATAAGTTATCGATCATGTAATCGTCATAAATGTTCACCCATGTTATAAGCATTATTTTAAACAAACAATTATTATTAAAAATATAACAACACTTCAATCCTCGAGTCTCAATATTCGTACATATTTGGTTCAAAGATACGCGTATGGCCGTATATCTTGATTAAGTTGAAAACTACCTATAAAATATTGAAACGTGCAAATCCATCCGTCTCTTAAACAAATGGGTTTTGTTCCATAAAATCACTCATAAAATGCTATTAGAAATGGAACTGAATGTGTATTTAGTGTTTAACTTATCTTCGGTTTTGTACAGGGTTTGAATCGTTTCGCAATCTAATGTACGTAGTACTATCCTACATGTTGTGCATGATGTTGTTTTTACGACTTGAAATCATGGACTGAAGAACACAAAATATCAACTTTATTAATTGATCCAAGACTTGTCTTATCTGTTATAAAAACGAATTTAACCTGTAATTGTTTCACATTACCAATAGAACCGTTAGATAACAAAGTTTGCTTTTCTCCTTATTATTGAAATCGTATGGATACTTTCCAATCAAAATTACAAACATAGATATATCAAACTCTTAAAATTCCAAAATGTGAAATTCAATCCACCAAACTATTTTTTTTATAAATGTTCAAGTTTTCTAATATTAAGTAACTAAACTTAAGTCACTTATAGCTATTTTATCCCTAAGTCACTAACTTTCTTAGATGTTATAATCATATGTATTTTTTTATAAAAGTTTAATTTTTTTTAAATTATGTAAGACAGGTGAGACATATATAAATCTTAGTTACTTTTAGTGATTACTTTTTCTATTCTTTTTCTTAAATTTAAATTATGAAACTTGGTTAATATTTAGTATAAAAAAATTCTCATTACTACCTCCTACTTCAAGTTTAATTAAAAAGAAGAATTTATTTAATAACCAAGATTCATGTTTTATTTTCTTGACCTATTTTTAGAAAAATATTATATAAAATTAGAACAACTAGTGAAATGGTGTGATGTTAATAGGTTAGAAAAAAAAAATTAATGACTTAAATGTAACCGTCAAGAAATTTAGTTACTTTCAGATGAATTATTACATGACATAAGTTTAAAGTGTTTTAATAAAAAAGAGTTAATTTTAATTTTGTTTTCTAAGATTTGCTTAAAGTAACTATTTTCCTTTAAAATATTAAAAACATCAATTTTTCTCCAAAAATTTTATATGTTGTTTCAATTTCACTTCAAAAGTTTTATTATCTTGAATAAAGTTAAAACAACTAATGAAATTTTTGGATTGAAATTGAAACAAGTTATGAAACTTTTGAAGTTAAATTGATATTTTTAATTTTTTGAAGGAAAATAATTATTTTTAACAAAACTTAAGGAGTAAAATTGAACTTAACTCAAAAAAAAAATTGAACAACAACTCCTAAATTTTCTACAATACCACGTAGAAGAAGAAAGTAACAGTATACTGATAATATTATACATTATATATTTAATAAAATAAGTTAATATCAAATTTTAAAAGGCGTGGAGTAAATTTAATTAAATTAAAGTAGAGTATGATTAAATTAAACCGGAGTTATAAAATACCACATACTTAAGTGTTTTATGGATGTTTATTTAGTATCGTAGTTTTTCTTAGACAAGTATCAAAGTGGTAATTTAAACGTCTTGAACACTTAATCATAAACAAACAAACAAAATAGTAAATTCACACTACACTAACTATTAATAGGGTCGGTGATAAAAGAGTAAACGCTTCCTCTATTCAACCAATAGAGTAATCGTTTGAGGCCTGAATCCTTAGTTATATATAATAACTAAATAAAAATAAATAAAAAATCATAAAGACTTTCAAATTCTAGTTTTCTTAAGTGTGACAATAATAGTATAAGCTAGCAATAAACTAGAAAGAAAAGTTAAAAAAAAACATTAATCACACCAATTTTATCGCATCAAAACATTTATATAGAAAATACGTGACGGGTTAGCCGTTGTATTGGGTGATTGGTGGCTCAAAAAAAGAGAAGTATGAACATGCATTTTAACGTAAAAGAAGGAAGAGACGTGTTTTGAAGTCTAAGAGTCAGCAATATTCATAAATGCCATTAAATTCTCTTCCCTTCTACAGATTCGCCCCTCTTAATTTGTATATCAACGGATCGACGTGATCTCGTCACATAGGAATGGAATTTTAATATTTTCTCACAAGCAAATCTATCATACTTCTACTTTTAAAACTATGTTAAAAATATATATATATCATACTTGTTAATATTTGAACTTTGAACCCCATAATGATACTTTTAGAGGCAAACCTCTGCCGCTGCCACTATAAACATGCATTAATAAATGTATATGATCTTAACCAACTAAAACTTAGTTTACAATATATATAATTAGGTGTGCTAATGAGATACCCGATAATTTACCCAAAAGAATAAAAAAAAGAAATAAAATAAAATAAAATAAAATAAATTACTAAGTAGCTAATTAATTAAATAAATAATAATGATTGATAACAATATCATTCTTGTGGCCACGAAAATAACAATGCAGATCGGTGTACCAGCCAAAAATAATAATATTAATATAAATATTTGTACATATTAACATATAAGGAGTTGATATAAACATAAGAAATGTGATAAAAAAGAAACTAATAATATGACTACCTACAATCATGAAATCCACATCAGAAAGCCTAAACCCACGTTTTAAATTTATTCAAAAATCCTTAGTTATCAACTTAACAAATTGATCGACATTAAAGGGATGCAATCCTCCTTCACACGTTACTTAAAGTCTCTTAAAACTTCAATCGCATTCACAAGAACTTACCATCCCTCACATACATTCACTTGCTCTGTTTCATCTTCAACTCATTGTCGGCGATCTATAGCAACGGAGACTCCACCATTAGCTACCACTCCGATCGTCATACAATAACTGTCATCACCGTTACTATAAGCTTGAACCGGGTGCCTCGTTAACGTTAAATCGCACACGGATTCCTACCGATAACTACCGGCTTCGTTCAAGTTGCTGAATTCTTTGTTGATCGACTCCTCTTAACATCACTTTCGATCGTCACGACTACTACAAACTTAACAACTTGTTGTTTTCGGTGACTCCGTATTGCACCAAACGATAGTTCTGCTTCAACATAAGATACCGTCGAACCCTCTGTATTGGTTTGTGTAATGTGCATGTTTTATTTACACACTGAAATCAGAAGGAAATAATAATAAATTGAAGTTCTGTAACCCTTGAAAGTGAAGGAAGAAGATGAAGTACATAACTTTACAAATTGAATATGATTTTGATGATTTAGTGTTTTACATACCACCTATTCAAATATATAATTATTAAACTGATTTTCCTTGTAATCATTGGTAGCAAAATAGGAATACAATAATAAAAAAAACAAAAAGCTTTATGTTTTAAAATGAATTAATCGATAACTTCACTGTTACTTAATAATAAATTGTTAATGTTTACAAAATATATTGCGGATCATGGATTCACCAAAACATAGATTATATTATAATATTTAAATTATTATCTAAGGGTTTGAGATTTAAACATGATACAGTGGAAAAAGAAATTAACGTTTAATATGCATGTTTAATAATAAGTGAAAATACATGTGATTGTAATTAGAAAATTTTGACGAATGCATTTTACTGGAAACTAAAAGGATACAATAAGTTAAAAACAAATATTAAAATCAAGAGAATGTGAAAACAATCTAGGCTTGTAGTAATAGATAATAAACAAACTATAAGATAATATCATAAGAAAATAATGAACACCATGCACAAAATAGTACCTAATTTATAAGTATATTTATGTAGGTTCAATCAACGGTTCTGAACCGATTTAACTTTGGAATAGTTATTGTAGCTATCGCTTAAAGTACGGATTCCGACCCTTCCTCTCTCGTAGCATGAATACCTCTCGTTTGTGACCTATTTATTTGAATTCCTGACTTGACATGCGATCATTGAAATCTATACTATTGTTATAACTCTTGAAACGTATAGTTGACATCGTTCACGTGCGATAAAATTAAATTACTTTGTACTCGTTGTCGCATGCTCCATATATTGTTGATTATTAGTTATTGTTAGTGATATTTTTCAAGGGTTATGAGCCTTAGTGTAACTTATTGTGTTGTGTTGACTTGATCGTATTGAATTATTGACCTCCGTACCCGAGCACATCCACCTATGGGGACATAGGGCGTCATTGTGGCACAAGTGACGTGCTCTATCTGTGGCAGAGCGATTAGACCACAGCGTCTCTACATTATTATTTTGTGCTAAGTTGTTGCACTTATTGATTAGTGTTAAAGGAGGCGTATGGATCGATCCTAGGATATCATTGTTATTGTTTATTGGTGAGATGGTTAGGTGTGTATGCCCATATTCCTATCTCACATACTGGTGCATTAAAACTGCAGGTAATGTACACATCGTTAATTGTTATTATCATTGGCTCATATGGGTATTTCTTTTGATGATCATTATTATTTGATTTTCAACTTGATCATCTCATTGTTATCGTTATTGATCATTGTATTGCTATGTTTATTTCCGTTACTGAGCATTCTTTGGCTCAGCCGTGTTTTCTTTTGTGGTTTTCTCTTATGTTTATAGCAGGTACTCAAGGGGCTCAGGGGAACGAGTGAAGAGAGTTAACTCAAGAAGTTAGGACGAGAACATTTGGATTAATAAGACTTAATAGTATTTTGATTTTAAGACTTTATTTAAATTATTTGGACCTATGTAAGGATTTGAATGTTTCTTAATACTTTAATTTTATCATTTATAAACTCTGATTACTGTTTGTGTGACACGTCAACCCTACCCGGATTGGGGTGTTACAGCTAAAGCCTAAAATATAGACATGAGGACATAGATAAGACAGTAAAGACATAGGTAGGGGGCAGTCCCCAAAATCTTTATATAATATGTGCAAAAAATAATAATAAAATTCTTAATGGGTAAAGTGTTTAACAAGATATACACTTTTTCTAATATATTTATATAATATATAAAAGTTTAGAGATCTCAGGCCCTGCTGAGATCGGGCCATAGGCATTCGCCCACCTCGCCCTTGTTTAGAACCGGGCCTGCTAGGTTATATATATTTGTCGAAAACATTTGTCAACTGATTTATTTGTAGTTATCATCAAAACAATCAATGATGGCTAAAATAAACTCCTCAAACACAAAGAAGTTATTCTTTAAAGGCGGTTAATACATCTTGAGAGCTTACCCAACAATAAGCAGAATAATTGCTTCAAAAACATTTATTGATGATTTGTCGGAAATCAACATGTACAAACCATTAAAAATAAAAAACTTAATATCTTTTAAGTTTTGTTGATAGTCTGCATGAGATTTTCATTGGTATAGAACAAAGGGTTATACACTTGAATTGATTGTTTTTTCTGTATGTTTACAATGATAAGGAAGACATCTATTTATAATTATTACAATGTGATAAATAAGGTAAAAGCTTGGAGAAAATTGGGGTTCATCCTTTAATGGAAATGATGTCAATTATCTTTGACTGATCCATTCTCTTTTTAACACTCCCCCTCAAGTTGAATAGTGGGATCTCCAAAATTCAACTTGGCTAAACACTTGTCAAGAGTTCTGCCATTCACTGCTTTTGTCAGGATGTCTGCTAACTGGTCTGCTGATCGGACGAAAGGAAGATTAATACTCTTGGACTCCAGTTTCTCTTTGATGAAGTGTCGATCTACTTCTACGTGTTTTGTTCGGTCATGCTGAACTGGATTTTCTGATATTTTAATAGCTGCTTCATTATCGCACATAATATTGCTTGCCTCTCGTGGGGGAAACCCGATTTCACTTAAAAGTTTCCTAATCCACAAGACTTCTGCCAAACCTTTAGCTATTCCCCTAAATTCAGCTTCGGCACTTGAAAGTGCAACAACCTTTTGTTTCTTGCTTCTCCATGTAACGAGATTTCCTCCTACTAAGGTGAAATAGCCTGAGGTTGATCTTCGATTTCCTTTATCTCCTGCCCAGTCTGCATCGGTATATGCTTCAGTTCTTAGATGTCCATTTGCTTTGAACAGAACACCGTGGCCAACGGTCCCCTTAAGATACCTGATAATTCTCCAGACTGCATTCATGTGGGCAACTTGTGGTTGATGCATAAATTGACTGACAACTCCAACTGCGTACGCTATATCTGGGCAAGTATGTGAAAGGTAGATCAGCTTTCCCACAATCCGTTGATATTTGTCTTTATCCGCCAATTTGCTTCTTCCTCCATATAAAGTTTTTGGTTTGCAATCATAGGTGTCTCTGCGAGTTTACAATCGATCATCCCTGTCTCTGCTAATAAATCAAGAATATACTTTTTCTGACAGATGAAAATCCCCTGTTTTGACCTTAACACTTCAATCCCTAGGAAGTATTTCAACCTTCCTAAATCCTTCATTTCAAAGTCCTTAAACAGGTTCGCTTTTAACTTTGTCATCTCATCTTCATCATTTCCCGTAATTATCATATCATCAACGTAGATAACCAGACAAGTTATGAATTTCCCTCTTCGTTTGAGAAACAAGGTATGGTCAGAATTGCTTTGTTTAAAACCATATCCTTTCATTGTAATGGTGAATCTGCCAAACCAGGCACGAGGGGATTGTTTTAATCCATAAAGGGATTTTTTTAAGCGACAAACTTCTCCAGGTCTGAAATCTCTTGCAAAACCAGGAAGGGCTTCCATATAGACTTCTTCCTTAAGTTCCCCATGTAGGGAAGCATTCTTTACGTCAAGTTGATGAAGGGGCCATTGTTGATTCGCAGCTATTGAAAAGAGCACCCGAATTGTGTTGATCTTTGCAACAGGGGAAAAAGTCTCAGAATAATCAATTCCATATGTCTGGGTATAACCTTTGGCCACCAACCGCGCTTTGTACCTTTCAATTGATCCATCTGGTTTGTACTTTATAGTGAACACCCATCTACAACCAACTGGTTTCTTTCCTGTCGGAAGAGTACATTTCTCCCAAGTATCATTCTTCTTTAAGGCTTTCATTTCTGTCTCCATTGCATCCTTCCATTCTTCCGACTCTAAGGCTTTGGTTATATGAGTCGGAATCTCTTTATTATACATTGTTGCCATGAAAGATTTTGCTTCTTGGGAAAGATTCCCCCTAGCTATATTAGCCACCGGGTACTTTGAGCTTCGTGACTCCTTTTCAGGAGTGTATCGTTTAGGTGGGACTCCCCTGTTCGATCTTGGAGGTAAAACATAACTCGCCACTTCTTCTGTTGGTTCTGTGACTTTATTATCATGGTTAGAAGACAAAACAAAGTCAGGGTTATCAATAGGTATTACCTCAGGTATCGGGTTGGATGGAGTCTCTTCAGTGACACTCTGCGCTTCAGATTGTATATGTGGAGTAGGGTCGTTGTGGTTTGTACTGTGGTTTGTGGGTTCACTATGGTTTGTGGGTTCACTGTGGTTTGTGGGTTTGTTGTTTGTGGGTTCACTGTGGTTTGTGGGTTTGCTGTTATTTGTTATATCTTCAGAAGATGGGATTTGAGTTAGCCAACTTAGTGCATCTATAGGCTTACTCTCCCCTGACCACTTGGTTGGGTATTATAGAAATACTCGGTTTCAAGGAATTCACAGTCCATTGTGATGTACATGTGATGAGTTTTTGGATTGTAACATCGATAACCCTTTTGAGTTATCCCATATCCCACAAAAACATATTTCTCAGCACAAGGGCCAAGTTTGCCAAGTGTTGTTCGATTGGTTTTAGGTATGTTGACAAAAACAGAGCAGCCGAAAATTTTAGGTTCAAGACTATGCTCAGGGGGAATGTGAACAAATTTTGACATGTTATCCAATGGTGTTTTGAAATTAAGGATTTTTGTGGGAAGGCGGTTGATAAGGTAGATAGAGGACGCAACGGCCTCGGGCCACCAAGAAGTGGGGACTTGAGATTCAAGTAACATGGCTCAGGTCATTTCAAGAATTATGCGGTTTTTCGTTCAGAAACACCATTTTGTTCGGGAGTATGAGGGCATGTGGTTTGGTGGATCATTCCTTTATCTTGAAAAAACTGTTTCATGGCCGAGTTTACAAATTCCCCCCCATTATCAGATCGAAGAACCTGAATTCCCTTTTTGAATTGAGTATTAACCATGTCATAGAACATGACAAATTTTTCGTACACTTCTGATTTGTGTTTGAGAAAGTATACCCATGTCATTCGTGTACAGTCGTCCACAAAAATTAGGAAAAAACGAAAACCTTGTCCCCCTAAAACAGGAGAAGGTCCCCAAACATCTGAGTGGACCAGGGAAAAGGGTAAATCAACTCTTGTATTACTAGGTTTGTATGATTTCCGATGACTTTTAGCAAGAATACAAGTCTCACAATTTATTTTACTATAAGATGGGAAAAGTTTCGGAAACAAAAGATGTAAATAACCAGAGGAAGGATGTCCCAATCGTCGATGCCATAGCCAAGCTTCTCGCTCAAGAGTCCCATGAGCCAGCATTGCAGTGCCATGTTGATTCACCTCGTCCACATAGTACAATCCTTGACGCTTAGTGCCACGTCCAATGATCACACCCGTCCTGATATCCTGTAAGATACAAAAGGTAGGGTGCATTAGTACGATGCAGTTAAGCTCCTTGGTAATATGACTGATTGACAACAGTTTGTGAGACAACGATGGTATGTAAAGGCAATTTGACAGCTTTAGGGTGGGTGATATTTCAACGGTACCACTTCCCTTAACATGACAAACGTCACCATTAGTTGTTCGAATGTGGGTTCTTTTTGTTTGGGATTTGGATATAATATCCGATGGGTCACATGTCATAGTGTCAGTTGCTCCATAGTCAAAAATCCATGGAGTATCTTGTTTCCTGTCACTACTTTGGGCCATATTTGCAACTCCCATGCCAAGAGAAAAAATATTAGATTGTAAATAAGGATTATTCGTAATTTTCATAGAACTTGAGGGCTTGAATGAAACCACTTAACCCCTATACCTGTTGAGTTGTCTTCTTTATTTTCAACCCTAGCATGACAAACGAAAGCTTCACCGCCCCCACCATTGTTGCCACCGCCGCTGCTGGTGGCTTTGCTGCTGCCCACGGCGCCGCCGTTGCTGGTGGCTTTGCTGCTGCCCACGGCGGCGACCCCTTTTCCATCATCTGTTTCGATTGTCTTCGAATCAACCCGTCTTAGGAGGAAGCCACTGGTTCCATAATAGAGACCGCCAAGGACTTTTCTACCTACAATTTTGAAGCATTGCTCTCGGGTATGCCCTTTTATATCACAGTGGGTGTATTTGAGTTTTGATTTGTCAACTTTTGGTTTGAAGCCTGGATTCGATCGACGTGTTTGACCTCTAGAAATAAGCCCTAGGGCTTCGTCGTCAGTGATTCGAGTAGCGGCTAACCCTGCTGCAACTCCTGATTCAGTAGTGTTGTTGAAAATCCCTTGATGTGCGGTTTCTTTTCGGACAGCGGCATATGCTTCTTCAACTGATGGCAATGGATCCATGCGGAGAATTTCTCTCTTGATGGTATCATATTGCCGGTCAATAGCGTTCAGAAACTGAAACAACTTTGTTCTATTCGAATTCTGTTATAAGTGGCGATATCAACTGCAGAGGTCATAGGGTTCGGATCCCTACGATCAATCTCTCCCCAGATCCCTTGCATTACAAGCCAGAATTCTTCAAGCGGAATTCCATTCTGTTTAATCCTACTTGCCTTAACATGTAAGTCAAATGTTTGAAGCTTATCTTTTCCGCTGCTATATGTGGTTACGAGTGCCTCCCATAGCGATTTAGCCGTGGGAAACTCGGTTAGATTACCTGCAATAGCAGGTTCAATGTTTTGTATTAACCAAGAGAAAATTATCAGGTCGTCTTGTTCCCACTGCTCAAACCCATCATCTGTTGGTTTGGGTGGTGTTGGATTTCCTGACAAATGACCAAGGAGGGCTTTTGATTTTCCACCAATGGCTACTCGGATCATCCGAGCCCATTAATTCTGGTTGTCGAGTTTGAGACCAATCTCCAGTTTGTCGGAAAGATTGGGTTTGGGATTGTGTTTTTGGGCATGAATTCCATTAAGGAGATTGGCTAGTTGGATGGAGAGATTGGTATTGTTTTGATTGTTGGAATCGTCATCAGACGCCATGGAACCTTGTGAAGGATTTTATGAGGTTAGGTTGTTAGGTGATGAGCAAATTTGTGAATTAATCCGAGGACCATTCACTGCTCTGATACCAAGATTTTCATTGGTATAGAACAAAGGGTTATACACTTGAATTGATTGTTTCTTCTGTATGTTTACAATGATAAGGAAGACATCTATTTATAATTATTACAATGTGATAAATAAGGTAAAAGCTTGGAGGAAATTGGGGTCCATCCTTTAATGGAAATGATGTCAATTATCTTTGACTGATCCATTCTCTTTTTAACAGTAAATACTAACGAATATTCGTACTAAATTTCATTCAATGATTTTCAGTATCTATTGGGTGACAACAAATTTGCAACGGACACTCATCGTGATGTGTCGCATAATTTAAGATAAGATTTTCGAGTCATTTTTGTATTTTCCAAGAAATATAGGTTTTCGATGGATAGTTTGTGCTAGAATCAATAAATCTGTTTGTTAGATATACTCTTAGGACCCCTATTGTGGTTGATTTTTTATACTTGTATATTGTTGATCATGTATGGATTATTGAAAATTAAATCAATCTTTCTATCTTATGAGTTAGAAGTAAGGCTTGTCTATATCTCATCTTTCACATACTCTCCAATACTTGCTATGAATAAGATGTACTGCATATGGTAATGGATAATGCCCCCAAAATAGCTGCACTTGTGGTTATATAATGCCTAATGGATGAGCTCTTGTGGTTATATAATGCCTAATGGATGAGCTCTTAGTAGTAATATGATACATACGTACTTGAATGTTGTATTTGGTAGGAATTGGATAAAACGTCTTTGGAACTTATGGTATATTTATGTTGGAATCAGTTATAATGCTTATTTTGTATTTTCCACCTGCACATCGGTCATATGTGATTTTTAAGCTTATTTTGTATTTTAGTTTATATTACAAACTTGTACATATTTATTGTAATCAACAAGGAGTCAAGATCATACATTTGGTATGTTATTCTTTAATAATCAATGTCACTAGGCGAGCCATGGTGAGGTATGGACATATATGCCCCCATCAAGGCTCCTTATGTCTTGTTATGACCTATAATAACTCATTATGACAAATTGCGGCCAATTATAAGTTACAACATGCATGACGGGATACAAACACATTAGGTCAAACATGGGCAGACATGGTTAGGCTTGGTCAATCATAGTGATTCATGGTTAAACATAGTTAATACATGTCAAATAATGGTAAAACTAGATTAATCATGGTTGACACGATAAACTTTTAACATATATAACAGTGATTAAGACTTTTGATGGGTCATTTCTTTCTATGGGTCATTTGACAAAAAGATGACCCATTTTCACATGTATGACAAAATTGTTGGGTTTGTTTAAAGATAAAACCGTTTTATCCTCTTGATATTTCAGAAAACGCAACGGATATATATGTATTTTAAAACATGATTTTAAGGCTGAAAATCCATGTTTTATAATGACTAATATACAAGGAACAAACCCATAACAATAAGGATCATTTATGTGGATTAAACAAGCTATGAACATACACAAATGTACATAAAATCACAGCTTGAATAAGCTGTGATATCTACCTTCTTCCAGCAGCAAAAGTCGACCAAAGAAGAGTATTTGATGCTTGTTTTTCGGCCAAGACTCCAATGGAGGACTCCTCAAGCTAGTATACCCCAAGCCTTGTAGCAAGCACCACTCTTGTTAGCTAGGTAGATGACACCAAAATCAGCTCAAGAAACCCTTCAAAAGACTGTTGTGTTCCGTGATCTTTGAGAGGGAAAAGAGAGAGATTTTCTTTGTTGCATGTAAAATGAGATTGTGTGTGTAAGAGAAAGTGGACAAGACTAGTTAATATGTCTCTTTTCTATACAAAATTGGTCCAATGAGATGCCTAAGGGGGGACGGCCAAAAGGAGTTTAAATTTGGCTTCCCTCCTAAAATCTCACACATTAAAAGGTTAACTAGTCTTATCCTTAGAGAATACAATTAACCTTTTAATTGTATTGTCCATACACTCCCTTTTATTAATTTGTAATGTTATCTAACTAATTTAAATAACATTACAAATAATATTATTGAACAAAATATCCTAATAAATTGTTCCATCTCATATGCAACTTATTTAGAAAACCCATTTTCTAAATTGGTGTTAATATTTAATTGCATGATCATATCATCAATTAAATATTAATAGGTGTTTGCTAAGCTTGTTATTAGGTATAACCCGACTTGGATCATAACGTACTAACCACATCAATATTCTAAGTGTCTTGGGCACACAGGATCCTACAATCTCCCACTTGCCCAAGATTCATAGAAGATTGATGCAAGCAGTAAATACCACCTAACAACGGTTTACTACCCTTAATACGCATGACTTATAGCCATTCAATAACATCATCCCTTTCAAGTACCCTACTTAAAATGATTTAGGTGAATCAATCATCTATCCTTTTATTACAGATGTCATGTTAAATCCAAGAACACAGAATGATCATTCTTGTTGATTTAACTTATCAGGCCTTAGACATCTAACTCTCAACGAATAAGAGGAACAAATTCCATCTCGACTACATACGTTTCTCACAAACACCTCGTGTCATACCTGAACATACCCTTATGTACTGTCCACTATTTCAGGACAGTGAAGAATTTGCTCAAGGTATAATACTTGGTGAATATCAAAACCCAATATGTATCTCAGGTCAGAGGATACCAAATGATATTCGCCTTTACTCAAATTTACTTATGATCAATCAATAAGATTCCATGTAGTAAAATTTGAGATGCGGGTTAGTCCAATATTTGTATCCCACAAATATCAATGAACCTTGGTAGCAACCCATTGCTCTATATTCATCCTTATGAATATCAACCAATCCAAATTCATAATAGTCTTACCTTCAGACTTGTTTTCACAAGTCTGAATGACTACGGACTTTTAGAGTAAACAATTTACTCATGGATTAAACATGCTAAATTGGAACATTAATTGAAACATTATAACCAAATAATTTCATTCAAATAATAAAGAGTCCCACATATCCAAATACAAAATTTACAGATCAAATCCAATCACTAGAATATCGAAGTCCCATGGCACAAGTATGACCTTCATGCTTTGCCTTTTCAAGGAGCTTCGTGAGAGGATCCGCAATGTTTTGATTCGTGTGAACTTTGCGAATACATATCTTTCCCTTTTCAACTTCATCTCGTATGTAGTTGAATCTTCGCTCAATGTGCCTAGTCTTTTGATGAGCACGGGGTTCCTTGATTTGAGCAATCGCACTCTCGTTATCACAAAAGATCTCTAGGGGGTCCTGAATGGAAGGGACAACCCCTAGATCGGCAATGAATTTCTTCAACCATGCAGCTTCTTGAGCTGCCAATGAGGTGGCGACGTATTCTGATTCTGTAGTTGATAGAGCCACCACATCCTGCTTGGAGCTCTTCCAAGAGACGGCTCCTCCATTCAGAATGAAGATGTATCCCGATTGTGACCGAGAATCATCACGATCGGTTTGGAAACTCGCATCCGTGTAACCTTTTACAACGAGTTCCTCGTCACCAGATCCATAGATTAGGAACATATCTCTTGTCCTCCTTAGGTACTTAAGTATGTTCTTAACAGCCATCCAATGACTGTTTCCAGGATTTTGCTGGTAACGGCTTGTCATGCTTAAGGCGCATGACACGTCCGGTCGAGTGCATATCATTGCATACATGATGGATCCAATAGGAGATGCGTATGGGATTCCCTTCATTTTATCTTGCTCATCCTTTGAGCTTGGACATTGAGTCACACTCAATATCGTTCCTCTTTGAATAGGTACCGTACCTTTCTTAGAGTTTTCCATCTTGAACCTTTTCAAGATTTTATCAATGTATACACTTTGACTCAAACCAATCAACCGCCTTGATCTATCCCTATAGATCTTTATTCCCAGAATATAGGCGGCTTCACCAAGATCCTTAATGGAAAAACAACCTCCAAGCCAGGTTTTTACACCTTCCAAGGTTGGAATGTCATTTCCAAATAGTAGTATGTCATCAACATACAATACTAGGAAAGTTATTGTGCTCCCACTAGCCTTCTTATACACACAAGCCTCATCAGCGTTTTTGATGAAGCCAAATTTCTTTACTTCCTCATCAAAACGGTGATTCCAGCTTCTCGATGCTTGTTTCAATCCATAGATTGATTTCTTTAACTTGCACACTTTAGTAGGATGATTTAGATCGACAAAACCTTCAGGCTGAACCATATAGACATCTTCCTCAAGATATCCATTTAGGAAAGCAGTTTTGACATCCATTTGCCAAATCTCATAATCATAATGAGCAGCTATGGCAAACAATATCCTTATAGACTTTAGCATCGCAACAGGTGAGAAGGTTTCATCATAATCAACCCCTTGAGTTTGAGTGAAACCCTTTGCTACAAGTCTAGCTTTATAAGTGTCCAAGTTTCCATGCATATCGGTTTTCTTCTTGAAAACCCACTTACTTCCAACTACCTTGGAATTAAGAGGTGGTACAACAAGTTCCCAAACTTGGTTGTCATACATGGATTGCATCTCAATGTCCATGGCTTCTAGCCATTTGTCACAATCCGAATTGGACATTGCATTATGGTATGTGGTCGGTTCATCTAAATCTACCACATAGCATCCATCCATGAAAAATCCATATCTTTCAGGTGGATTACTAGTTCTACCACTTCTGCGAACGTTTTGTGTGTATTGATCAACCCCTTGATCATCCTCAACATCCTCATGTTGAGTGCTAGTTTCAACCAAACGTGTATCGGGTTGTGGTTCTTGATCTTCCTCAAGGTCCACTGTTCTACTGCTAGCTCCTTCCATAAGGAACTTTGCTTCTAAGAACTCACCCTTTCTGGCAACAAACACCTTTTGTTCCAGTGGATCATAGAAATAATATCCCATAGAATCTCTAGGATATCCAACAAAAATACACTTGGTGGATCGGACTTCCAATTTGTTTGGGGTGGGAGTCTTAACATAAGCCTCACATTCCCAAACCCTTAAGTATGATAGGGATGGAACTCTTCCATGCCATATCTCAAAAGGTGTCCTTTCCACCTTTTTGGTTGGGGCCATATTTTGAATACGGGCCGCGGAGAGCAAAGCGAAACCCCAAAATGATAGAGGTAATGTGCTTCTAGCCATCATAGATCGAACTATATTCAATAAGGTTCGATTCCTCCTCTCAGACACACCATTATGTTGTGGTGTTCCAGGTGGAGTGAGTTGTGAGACAATCCCACAGCTCCTAAGATGATCTTGAAAAACATCACTAAGGTATTCACCTCCTCTATCAGTACGGAGAATTTTATTTGACTTATTGAGTTGGTTTTCTACTTCATTCTTGAAGATTTTGAACATTTCAAAAGCTTCATCTTTGTGCCTTAATAAGTACACATACCTATAGCGACTATAGTCATCGGTAAAGGTAATGAAGTATCTTTCACCATTCCTAGTCATTGGCTTAAAAGGACCACATACATCCGAATGTATGATTCCTAATAAATCTTTTGCCCTTTCGATAGTTCCACTAAAGGGTGCCTTAGTCATCTTTCCTTGTAAACAAGATTCACAAACATCAAATGAATCACATTCATTTGTTTTTAAAAGACCATTCTTTTGAAGTGTTTGTAAACGTTTCTTGTTTATATGACCAAGACGACAATGCCAAAGATAGGTATCACTCAAGTCCAACTTGAGTTTCTTGGTGTTAGTTTGGTACAATGAACTATTTAAAGTATTTTCATGAACCAATTCATAAATACCATTAATTGGTATACCTTTAAAATAGAACATACCATTTAAAGAAACATGAATATCATTTTCAATAAAAGATAATACATAATCATAATGTCTTAATTGAGATACAGAAATAATGTTCCTAGTCAAACTAGGAGCATACAAAACATTCTTCAAAATAACTTCCAAACCATTTGGAAGTCTTAGGATGTAGTCCCCACGAGCTTCAACTAAGACTTTAGTTCCATTGCCCATGAAGAGGCTAACATCCCCTTTCTTAAAGTCCCTACTTCTTGTGAACCCCTGCAACAAATTGCAAATATGAGTTCCACATCCGGTATCCAATACCCATGTGTTTGAAGATGTAACATTAAGATCAATATGAATCATGTATATTGTACCTGAGGTCTGCCCGGCATCCCTCTTGGCTTTCAACTCTTGGAGATGGACAGGACAATTCCTTGCCCAATGTCCTATCTCCCTACACTTGAAGCATGGGTCATTAGTAGCAACCTTTTGCTTCTTCTCTTGTGGTTTGGGTGGTACCCTTACCACCCCTTTCCCCTTTCCCCAAACGGGTCCCTTACCCTTGGCAACCTTTGCCTTGGGTGCGGGATAAGGCCTCTTGTTGTTCCCACCTTCATTGATGGTGAGAACGGGTAAAACCCTTTTACCCATGGCCGCCTCGGCCGTTTTAAGCATTGAGTGAAGCTCACCAATGCTTTTGTCCCATGCATTCATGTTGTAGTTCAACACGAATGTCTCGAACTTCTTGGTTAGGCCATTTAGGATCAAATCCATGGCCAACTCCTTCGAGACGGGACAATTTAGCCTCTCGAGGCGGTCAATATGACTTTTCATCTTAACTACATAAGATGAAACAGATTGGTTGTCGTCCATACGACATGCATGGAGTGCTCGAACCGTTTCGAAGCGCTCAACCCTTGCTTGCTGTTGGAACGTTTCCTTCAGCTGGGTTATCATGTCGTAAGCTCCGTGATGTTCATACTCCTTTTGGAGATCCGGAGTCATGCTCGCTAGCATGAGACAAGACACTTGGATGGAGTCCTCAGTGTATTTCAGCCAATCGTTAAAGGCCTCCTCATCATCCTCGCTAGGTTGATCGGTGATAGGGTCGTCTAAAACATATGATCTTCTCTCCTGCTTGAGAATAATTCTCAAGTTTTGATACCAATCAATAAAGTTGTTATGATTTATACGTTCCTTTTAGAGGATCTCTCGTAGTGATTGGTTTGATGCGGATGAGTTATCGTGATTTTCATTATTGGTGGCCATCTACAAAATTTAACAAAGATCAATTTTAGTATTTTCGATATTGCTAATTTTAATATTTAATGCCTTTTAAGGTCAATTTTATATTAAAATCTAGAACCCAATATTACATTTAAATTGTGGTTAGGGGACCTTTATCCCACTATTTAAATTAATAAGGTGGTCAAAGATTGACGATTGCAACCATTTGCAACTTCTAGAGGTATGGGATCGACTTTAAACATCATATGTAAAGTCGGCATGTTAATCCCATCAACACCATTTGGAAACCATATTTTAGGTGATCCATTCAACATGGTTTGCAAATCAAGTTACCCTACTTGCACACACATATGAGTTTACCAACATAAGTGGTTAGGTGATCTTTATCCCACCAATGTGGTATTCCCACCTTAAGTCATAAGTTCCTTCAAAATGGTTAGGTGACCTTTATCCCATTAAGAGTTTCCAAATGACTTAAGTGTTGTGCAAAAGGACGATGTTAAACTTGTTTGTTTCAAATGTTTAGAGATTTCATAATTCTAGTTTAGAAAACTCTATGTACTTGTATTTGTATGCTTTCAAATACAAGATACCCTATGGTTCTTTGATTAAAACCTATTTTAATCTTTAAAATCATTAAATCATTTTAATAACCTTTTATTAACCTTTAAGAACCATCAATTTTCAGCTTGTTAAGTTTGTTAATGAGTTTGTTTTGAATATCCAAATATCAACCAAACAATCAAAACAACAAACAATCAACCAAGCATAAACATAAACAACCATATGTACATATGTGCATAACCATAGATACTATTATAACCATACTTGTTTGCCATCACAAGTGTGGTCATTAGGTCTTTCCTAAGGGTTGAAACCAACACAAAATTGAGGTCATCATGGACTCCCACTTGAACTTGCATCCATATGTTTCAAGTTCCATGTCTTTGATGTCCATCTTTGGGTCTTGATCTTGTGCATCTTCCTTTTACAAAATTGTATCCTAATATATTTTTTCTAATAAAAGAAATGCACCTAATCTATTAATTACAAACCCAAATGAATGAATAATTACAACCCAAATAATAAACACAAAATTACAACCCAATTGAATGAATATATCCAACCATTCCAATCATCCAAAACATAAGGCCAAATCTAGGTTATGCACTATCATATAAACAATCACAATCATCATTCAATAACCAAAATAAACCCCATGAAACCCTAAATTTTCAGCCAACATAAACTGAAAATTTGGGTTTGTTTGTCCAAACAAACAACAATCAAACATATCATCCAATAAACATTGCTATCTTTCAAAGTTTAATCATAAGCATGATGATTTAACTTTGAAAGACTTGGGGTTTACAAAATCAGCCAAAATCAGCCTCTAATAGGTTGATAATAATCCATTAAAACCGATTTTAAGGAACTAGAACAAGCAAGTTATCCACATAACCGGCTCTTGATGCCATTATTGGGTTTGTTTAAAGATAAAACCGTTTTATCCTCTTGATATTTCAAAAAATGCAGCGGATATATATGTATTTTAAAACATGATTTTAAGGCTGAAAATCCATGTTTTATAATGACTAATATACAAGGAACAAACCCATAACAATAAGGATCATTTATGTGGATTAAACAAGCTATGAACATACACAAATGTACATAAAATCACAGCTTGAATAAGCTGTGATATCTACCTTCTTCCAGCAGCAAAAGTCGACCAAAGAAGAGTGTTTTGATGCTTGTTTTTCGGCCAAGACTCCAATGGAGGAGTCCTCAAGCTAGTATACCCCAAGCCTTGTAGAAAGCACCACTCTTGTTAGGTAGATGACACCAAAATCAGCTCAAGAAACCCTTCAAAAGACTGCTGTGTTCCGTGATCTTTGAGAGGGAAAAGAGAGAGATTTTCTTTGTTGCATGTAAAATGAGATTGTGTGTGTAAGAGAAAGTGGACAAGACTAGTTAATATGTCTCTTTTCTATGCAAAATTGGTCCAATGAGATGCCTAAGGGGGGACGGCCAAAAGGAGTTTAAATTTGGCTTCCCTCCTAAAATCTCACACATTAAAAGGTTAACTAGTCTTATCCTTAGAGAATACAATTAACCTTTTAATTGTATTGTCCATACACTCCCTTTTATTAATTTGTAATGTTATCTAACTAATTAAATAACATTACAAATAATATTATTGAACAAAATATCCTAATAAATTGTTCCATCTCATATGCAACTTATTTAGAAAACCCATTATAAATTGGTGTCAATATTTAATTGCATGATCATATCATCAATTAAATATTAATAGGTGTTTGCTAAGCTTGTTATTGGGTATAACCCGACTTGGATCATAACGTACTAACCACATCAATATTCTAAGTGTCTTGGGCACACAAGATCCTACAAAAATATGACACGATAAGTTAAGAATGGTCAATCACAGTGAATCACACTTGAACATGGTTAATCAAGGCTAAATAATGGTCAATGTAACTGTTGTTCATAGTCAACAATGGTGAAAACTTGGACATAGCTTGCTCTTTAAGACTCATTATGTTTCATTACCCTATATATTAAAAAAGCAAGTGCAATTAATAGTATGAACAGTGTTATACAATTGGTATTGTCTGGCGTACAAGCCTCTTATGCACAAGGGTATAACCCCAAGGGTATAACCCTTTGTATCTTGCATAGGCCAAACAGATCAGATGATGTACATCACACACACCACTACCTACAACGATCTCCGATAAACCGACGATGAAGTTCGAAACGCACTCACCGGCGACCTCTTCGTCTTCCGATAAGTCGTCGGAATCTGGAGTGGTTCGTCGGTGCACTCACTGCCCGTCGGAGAAGACGCTGCATCGGAGGACCGGACCGCTGGGGCCTAAAACGCTGTGTAACGCGTGTGGCGTGAGGTACAAGTCAGGGAGGTTGGTGCCGGAGTACCGGCCGGCGGCGAGTCCGACGTTCGTGCTGACTCAGCACTCGAACTCTCACCGGAAAGTGATGGAGCTCCGGCGGCAGAAGGAGATGATGCTCGGGCAGCAGCAGCAGTCTCCGGCGTCGGAGTATCAGCTCTACGGCGGTGCACACCGTCACTATCACCACCGTAGCAGTAGCAATTATGAGGTTTGTTGACGGTATCGATCTGTAGCGTGTTTCGGCATCTACGTGGCGTTGATTTCAAAAGTTTTTGAGTTTGTTTTTCACATCTTCGATCATTGATTGGAAAGATTAAGGAATTTTAGTTTTTCTGTATCTGATGATCATTGATTTTTGTTAATTTTTGTTGATTTTATGAATAAATTAGTGAAATACGGTTTAATTTCTTTTGGGTTGCTTGAAAGCTCAACTACCAGAGTGATGACTTCCCACGTGACAACCGACTTTCTTACAGTATTTAGATTTTTTTTAATTGAACCCAGTCCAGGATAAATAAATAAAAATCATGAGATAACCATGTCGTCATTAATTTTGTTATATAAATATACTTGTGCTCTAACGGTACCATGATATATGATAAAAACATTACTCTTTAAAAGTATGAAAATGTAGGTTAAAAGGTATGTAAATTCATCTTCTGAGCCTTATCTGTCGATCATTTGGTTCTGGTTCTTCATCTAGGGTTTCCGTTTTTTGATTCTTATAGACCTTTAATGTTTGATGTTGATTTGGGTTTTCCATGTGTTCATGAATCTGCCTGATGTTGGTGGCTTCGATTCACTGGATCACACATTGTTGCTTTATTTTAGGCTGTTTGTTGGCTGTGATGATCTAACCAAAAACAGGTTGTTGTTCTAGCGTGGCAACCATTGGTAGATGCTCTGCAGCTAGAAGCAATGACCAGGTATGAACCAAAGCTATGTTTGTCGTTGTGCTGCATCGTGTTGGCTTCAATTCGTTGGCAATGATGGTCAAACCAAAAACATGTTATTGTTCTGGCGTGGCAACCATATGTAGATGGTTTGCAGCCTGACACCGTGAGTTGATCTGAGCCAAAGCAGTATTACATAGGATGGCTGTGATGATTTCAAAAAAAATCAGTTGTTTTGGCGTGGCAACCACGTTTGGTTTGCAGCCATAATGAGAAGCCGGATATGAGCCAAGGGTTGAAACTAGGGTTGTACCGGTGATTATCGGTTTTAAAATACTCGCGCAGCGCGCGAGGCAGAATTCAACTAGTTATAACTAATAATGGCTCTTATGGCATGCATGATTAACACATAGCATCTTTGATTAACCATGGTCAAACATAATCAATATTGTTCAATCTTTGGTGAATTATTGTTAAACATAATCAATCTAAGGTGGTGTTTATTTTTTTCTATGAAGCACTTTCTGATCTCTTTTGTCTGCGCGGCGCAGACCACGAGCAGAGGTTAGGCTCTGCAGGTTGTTTGTTCTTTAGAAGACATTTACTTAAAAAGCATCTTTCTGGTCTGCGTGGAGAAGACATGAAACTAGGGGTGTTAAAAAATCAGATATCCGAAAGTATCCGAAATTCGATCCGTGTCCGAATCTGAATAAATCGATCCGAATCCTTATTTGGATATTTGGATCAGATCTCATCCGAATCCGAATTCATTATTTGGATTTCGGATCGGATTTCGGATTTCATAATTTTTTTATTCGGGTTATTCGGATAATTCAGATATCTGATTAATCCGAATAAAACTTCAATTATGTTTCTAGTCCAATACTCATTACTCAACTATATATTATGTTTTCAACTCAATACACAAGAATCTTTACACATTCTAGTCTTAATACTAAATAATTATGCTATAATCGACCGCCGTTCTAAATTAGAGATTCTAATATTCAGGTTTTATGCAGTTACCTATATGTTCTAAATTTTAAATTTGTATACAAGTCAAATTTTACTTTTTAGTTTTATATCTTTTATTGTGATTTCCAACTTATAAAATTGAAAGAATAAAAAATTAGCAAAAAAAATAAATGTATAGGAAAAAAAAAGAAAAAATTGTTATCTGGTTTATTCGGATGAATTCGGATTATTTGGATATATCCGAATCCGATCCGAATTGAATTCGGATAGATTCGGATCGGATAGAAAAATCCTTATTCGGATCGGATCGAATTTCGGATTGGGTCCTGAAATTTTCAAATCCGAATAATCCGAATAATCCGTTATCCGATCCGATGAACACCCCTACATGGAACTACCACTTCTTAGATTTTCTAATCTCTTCTCAACTTTTAAACACAATACAAACTCCAAACCAAACTCCTCACATGCATCCCATCTCCATCCTCCATCCTCCCACCACTTGAACATCCTCCATTCTTATTCTCACTACCGTCGGACCCTCCCTGTGCCGCCACCGACCTCCCTACGCCCCATCGATCCTCCCTGCGCCGCCTACTTCCCTGTGTCGTCGTCTCCTTCCCTCTCATCACCACCAATCCTCCCTGCGCCGCCCCCTCCTTCCCTCTCATCACTGACGGCCGACCCTCCCTCCTCCGGCTGACCCTCCCTCCATCGGCCCTGACCCTCCTCCTCATTCAAGGTTTGTTTTTAAGTTTTGTTTGATTTGTGGTTTATGAAGTATGTTTGTGATTTCGTTTAAGTTTTTAGTTGATTTGTTGTTTATGTAAGATGATTTGTTATTTGGTTAGGATGATTTGTTATTTGATTTAGTGTTTTTGTTTGATTGATGATATAAGATGGTATGCTTTATGATTTAGGTTAGGGATTTGTTTGATTTGTGATATTAGATGGTATAATTTGTGATTTAGGTTAAGGTTTTATTTGATTTGTGATATTAGATGGTATGATTTATGATTTAGTTTAGGGTTTTATTTGATTTGTGATATTAGTAGTATGATTTTTTATTTTAGTTTGTATGATTAGGGATTTTGGTTTGTATGGTTAGTGATTTGGTTTATGATTAGTGATTTGGTTTAATATTTTAGTAGTCTGCAGATGTTAAAAACAAACAGTGTTTTTCTTACAGACTGCAAACATTTGGTCCAACTATTCTTCTATAGATGTCTGCAGACGTGATTTGGAGTCAATTTCCTGCAAAAAGACAAACATCACCTTAGTCCAGCATGGGTACATATATGACAGTTTTATGTTGATAATTAGCGAGAGACCATGATGAATGGTTAAGTTATAGTCGATAAAAGAACTTTAAATCCCTTATCGATTCAAGGTCTCAAGGGTCAACAATAACCATCAACGGTTTTCAAAGAAAAAAAAACTTATACTCTTGGTTGTTAGTGACTTTAAAATAATCCCAAAAATACTTATACTCTTGTGACTTTAAATAATCCTGTTGAATCCAATTGAATAGAATGACCTAATTCTTTTGTTTTATTATTACTTAAAGGAGCAAGTAACACCATTTGTTTAGATTTACGACATATTCACATGGGAGATAGGTAAATAGGTAATAAGGTTTATTAACACGAGGTCATTTTCAAGCACATTAAGGACTTGATCAAAATAACGAATAACTCCACTATGCCACGCCTAATATCAAATCATGCAATTAAACATTGTTTATACGGCAATAATTTTTACCAATAAGCACATTATTGAATATAAACGCCACCTAATTGTCTACCAGTTATCATAACCTTCTTTTGTAATAGGTTCTAGAAACAACACATACATTCATCAAAACAACATACTTTACTCAAACACTATTAATAATATCCTTTGACATTTTATAAACGAATAGTAAGCCAACCTTGACGCATCAACCACAATTAAATATTTTGTTAACTTAAAAATTTTCCTATTTTATAATTTAAGAATTACACATGTATTTGACAGACCTGTTGAATTTATCTAGATGCATCTAAATTTTGATGATGTCTACTCCGTTAACCGTTATCAAATGCTGAAATTTTGAAACATGTTTTTGCCATCGTTTTTGTAATTTGAAGTCTATAAAGATACCAAATGTTTCATAAAATCTTTCAATAGTATGATTGTTCAATTTACATTTATCATTTAAAAATTAAACTCATACTGGATTTTCTCTTGTTACTGGAAATTTTAGCAACCAAAGTATAGCTAGTGTTATATTTTTTATAAATAAATTCCTATAGGAGCCTCTAAATAAAGTTCACATATGTCGTGATGGGGATATAGTGATAGTAAAGTGATGTATTTTTTAATTAAATTATTACGAGTTCAAAACCCATTCAGTTAAATCATACTACCCGTCTATCCTAGACTTAGAGCTTCAAGCTACGGCCTATTGATATCCAACCCTCAGACTTCTCTTCTTTCTGAAATAACTCTCATGTAGAAAACAAACTTAGTACAAGTTGAAATGATCATTTCATTAACAACAAAAGAAAACATGATAAATAGATTGTACAAATGAGACTTTATACTCTACGCGTCTATCATTCGTATGTGTAGGACATGTCTACTTTTAATCATATATACTTGGATAAAACAAACAACTTTAAATTATTCTAAGATGGAAAGAACACAATCTTTTGAACCCTCTACTATCCTAAACATTAACCACCATCCGGTAATATGATGTGACCTTATATGAACCTAAAACTATCCTAATGAGTTGCAACACCATTTTTCTTACTCTAAGTTACACTAAAAAATTTAAGTAAAAACTACCGCCGACAATGCTTACATCCACGACTTCATCATCATGTTCACGAATTATAACTGCAAGCCGCTATCCTAACCCGCTAGACTTGTGAGTTGTGATGGTGCTCCGCAGTATCGACTATCCTGTGGAACCCGATGCCCCAACCCGAGAACGACCCGATCACCAAAATATCGTTTCCCTACCAATCGCAAAGGTTTGTTAACTATGGGCCCAATCGCAAAGGCTTGTTCATTATGGACCATTTCAAATATGAGTACCTTAGCCCGCTAGGTTTATAATAAAGCCATAAGCTTGTTTCCGGTGCCGACAATTAGGGTTTCAGTCTCCTCTGTTCTTCTGCCGTTGTCACTCAATCTCCAAAATGGTAAAATCTCTCGTTTTTGTTTCATTGTTCGATTGTAGTATATTACTTCATAATCGATTAGTGGATTCGAATGTGAACTTTATATGTGTACGTTCCATTAGGTTTTATGTTTTTGCATCTTTAACTGCGGATTAATGATTCGTTGAAGTTTTTGATACCCTTTACGATATTTAACATAAAATGTCGAATTTGAGCTTTCGATGTTGCGCATTAGGGTGTAGTCAACAGTTTAGGTTAGATTTGATGTCAATTGAGCCTTTTTATCAGCAAGTGTTGGATCTAATTTTGAATTGATATTGTTCATCAGCCTAAGCAAATTCACGAGATTAAGGATTTCCTTCTTACTGCAAGAAGGAAGGATGCTCGATCAGTGAAGATCAAGAGGAGCAAAGATGTTGTTAAGTTTAAGGTTAGGTGCTCCAAGTATCTGTACACTTTATGTGTGTTTGATGCTGAGAAAGCCAACAAGTTGAAGCAATCTCTTCCTCCAGGTTTGTTTTAATGCTTAAACAATCTTTTTGTTAGCGTGTTGAGATGGGTCTTAATTTCTTATTGATTGCATATGTTGCAGGTTTGAGCGTACAGGACCTTTAAACGCCATATCTTTTGGGACTTAGCTTGTGTTTTGCTTTGTTAGAAGGATATTTGGTTTGAATTTTGCTTCTGCGTCTATTGTTATTGACATTCCATTTTTGTTCAAGTTATTGTATGAACTTGTTGCAATCAGCTTTGTTGTTTGAAAGTTTTCCTGTGTTGTGTGGGGAGTTTTCTTGCATTCACAAGATTAGCTTGCTAGCAGTTATCTTTATGTGTTCTGCTTTCCAAAAATCATCAGGCTTTTCCTAACATATTTTCTATTTAACCACCATTGTCACTACCAGACTGGTTTGATGTACGGTCCAGTTTTAAGAACATTGTACATACGGTCTGTAGAGTCGGAACAGTATATATAAGACCTTTAGATGGAATCCTCTAGACTTCAGCTTTCTATTGTTAGTTGGACCAGATTATTATTTGCTCTTCTGTTGTCGATTAAGCCTTGTGTGAACTTATCATCGGTTCAGTTGTGGGACTCTCGGTTCTAGCACTTGCAAAGAAGTCAAGTGTTTGATATCTTAATGTTCTGATTTAGCGTGGCTGAAAATCGACTTCAGATGGTCGCTACAAACTCAATGTTCGTGTTATAAACACAACACACACCTTATTCCAAAATCCAAAAACCCTTTGGTGAAAGTTCTGTTATTATGATGGTGTGACGGTATTTACTGTTATGATGATGTAACCCTTTGGGTAGTTGGGGATGTTGCAATCAGAAGTTAGAACAGGTGTTAATGTTAAGATTGGGTCAAGATGGTACT
Source organism: Flaveria linearis (assembly GCA_024085815.1). Classification (NCBI taxonomy): domain Eukaryota; kingdom Viridiplantae; phylum Streptophyta; class Magnoliopsida; order Asterales; family Asteraceae; genus Flaveria; species Flaveria linearis. Next base: position 62,447,476 of record CM044012.1, read on the forward strand.
GATTCTTTAGCTCTTCATGACGATTGTTGCTTTTTAATGGTCACACAGAATTTTGTCAAATGCTTATTGGCCATTTGTCATTGATAAATACCACGATTGTGTTTTCTGCTTGCATCTCATGGATGACACGTTTGAAGTAGATAGATATTGGCTTCTTTTCTTGCTCTGGTTGGGTGCCTTGCCCATGGCTTATTACGCGTGTCGCATATATAAAGAGATGAAAATCATCATAGAACCTGTGGTTGATGTCAATAAAAAATTAAAAGGCTTAGATCCATGGATGAGAGCCAATGTGGAGCTCACTTGGTAGAGGCTTTTGCCTCTTAGATTGGAGGGAGGTTCTGAGTTCAAACCAAGAAATAGTGTATATTGGTGTAACTTAGGAGTATAGTAGAATTTGTCGTTCAGATAAAAAAAAGATCCCTGGATGAGAAACACGTGGAATGAGCCTGTTCGATTCTTTATACAAGATGAGAAACCATGTTATAGAAATACGTTTTTCTATATAAAAGCATGACATCTGTGAATATGCAAGTGTTTATTTGAATCATTTACGCTAACATTCGAAGAGGAGGTTGATACTATTGAGGAAGCCAAAGGCAAATCCCATCAGCCTCCCGTGTTTGGAGAAGTGACGATGACTGTTTCATTGATTATCAAGTCCATGTTCATTATGTTGCATAGAGAATACCAAATTACTACTTATGATATTTCAAATTAAATTGATGTTGCATTATTAAATTTAACTGGATAAAAAAACTATTTAAAAGTAGTCTAGTGATAGGACGTTTGGGTTCTTTGGTGTAGACCAAAGTTCGATCCTCACCAGGTAAACTTATTGTATTTGAAAAACAGAATTGACAAGCAAAGATATACCAATTATTGCTTATTTGCTACATTAAAATTTGAGACACCATGCTTATTTCGACATAAACTTTTGAATAACAAATGAATGTCATGAAACAAGGGAAGCTAAAACTAAATAGAGTGAACAATGATTAGTCATTAAATAACAACAGGACTAAATACAACCCCCCCCCCCCCCCCCCCAACACCCCAACCAAAACAAAAAAAAGATTAAAAAAAATAGAAAAATGACTAAACGCCCCAAAATGTAACAACAATACGTACAACACCAACAAATTGAACATGCATAACACCTAAAAAAAGACTAACCATTAAAAAACAACTCGGCCAAACAAAGAATTCTTATCAACAAAGCAGATCAGAGATCAGACAATGAAAACGTTAGTCAGAAGCTTTTCATCAACAAAACCTTAAGTAAACCATGTGTGCACGATATTAGTAAAAAGGAAAAAAAATTAAAAACAAGAGAATTTAAATAGGTGGTCGACCTACATAGATAATCGCAGAATGTCATATCAAGATTTGAATATGCTAGTTATGGGAAAGATATAGTATTTCAAACATCACTCCTTGGCCTTGGTTTAAAACCATGAGCATGTTGCCTCGTCTTATTTTCTAAAGTGAGCGTGCCACAAGCTGGTAAGCAAGTTTCTGGTAGCACTTTTTTTTCTTTTTTTTAATTTGCAAAAAGGGATAATAATAGTTTTTTTTGAACGTCTAACAAATAATTTTTAAGTCCGGTCATTCGGATAAACCTGTTAGCGAAAGGTCACTTACACTAGCGAACACAGACAACGCTAATGATATGTCTCGTCCTCCTAAACGAGTTGATTTAGAATACCCAAAGTAGTCTACCCTCGTCGCCTCCCTCCGTAACGTGTGGCCAAAAATGGAGCTCCAACACAAGAAGCAACCTTTCATCCTTCACCACATCATCATCAAAATGCTTATGCTCCCCCTTTCTTCTTCTTCGTCTTCTTCAAACCACCATCGTTCTCCATCAACACCCAAATGGCTCTCATACTCCACCACCCAATTCTCTTCAACACCACCAACAAAACCCCTTCAATCACCCTCCTGCACACCCACAAATCAACCCTCATCAGAACCCCAAGAAGCCGAACACTGAAATGCCCTGCGGTTGCAGCACCACAGATCTCCGGTGACAGCAAAGAAGACGTTCTTGTTGATGAGGACAGAGGGAGAGTTGATTTGGTGGGTTACGATTGGACGGAGGAATGGTATCCGCTGTATTTGACGAAGAATGTGCCGGAAGATGCGCCTTTGGGGTTGACGGTGTTTGATAAGCAAGTTGTGTTGTATCGTGATGGTAATGGAGAGCTTCAGTGTTATGAGGATCGGTGCCCTCACAGGTAAGTTGGTGAATTGAACTCGAATTCTTTCTGATTTGATTTGATTGTAGCAATCTGTTTTGGGTTTTACGTTTAGGGTTTTAGTATGCACGTATGATCTGGTTAAAATTGTAGATTTGTTGTTTGTTGATCTTTGTTGTTGAAGAATATGTGCTGAATTATGACCAGATGTTGTTTAATTGGCACCTTTTGACTTCAAATCTGATGAAATATCTTTGCATGATCATGGTTGAAATTGGGCTCACCAACAACAGATATGATTATTAGATGTTAAGTGTGTAATTAAGAAGTTCTTACTGGCTGGATATAGTGAAATTATCAGTATACTCTTCTTTTAACTTCATAAACTTTGTCAAACATTCACTTTTATATAGTTGGTTCTTGCAAAAGACGCATCTAAACACCGCAAAAGGTCTGCAAGAGCCCCAGGGGGCAGTGCTTAAGACCGTCACACAAAAATAATCAGGCTTTGGGTTGTCATGTTTAACACGTTTAATAAACATGCAGTTTTTTGGGTTGACATGTTTAACCTATTTAATTGAACAAGTCCACTCGTCAACCTGTTTACATTTAGAATAAAACGATAAAAAAAATATTTTTTACAAGGTTAACCCACCAAGACATTTATGGCCCATTTAACTTTTTCATGCGACCTGTTTAACCTGTTTACAACTTGGTTAAAACTCACCTACAACCTGCCAACGCGTTTACAGTCCATTTGACCCGTGTAGATAAATGGGTTACATGGGTATATTTGGTTACATGATTTTAAGCGTGCCCAGGTTAGGGGTGATGTCTTTGGCGCCCCTGAAGAGCCACACTTTCTTACTTTGAGAAAAGGCAGGACATGTTGGCTACTTAAAGTTATTGTCTTGTTGTCACTTGCTACCATTATATGTCTGTAAATCTAGAACAGAACAAAAATTTTACAAACTTAGAAATCATCTGTGTCACCTTGTAATCATCTTTTCTGCTTTTTAAGTAGTTTGAAATACTTCTTCAAAGCCTGCTTGACGTTTTTATTCAAAGTTGATATCTGCCAATAAGTCATGCATGCATTAAACAAAAACCAAAACCATCATATAAAAATCATTATGCTAGAACTTGAATGCAAAATATATGTTTCTGCTTGCGTTATAATGTTTGTGCATAAATTCTATTCAGGTTAGCAAAGCTTTCTGAGGGCCAGATTGTTGATGGAAGGCTGGAATGTTTGTACCATGGCTGGCAATTTGAAGGTGCCGGCAAATGTGTCAAGATTCCTCAGGTTGGTTTTTGAATTTATGCATATATTTAATCTATCATGGTATGTTATGTTCATGTGTATTGCATACAGCTTCCTGCAGATGCAAAAATACCGCGATCTGCTTGCACCAAAATATATGAAGTGAGAGACTCACAAGGTGTTGTATGGATATGGATGTCACATAAAACCCCACCAATCCCTAGCAAAATCCCATGGTTTGAAAATTTCGCCAGACCCGGGTTTAAAGACTTTTCAACCACTCATGAGCTTCCTTATGACCACTCAATTCTTCTTGAAAACCTAATGGACCCTGCTCACGTCCCGATTTCACACGATAGAACAGATTGGAGTGCCAAACGGGAAGATGCCCAACCCCTACGTTTTGAGGTCACAGAAAGAACCAATCGTGGGTTCGCGGGTTGGTGGGGTCGGGAAGCTGATAACTCCACACCAAACTTCTTAAAATTCGAGGCACCGTGTAATCTACAAAACAACCGCGAGATTGTGGACAAAGACGGGGTGACAAATTACTTCTCTGGCCTTTTCCTATGCAGACCAACCGGTCAAGGAAAGTCAATGCTTATAGTTCGGTTTGGAAGCACGAAAAGATCACCATTAGCAAACATATTCCCTGAATGGTATTTCCATCAAAACGCAGGGAAAGTATTCGAACAAGATATGGGATTTTTATCGTCTCAGAACGAGATTTGATGAAAGAAAAAGTACCCACAAAAGAACTTTATATAAACTTAAGATCATCAGACACATGGGTCGCCGAGTACAGAAAATGGATGGATAAAGTCGGTCATGGGATGCCTTACCATTTCGGGCACTCGACAATTTCATTGCCAACCGAGCCCGCGGTTGTTGAGCATGCTCCTGCTGGTTTAGTTGCAAGTATTGCTGCATCTTCGCCTACAAAGGGTGGAATCGGAATACAATATGCACCAAATCTTGCTAACAGGTATTTTAGGCATGTTGTTCATTGTAAAGATTGTAGGGATGTAGTGAAAGCTTTTGAGGCATGGAAGAATAGGTTGTCTGTGGTGGCGGCTTTAATGGTGGCCTTTGCGATTTTGGCCAACGGGAGGCAGTGGAAGGCTCTTTTTCTGTTGGCAACGGGGGTGTGCGTGGGCGGGGCCTACATGTGCGCGAAGGTTGTGGCTATGAACACGACCAACTTTATAAGAACTCACAGGAGATTGTAGAATGGAGGAAAGGTGTGCAGTTTTGTTGCAGGTTTCAATGTTAAAGATTTAATTGATGGATTTGTTAAACATACTGAATCTATTATACTTGTTATGTATAGTACTGGCTCGATTCGTCGTGATAGATTTATGAAAGTAATATTAGGTGAAATGCCTGTTGGTTGATCTTTAAGGTGACAAAATATCTTATGGGCTTGTAATCTACTGTATTGGTGATTGTCCAGTTAGAAAAGTGACATGAGTTAAAATTCTTGCAAGTGTAAGGTTGCATGATGGTTAGATGTACAAAAATTGTTATTCAAAAAAGAAAATATCAAGGTGACAAAATGTTGAATGAATTGAATAGTAATTAGTTAATTGTAAGAGGTTGTACGGGACGTTTGATCTGATTACCACTTTACGAAGAGACTGAATTGCTTTGCTATATAATGAGGCAATCTTATCATATACTTTGTGCTTCTGATGACACATCAGCGGTTTTTTAAAGCTTACCTTCATCTCTCATCTGGTCTAATTGGAAGTTGATTGTATACATATTTTAATAATAAATAAAATCTAGAAGTGTTATAAATAAATTAATGTAAAAATGTCTAGCCACAAGTAAATTTAACGAACAATGCTTTTGCATAAACAAACTGTATAAATATTTTATGAGAAGCATCCGTTGATAAATAGTTATAAAATGATGGTTTTATGAACTAATTATTCGATACTTTTTATTTGATATCGCTTGTTACATAATCGTAAATAGAATCTTAGTTGCATACTCAACTCTAGAGCCACATTGATGACATATGTATTACACATGTACTTTTTAAGTTTTTATTGTTTACATTGGCCGAGGATCATAGTCGTCGGGTGCCCACCGCCTCGCTCTTTTTGGTTAGTAGTGTTAAATTTTAGTCTGTTAGTGTAAATTTTTAACATGATAGTGCAAACTTTTATATAAATATCGACTTCGTCCCCCTAAAAATATTATTGAGTAAATTGTCATTTTCGTCCCTGTGGTTTGGTGAAAATTGCCGCTTTAATCCAATAGTTTGTTTTTTCGCATCTGGGTCCCTGTGGTTTACAAATCTTGTCATATTCATCCAGTCCGTTAACTCCATCCAAAATTTCCGTTAAATGAGGGGTATATTGATCATTTTACATATATGTTTTTTTTTCTTTTTTTAAACCTGATTTAATATATACTCTTTAAATACATTGCTATTTTAGTCCCTGTGGTTTGAGTGTATTTGCCAATTTAGTCCAAAAATAACCACCACACCACTACCCGTCACAAGAACCACTGAACCACCACCACCGCCCCATCACAAAGCCACCAACACCACACCAGAGCACCCACCACCACCACGCACATTGAATTGTCGCTACCATGTAAACCCTAAAAATCGACAATCAATATTGGACTTGTAACATACTACTTTGAAAATGCATATCAAACCCTACTAATACCTCTACAATACTCGTTTTCAAGGGTTCCATATACGTTTTCGAAGGGGTTTGTTATAAGTTCGAGATTAACGGTTTGTTTCTAGGGTCTACATGGTGGTGGTGATCTAGTGTGTGATGACGGAGATCTAATGTGTGGTGGTGGAGATCTAATGTGTGGTGGTGGAGATCTAATGTGTGGTGGTGGTGCCGTCTGGTGTGGTGTCGGTGGTTTTATGATAGGGTGGTGGTGATGATTTGGTGGTTCTGATGGAGTGGTGGTGGTTTTGCGGCGTGGTGGTGGTGTGGTGTGTAAATACGAGGTCCAACTCTATATGGTTCCGGTCTTGTTGAACTTCGATTTACCGATGCTCTCTGAAGCTTCACACCTACGCACAATGAAAACAACACCAGTTAAGGCGTTCCAAGGGGTAAATATCCCTGGAACGACCCTCCGGCGTGAGAGTAAGTATTGGTTGAATGAAAATATGTGATAGGGATAATTAAGGGGGAGTTTTTGTGTGTATTATTTTGTGAGGATCTCAATCCTCCTTACCTAGTATTTATAGTGTTTGCCTGCTGCAATCGTGTGCTGATTTACAGGGATTATTCCCCGACAAATCTATTACCTTTTATATTCTCCGATCGTTACTGAATTATCGGTTATGATTGGGGTGATTCCGATGTAATTAAATGTGGGACACATATCCTGCTGGCTTACCCGTTCCGCCCACATGGGCCGGGTTTTCGGGTTCGGGTATCCGGTCTTGTGTGGGTTATTTGTACCCTACATCTACATGGTGGTTCCATCACGGGTGGTGGTGATATGGTGTTTTATGCCAAGGTGGTGGGATTTTTGGACTGAATTGGCAAATATGTCAAAACCACAGGGACTAAAATATCAATTTATTTAAAGGGGATATATTAAATAGGGTTTAAAAAATAGAAAAATAAAAAATATATGTAAAATGACCGATATACCCTTCATTTAACGGAGAATGTTGGATGGAGTTAACGAACTGGATGAATATGACAAGATTTGTAAACCACAGGGACCCAGATGCGAAAAAACAAACTATTGGATGAAAGAGGTAATTTTCACCAAATACAGGGACGAAAATGACAATTTACTCAATATTATTTTCTTACGAAAGTGTCCTCCTCCGCCTTGCGGTTCTAGCTCCGCCCCCAAAATCTAAAAAATCCATAGCATTCAAAACCCTTGAAACACCACAACCTCCCGCTCCCCCTCTTAACACACAGTGGCGGAAATGAGTCACCAAGGCAACCACCATGACATCTCCGACGAGCACCGCCACCAGCACCACCATGCCGTTGATGGTCTGGTCAACCTGTTCACCAAGGCCAACAACGACCTAACTGTAGTTCACAACCGCCTAGATAAGGAGTTCCACCAAATCTATCCCGATAACGTCGTTCCCCTATACCTCCTTTCTTCTTCCTTCTAGATGATTCGGTAAATTTTCTCAGACTGTTTATTTTAATATCTGTTACAGGCAAATCCGATGAAGCTTGTGGCTAGGATCAAGAAAATTCAAGATGAATTACCTTCATTAAAAGAGCAATGCCGCGAATTACTCTCCGCTAAGCAGGTTATATGAAACCCTAATTAAATGATGTTATTGTTTGTTCAAACGCAATTCACAGCTTATGCGTGTAAATTGAATCTGTAATATCATTGCTTAGAATTAGGGAAGCATAAAGTTGTAGATGGATAGGGCTTTTGTGTTTAAGGGCACTCATTAGGGTTTAGTAGAGTTAAATGTTTGAAATCTACCCCTTTTTTGTTATCATGTAGAGGCAACCAAAATTTTCTTATCAATTGTTATTCAACTTATTCTAAATAACCATTTCTTTGTTCCTTAGTTATCTAACAATTGTCATGTTGTCTCAGCAGAAGCGAGTGCGCACATGGTAGTTAGATTAGAAACACCAACTCACTAGTCACTACTCACTAGAGCATTTTCCCATACCAGTTTTGGTAAGTTAACACTTGATGGGATTGAAGAGATGAGGACTACTAACTTCAACACTGTTAAAATAATTTACAATCAGCCTCGTTGATCCATAGTAGGCGGAACAACTACTATCACTCGGCTACTCCCAATTAGTTGCAAAAGCATAGTCTAGAAGTATTTACCCTAAGGCACCCCTTTTAGAAAAAGGAGAAAAATGAAAAAATCACTAAAGTTTTGTTCTTTCTAAGTGGGTTTTATATGTGTAGCATGCCAGAAGCATCATAAACGCATAATAAACACACCCATACCTCAAATTGCATCTTGTTACATGAAGATCGATCATACCCCTGTAATAATCCCTTTCATATCTCTGCATTAGTTTGTTAGCTTGTTTTCAGATATTCCCCTAACACTATAACACCTATTTTCTTACTGTTATTTGCTTGACCCTCACATTCCTTTCCATTATGCTTTTAATCCAATCAAATAATTTTGTAACGGTTTGTGCCTTATCAACATTGTGTTGAACATGTTGTTGCTCCCACTTTCTCGTCTTATGGTAAGTAGAGAACGTCTACACGTTCAAACCTTAATGCATACATAATCAACATAATAATTGTTGGCTATAGAATCATGACTATATTAGTAGTCAATGATCAAGTATCTTCGTTTGACTTCATCCATGATCATTACTTCATTATCCCGTAAAGTATTGGATTTTACTTTATTAATTTATTTAACATTGCAGATTTGCAGTTTAACATAATTTCATGCATAACCACTTTAGAGAAACATTGGATGAGGCTGTTTGTTTGGGCGTCTAATACCTACTATAGAAATCATGAATCACAAAGCATTCATAATTCATAGCAACATGCTCAGCATCTATTTTTAGCTCTATTTATTTGTATAGGATATGCATATGTGAATGTATGATATATAGTGAATTGAACTTTTCTTGAATGTGTATGATGGATTAGTGATTTACACTTCACTTTATCACACATACAATCTCAAGTTTGTTTGCTGTACGCAATTGAAAATAGAACATTTCTGTGTTAATTGTGATGTAGGATTTGATTGATAAAGCAAGGACAACTATAGTTGGGAACAGAGCATCACTGCAAAGGTTGCAAACTTCCATGGGGATCCCTGTCGCCAATGATTCTGATGATCCTGCTTATACAAACTTTAATGAGGTAATCTTATAGTAGATTTAGATTTGAGTCGCACAACAACAAAATTCAAAAGTAGTTGCAAAAAGGTTCAACATAAGAAAATTGTTATTTGTTCAAGTTTTCTTGGTTGTGTTTTCCAAGTGGTGCTTATAGATTTTGCACTATTTGCCAGTAAACAACCTAAATTATTAATGGCAAGAATCTCATGACCAGCTCGAAAACAGTGATGGCAAGCTTTTAGGCAGGTTTATTCCAAACTTTCTCATAAAAAACATATGATTTTCATGATAATGCATAAAGTAACATGGAAATTTATTTTTTTTAATTCATGGATGGGTCTACTTAAAAGCTTCCCTATTGTTATGCTTGTGCGTGGTTGGTATCTGGGAGTTATAATCTTGCTACATTTCTTGTTCGTCGGTCTTTCATACACGAATATTAAGTTGCTTGTGTCCTAATATGGAAAATCATCAAAAACAAAAAAAAAAGTTTTTATTTGTGTTGTCATGTTTGTATGCTATAAACAGGTTATTAATGAATGGGCCCAACAAGTCAGATCTAAAACAGGTACTTTCTTGTTATCGCTCAATTCTTTCGTTACCAGTGATGAAATATATTGTAATGCCAAGATGAATATTGGAAGAAAATCTTTAATATGCATTAACATATTGTAGGAGATGTGGGTCATGAAGATTCAGATTCAGAAGATATTAACAGGATGTTATTTTCAGCAATTGTTCAAGGTACTTAATGAGTGATCATGAAATTGCATTCTTGATTATCCCAAAATATATGATGTTGCAAATAGCTAAGGCTATATGTGATGGATGTGTCGTTTGTGCTTGTAAACCATGGTGAATGGACCTACTTCTAGTCTCGTATCATAATCTTTTTTGTAATTGTTATATATAATATTGTGCATCAAAACTATCATTGGTATTCAAAAAAAATCCTAAAAATCATCTGATTCTGCCAAAAATATAATCACTTTGTGATAATTGTATTTTATTTTTGTTTGAAAACTCGTGTTTAGCAAATATGTTGTTTTTTGATGTTCAAATATGAGAAAGTATATTAATATTCTATATAAATAACTTTTTTATTCTATGAGGGTATAAAGTAAAAGGATATTAATGAAAATATGGATATATAGTGTAGTATTTAGTGCTAAATAAAGTGTGTAATCACTAGAAAACAACCATTTCACCACTTACGAATATTTATTAAATTGATCATTCCTTGATCACTTCACTTAGGCTTATATATGATACACAGAGTCTTAAGTACTTGCATTAATGCTAATTTTATACTTACCAAAACCATATCTTTTTACCCAAAATTATTACTTTTATACCAAAAGTTAAAATGTTTTATCAATATCTAGTCAAATATTTCATTGAATATTATTTACAAATAAATGTTAAATATTTTTTGAACGGATATTAACCATTTTGGTCGACTAAAAATCCAAATTCATATTATAAGTCAAATTAGTCCAAGAATCATAAACGGAGCGCATTTACTAAGATTTATATTTAAACACAATTCAATAGTATTTAGAGTTAATCACATATGTATTAGCGGATATATATTTATTATATATATATTCCGATTGATTTGTTTTATTTTGTATATATATCTTTGATTTAGTCTTATGTTTGTAAAGTTAATCTCTTCCTCAATTATAGGAGATATTGGTAGACTCTTTGTATATTTAAACCCCTTTTGGGATTATCAATGAGATCAAGAAATCATTCTAGTTTTCATGGTATCAGAGCCTACACTTAGGCTCATACCGAAACCATTGTAGTCATCGTAGCAGCCATCTCAGCTCTTTCTCTTCTCGGTTTCATCACCATGGCTGAAGATAAAGAAACAATCCCACCAAAGAAGCAAGATCCAATTCATCCCGTGTACACCGTCACCAACATTCAACACAAGGTACGCGTGCTAGACGGGACGAAGGTTTCTTATTCTTCGTGGGTAAAGTTGTTTATGTTGCACGCCCGAGGGTATGATGTTCTACATCACATCGATGGCACCGAACCTCCGACTAAGGGACTCCTGAATACGAGTCCTGGAGCAAGATCGATGTCGTCGTGTTGCAGTGGATCTACGGAACACTGTCGGATGACTTGTTGGTCCAGGTTCTTGAATCCGAATCAACAGCCTTTGCTGCCTGGAAACGCATCAAGAGTTTGTTTCTCAACAACAAGGGATCAAGAGCTGCAGCCTTGGAACATGAGTTCACGAACCTCACCCTGCGCGCCATGCCAAACCTTGAAGCCTACTTTCAACGCCTCAAGGAACTCGCCGGACAGCTAGGAGACGTTGACAGTCCCGTATCTGACCAACGTCTCGTGCTTCAGCTTGTTCGTGGACTGCCACCTGAGTATGACACCGCTGCCTCCTACATCAACCAGTCTCTCCCTACGTGGGAGACCGCCTGCAACATGATTCAACCCGAACAACACCGTTAAACAGCTCGCGATTCCCTCTCTTCCGCTTCCCCGGTTGCGGCAAACGTCACCCACACCCAACCGGCTGCCTCATCTCGTCGCGAGCCTCCCTCCAGGAGCCCTCGGCAGCCTCCTCGTCGTCAAAACAGCCGCGGCCCTCAGGGCCAATCTCGCCCAGGCGCGCGACCCAATTCTGGCAGCCAGCAGTCTCTGGTCCGGCCCAATGCTTGGCCTCCTCGCCCTGCGGCTTATTGGGCACCATGGTGGGCTTCGCCCCCCCCCCCCCCCCCCCCCGTACCCCACGCAGCCGGGCTAGGCTGCCTCCCCTTGGCCTACAGGTTCTCGGCCCCCAGCAGCTTCGGCCGACCCACTGCACAGGCCCAACAGCCCTCTCAGGCCCACCTCACCGATGTAAACCCACTGGAACCTACTGAACTTGAAGCTGCGTTTCAGACCATGTCTTTGGACCCGGGCGACGATTAGTGGTACATGGACTCCGGAGCAACATCGCATCTCACAGCTGATTCAGGTAATATCCACAAACCCGGTATTACTACTATCAACTCTGTTTTTGTTGGGAATGGTAATAAAATGCTAGTTTTGGGCTCTGGACACACCACCCTACCCTCCACGTCCAAACCCATTCACCTTAATAACATTCTTCATGTTCCCAACCTTATTAAAAACTTAATTTCCGTTCGCCAATTCACCAAAGATAATCATGTCTCAGTTTGTTTTGACCCGTTTGGTTTCTCTGTGAAGGATCTCAAGAATGGGACTCTTTTGAGCCGCCACAATAGCACCGGCCCACTTTACTCCTACAACGCTCCTGTTTCAACCCCGACTTCCACCTTTTTGGCAACTTCGCTCTCCAGCACTTGGCACGACCGCCTGGGTCATCCCGGCAATCATGTCATGGATTTTTTGATTTCTCGCAATTTTATTTCATGTAATAAACTCAAGAATAATTTTTTTTGTCATTCATGTCAAGTTGCTAAACATAAGCGTTTACCTTTTGAATTATCTACATCTTCTTGTTTACATCCTTTTGACATTATCCATTGTGACTTATGGACCTCACCACTTATTAGTAACTCGGGTCACAAATACTACATGGTTCTCATTGACAATTATACACAATACACTTGGGCCTACCCTCTAAAACTAAAATCTGACACTTTCACCAAGTTCTCACAATTTCACCAATATATCAAGACCCAATTTAACAAAACCATAAAAACTTTTCAATGTGACCTAGGTGGCGAATTTGACAACCGCACCTTTCACTCCCTTGCTACCTAACACGGCCTTCAATTTCGCTTTGCTTGCCCGCAGACCTCCCCACAAAATGGCAAAGCCGAACGCATGATCCGTCGCTTAAACGACATCATGTTATCACTCCTCACCCGTGCCTCCCTACCACCCTTCTTTTGGGTAGACTCCCTTCACACCGCCGTATATCTACACAACATACTCCCCACCAAACTTCTGAACTTTTCCACCCCCACCTCCCTTCTATACCACAAACACCCCTCCTACTCCCACCTCCGTTCCTTCGGTTATGCTTGCTACCCCAACCAAAGTGCCACCCGCCCTCACAAGCTCGCCCCTAAATCCTCTCTATGTGTGTTTTTGGGCTACCCAGCCAACTTCCGAGGCTACTGATGTGTGCTAGACTATCTAAATAAAACTAACAGAAATTTATTCTAAACTAGACACTGAAAAGCTTTAAATTTATAAAACTAAGACTAAGACTCGATCCTAAGCAACACAACCGGCAGTGTACCGGTCAATTGCAGAATAGCTTTAAAGTCCGAGTTATCGAACCCAAAGATTTCTGTATGGAAAACGTAAAGTAAACTTACCTAAGACTCGACTAAAAATACTAAATGAAAGTAAATGGGGGGTTTGTTTTAAATTACTTTAAAAGAACTAAGACTGGACAGAAAACAAGGAATTGACTAGATTTAAATCAGGAGAAGTAAACACTACCTAGGCAAGAATCCTATACATGTTTTGGCTTTTCTTCTAACGGTTTTGGAAATACTTGTGTAACCGGGATCTGAAGATACTAACTTAAAAGGGACCTAGAGAAACCTCGACACTTTCAAGGGAAGCAACTAGATTGACCTAATAAGCCGATAAAACACCGTTAATGGATTCCCCTCACAGGTTCTCCAACTATGCTAACAAGGCACCCGAAAGACACTCTACCTCACGGCGCAAGTGACTCAATACCCTAAGACAGACACTCTACTTCACAGCGCGAGCGGTCCTAAGGCAAGGGGATAGATATCGGGTGACTAATCAGATTCGGTAAACAAGATGTGAAGGGTAAACTAGACAGAACTCCTCACAGAGACTCTAACCTAGCAATCGCAACACACTAGACAAACCGATAACCTAATCAACTTCACAGTATTAAGATTAGTTGCATATTTAGTTAGTCAATTTCAAGACAAATCATTCCAATGACTCACTACGTCTAGCAAATCATCCAAAATCGCAAACATATAGTAAATGACCTAGCATGTACCTATTCTATGACAGACAATCACCAAGGAACACGTGGAATGATAAATCACTACTCAAAACTGATCTAAACACACGTCCACAACTGATCATTCAAACCAATATCTTCTCATTAGCAATTAAACACAATCATTGTTCCAAAAACCGATAAAATTCATAATCAAACATGCATATTCATCAAAACCTAGGTAGCTACAGAAGTTTACCCAAGAACCATATCAAAACAGTAGCTAAAGTTCATAAACAACTCAGTAAACATGATTCAAAAGCAAGAGTAAACAAGAAGAAGATGAAACCGATGAATAACACCCTTGAATCTTCAATCCTCTTGCTCAATCCTTGCTCCTTGATGCTTCCAATTGCTTGTTCTCTGCTTGGGATCTCCAAAATCGTCTCTTTTCTCCTCTGGAAGTCGCCTCCTGCCGTCCCCTCTCATTAGGTTTTTTTATAAAACCTTAAATAATGATCTAGGGCAAAATTTCTCGGTTTAGCAATCTTAGCGCGTCGCCAAAATAAACACCAAAATCTTCGCTACGCGCTAAAAACAAAATAGTCGATTTCTGACGCGGGAATCTTGGCGCGTCTCTCAGATCCTGTCATCATCTTGGCGACGCGCCAAGATAAGGATTTTCAGAAATCTCCCATTTGACCAAGCTTCTTCCGTTCCTTAGCTCGCATACTTGTTTATTCTTCAAAAATCAACCATTTATGCTCCTTGAACCACAAATACCTGCAAATACACAAATACGTAAATAGAAACCGAAAACTAATAAAAACGGGAAATAAAGACTAAAAATATATACAGAAATCGTATGGAAAACAGATGTGTTTTGCAACACATCACTACCGGTGCCTCGATGTAGCCACCGGCAAAATACACTTATCCCGCCATGTCACCTTTGACAAAACCACCTTCCCCTATTCCACCCTCACACCTCCTTCCTCCCTATCCTACTCCTTCCTCGATCCTGACCCCTCTCCTGTCTTTTTTCACCATCCCCCGGGTTTTCCCCCCACATCTCAACATCCCCTACCTCCGCCCCACCCCCTCCCTCTCCCCCGCATGACCAATTCATCTATCACTGGCGTTCCCGCCCACCACCCCCACCACAACCGAACCCTCCCCAAACCACCACTCCCACACCCGCTACCCCTGCCACCCCACCCGCCACTTCTTCCGCACCCCCACCACCTGTCTCCCCCTCTCCCCCTCCCCATCACCCCATGCAAACGCGGGTTCCCTCAAACCTGCGGCTCCCCTTAACCTTCACACCACAACATCACCTCCCATCTCACCCCTCCCCTCCTCCCACACAACCGCCCTCACCGACCCAAACTGGCTCAATGCTATGACCGATGAATACAGGGCACTGATTGCTAATAATACTTGGGAACTTGTGCCTAGACCCCTGGATACGCATATCATTAGATGCATGTGGCTTTTCCGCCACAAATATCATGCAAATGGCTCTCTGCGGCATTACAAGGCTCGGCTCGTCGTCAACGGCAAATCTCAGCAGCCCGGCATCGACTTTGACGAGACGTTTAGCCCGGTGGTTAAACCCACCACTATCCGAACCGTCCTTAGTCTTGCCACCTCCCGGTCTTGGCCCATCCATCAATTGGACGTCAAGAATGCTTTCTTACATGGTGACCTCCACGAGACCGTCTACATGTTTCAACCTCCGGGTTTCGTGAACAAACAACACCCTAACCATGTGTGTCGCCTGAAGAAATTGTTATATGGACTGAAACAGGCACCTCGCGCTTGGTACCACCGGTTTGCAACTTATATTCAGAAATGTGGATTCAAGTCTACCACCAGCGACACATCCCTCTTCGTATACAAACAGGGCAGTCAGATGGCCTACCTATTATTATATGTTGATGACATTATTCTAACTGCCTCACACCAGTCTCTGTTGCAGGATGTCATTGCCTCTCTCTCACGTGAATTTGCCATGACAGATCTGGGCACGTTACATCATTTTTTGGGTATTGAAGTCACCAAGAAACACGGGGGCCTTTTTCTCTCACAGTCTACCTATGCTGCCGACATCATCTCTCGGGCCAACATGACCGGTTGTAAGCCTTGTGCCACACCAGTTGATACCAATGCCAAACTAAGTACTACGGCCGACGAGCTCTTACCTGATGGAACTTTTTATCGCAGTCTCGCTGGCGCCCTCCAATACCTCACATTCACAAGGCCGGACATCTCCTATGCCGTACAACAAATTTGCTTATTCATGCATGCCCCTCGCGAGCCTCACTTTGCCTTCCTCAAGCGGGTTCTACGCTACCTAAAAGGTGTAACATCGTGTATTTTGTTCAATAAAAGTTAAAAATTTTATACGTCAATGTTGATGATTACAATAATTACAATAATAATAATAATAATAATAATAATAATAATAATAATAATAATAATAATGATAATAATAATAACAATAGTGATAATAATAATAATAACAATTGTTTATAAAAATATATTTTTATAAATCAAGTGCAAGGGGGGTTTTGTAATTTATAAAACTTAAAACAAAAGTTTCAAACATAAGTGTTAAACTTAAAACCACAGGGGCCGAATCTGTAAAATTTTAAACCCAAACCATCCCTCCCCGTCGACACCCTGCTCCTCCGGCCACATTTCCGGCCGTATTCCGGCGAAGCCCGACAGCCCAAAATACGCGGTATCAATCCAAACTAAAGGTGCCGACACATTCGCGTGATCGATTAGAATCAATGGCCCACTTCAATTTGAAAGATTGAATCGATTATCACGGGTTGGGATCCAATGTACTTTCGGTCGATTTTCCAGCCTTGAATCGCACTAACAATCGATAATAATTTAATTAATTCAACTTAAACGGTTGTATATACGTTACCAATCGATTACCACTATCAATTTTATTCCAAACAAACCCAAACACCACACCCGACATCCTCCACTGTCGCGACCTGCAACTCGAATTAAAGCCCATCTCCGATCAACTTTAATCAAAATTGATAAGGGGCTTATAATCCCCATCATCAGTAGAAGCTTCCCTCAAAATTAATTCGATTACAAACACTGTTTGCTCATCCACCGATCACTACATTGGCCGCGACGTGTTCTTCATTGGATTCAACATCAATCGATCACCATAGAGGTAATTAAACATATCAACATACTCGGTTTTTCATGGGGATCAAAAGCCCCATGAATCTAATCATTAACAGATTTGAATTGAGCTTCAATTTGGATCAAGTTCATTCTAGGGTTCTTCGGTTCTGGGGGTTCTGTTGGGTTAAGCTTAAAATCAATTAAAACCGGTTTCTATCGCGGCTTAGGCCCTTGCTTCACCGGTTACAACCTTGGATTCCAACCTTCAGGTCTCGGGTTCGAGACCCGCCACCTACATTATTTTTTTTAGGCCATTTTAAGCCTCTAAAAATTCTAAAAAAATTCATAAAAATCATAAAAAAATATTTTAAGACATTAAAAATATTTAAACAACTAAATTATTTTTCTGGAATTTATTTCAATATTTATCTATTTTTAATAAATGTTTTAAATAAATAAAGTTATAAATAATACAAAATTATTTAAATAAAAATGAACTCCTAATAATAATTTAATTTATTGAATTATTATTTGACACAATATTATTTGTAATAATCTCACACAATATTTATTATTGTTTAAATAATGATTAAATATATAAATTTATTATATTTAAATCATTTTAAATAACAATTTCATTTCTTTTAATAAATTAAATAATTAAACATATTAGTTAATTATCACATAATTAATTAGTAAGATTAATTATTTATTGCACATTTTCACAATAAATCAAACAGATACGTAAACTAATACGTTTATTTCTAAAATCTAAACATAATCATTTTCAATAAATCTATTTGTTTCAAGACATACAAATTAGATAGAATATTTAAACCACCATTCAAAATCAAAATGGAAACCTTAAAACATTCCCAAACTTTCAAATCATTATTATTCTAACACGAGACACCGTTCCTTAGGTTTACCGTAAGGAAATCACAGGTGTCTAACCTATCACGATCAAAATCCAATCTCATCAATCAGGTGAGTATTCATATCCCCTTTTTATATCATTTCCTATTTGGGGGAAATCATGTGATACAAAATATTCTATCATGATATTCTATTGTTATTTCATTTTCAATTCAATTCAAGACAGGTTATGTTATTACTTGCAAATACGTGAACATACTGTGATAAACTGGACGACAGTAAAACCCTAATCCAATCAATCAATCAATCCTGGCAACAATGTAGATCTACTGGTTTGGATAACCCACCCCATATGGCTTACGAGTGGTGATTGTGCCAGAGGCAATTAGTCAATCTATGGTGTTTGTGTGGAGTCTATTATATGCAAGTGTCAAGTCAAGGGGTTTATATTGTGTCGGTTTATCTATATGCTTCGCGGTTGCCATATAAGTCTTAATATTACCTTGTGAATTGAATTACAATCGATGGATCAATCAATCAATCTATATGTATATTCAAAACTGTGATTACTCACCAGCTAACTCGTTAGCTGACTTTATTTTCTCACATGATTTCAGGTTAAGCAAGATAGTGGACTTCTATGTGCTCATCTAAGACACGGACCTAGTTATAATAAAAGACAATTAGTATTTGTGGTTTCGATTGTTGTATTTGTGTATGTTGTACTTATTTTATCATGTAATCTGATTTTAATATTATTTCCACTATTAGACAACCATGTGTTATGAACAATCAATCGTTCCCTCGTCCGCTCCGATGATTCCGCCGTCGGTCGGGGTGTGACAGATTGGTATCAAAGCCATGGTTATAGGGAATTAGGTTATTAGAAATGGAATGACCTAGACTATAACTAAGTACCTTTACACATGAGTCCTCTCATGTATTTATATGCTTAGACAGGATTTTATGTGCCTTACATGTTTATACCTGATTATGTGATTTTCTGTTTATGTGATTCTTCTTATACTATGAATCTATCAATATACACACGAAACTTAACTCATATTCTAAGGCATTGTGTGCCTAATTCAAGTGATTTCAAACTCCAAAACTCGATTGTTATTCATGGTTTTCAAATCTCGTCAAAGTCCGTGTCACACGACCGAGAACATGCAATGCTGGAAGAGTGGGATACCTGTATCGTAAGGTGTTCTGTCTAGGCAAGGTATTTCATACAACTTGATTACCTTACCTGGGAACCCTCGGGATGAGTATTCGCTTATAGGTACGCATGTCCTCGTGCTGGACACAAATACTTTGATAAGTCAACGTATTCGTTTTGGTTTGCGAACCGAACGTTTACACTCCTAACCTCTCATTGTTGTTTTAAACAATCTCATTAACGATTTCATTATTTTGAAAAGTTTTAAAAACCAATTACCCGTTACTCATAAAGGTTTCTTCGTTCCTTATTATACAGCATGTCTTCTCGTCAAAACCGCTCCCGATCTAGAAGCTCTGGCCGCAAGATTGCTGCTATGGTGGCACGTGAAGTTGCTGCGGTTATCCCAACACTGCTTACTCATTTGAACCAAGGCAACAATGCTGTCCAAAACACAACTGCACCAAACACTGTCCAAAACCCAACTGCACCAAACCCTCCCAAAACTTGTACTTACAAACATTTCAATTCCTGCAATCCCACTAAGTTTAGCGGAGCCGAAGGTGCCACTGGTCTTCTGCAATGGTTCGAGAGTATTGAAAACACGTTTCTTAACAGCGAATGTCCTGAAAATCTCAAAGTTCGCTACGCTACCAGTGTTTTCCAGAAGAGAGCTTTAACTTGGTGGAACGGGGAGAAACGAACCCGTGGCACTGATGCTGCCCTGGCATTGAAGTGGGCTGAAGTAAAGGAACTCATGACACGAGAATTCTGCCCACGAAATGAAATCAAAAGACTAGAAGCTGAATTCTGGGATTTGGCTCAGGAAAGCGGCGAGAATCTGGCTTACACCAACCGTTTTCACGAGTTGAGTCTTCTGGTTCCTCATCTAGTTACTCCCTCATCTCGAGCTATCGAGAAGTACATAGGTGGTCTCCCTATGCAAATTCAGGATACCGTGTGGGGTAGGAACCCTACTAACTTGGCAGATGCTATCCGTCTAGCAGCTCAGTTAACCGACAACCATGTCAAGGCCGGTACTTTGACCAGGAAGGGTGACAAGAAGAAAATGGAGAAGTCTTCTACTGAAACAACCAAGGAAGACAAGCCTGAAACTTCCAGGAACCGGAAGAGGAAGGCTAACTCTCAAAACTTTGCTGTAATTACCCCTGCTGTTCCAATCAACCAAGTCGCACCGACCTATCAACCAACCATGAATAATCAAGCCCCAACAAAGAAACCTTACACCGGGTCATTTCCACAATGCAACATCTGCAAGTATCATCATCCTACTGGTGCTAAGTGTCGTCAGTGCACCAGTTGTGGTCGTTTTGGCCATACATTCAACATATGCAGGAATGCTGCTAAGGTATTGGTAAATGCGCCAGTCCAACAAAACCCTCCTGCAATTGCTCAAGTTCGTGCATGTTATCAATGCGGTGATCCAACTCATTTCCGTAACCGATGTCCTCAGCTCGTTAATGCCGTACCCGCAGCACAAGGGCGTGCTTTTAACATCAATGCCCAACAAGCTCAGGCTGCCAATGATGTGGTGAATGGTACGTTCCTAATCGATCATCAATATGCTTCAATTTTATTTGATACCGGTGCCGATAAAAGTTTTGTATCCTTAGAATTTGAACCTTTGCTTGTTAATACCCGAACTAAGTTAGGGAAACCGTTTACAGTAGAATTAGCTGATGGAAAATCCGTCACAATTGATTCTGTCATCCAAAATTGTACCCTTAAACTTAGTGAACACGAATTTCCTGTCGATCTTATACCGATGCCACTTGGAAGTTTTGACGTCATTATAGGCATGGATTGGTTGTCAAAGAACCATGCTGAAGTCGTCTGTTTCGAGAAAATCATCCGGATTCCTCGCTCATCTGGAAGTGTCTTAAATATTTACGGGGAAAAGCTTTCCAAGGGATTAAAACTCATGTCCTGCACCAAAGCTCAAAAGTACCTCCGCAAACATTACGTGGCTTTCTTAGCTCATATCGTGAAAGCAGATGAGAAATCTAAGAAGATTGAAGACATTCCGGTTGTTCGAGAGTTCCCTGAAGTCTTTCCCGATGATTTAACCGGTCTCCTCCTGTTCGTCAAGTCGAATTCCGTATTGACCTTGTGCCTGGCGCAACTCCAGTAGCAAAATCTCCCTATCGACTTGCACCATCTGAGATGCAAGAGCTTGCTAGTCAACTTCAAGAGCTCTCCGATAAAGGCTTCATTCGACCAAGTTCCTCGCCCTGGGGAGCCCCAGTTCTGTTTGTGAAGAAGAAGGACGGTTCTTTTCGAATGTGCATCGACTACCGGGAGCTTAATAAGCTTACTATCAAAAACCGGTATCCTCTACCCAGGATCGACGATTTATTTGATCAGCTTCAAGGAGCCTCTCATTTTTCCAAAATCGATCTCCGCTCAGGTTATCATCAATTACGAGTGCACGATGATGATATTCCCAAGACAGCTTTTCGCACAAGATATGGCCATTACGAGTTTACAGTAATGCCATTCGGGTTAACCAATGCACCTGCTGTGTTCATGGATTTAATGAACCGCGTGTGTAAACCATATCTGGACAAATTCGTGATCGTTTTCATTGACGACATTCTCATTTATTCAAAATCAAAATCCGATCACGAACATCATCTCCGTTCGAT
Source organism: Flaveria linearis (assembly GCA_024085815.1). Lineage (NCBI taxonomy): Eukaryota > Viridiplantae > Streptophyta > Magnoliopsida > Asterales > Asteraceae > Flaveria > Flaveria linearis. The sequence goes on from CM044012.1 coordinate 62,469,562, forward strand.
CCTTGAACTTCTGAAACAGGAAAAGCTTTATGCAAAATTCTCAAAGTGTGAATTTTGGCTTAAAGAAGTCCAATTCCTTGGTCACATCGTAAACGACAAAGGTATTCACGTGGATCCTGCAAAGATTGAGGCAGTGAAGAATTGGGTAGAACCCAAAACTCCTACCGAGATTCGTTCATTCCTTGGCTTAGCCGGTTACTACCGTCGCTTTATTCCAAACTTCTCCAAGATCGCTGTGCCTCTCACCGCTTTGACACATAAGGACAAGAGTTTCGTGTGGGGACCAGATCAGGAGAAAGCTTTTCAAACCCTCAAACAGAAGTTGTGTGATGCCCCAGTCTTGACTCTCCCTGATGGGAATGACGATTTCGTTGTCTACTGTGATGCTTCGAAGCAAGGTCTTGGTTGTGTTCTCATGCAACGAGGCAAAGTCATAGCTTATGCCTCAAGACAACTCAAAATTCATGAGAAAAATTACACAACCCATGATCTCGAGCTAGGAGCTGTGGTATTCGCACTCAAAATTTGGAGGCACTACCTTTACGGCACCAAGTGTATTGTATTTACCGATCATAAAAGCCTTCAGCACATATTCAATCAGAAGGAATTAAACATGAGACAACGACGATGGGTTGAATTACTTAATGACTACGATTGTGAAATTCGCTACCATCCAGGAAAGGCGAATGTCGTAGCCGACGCATTAAGTCGAAAGGGTCAAGTTATGCTTCAAAGTATTACCATTCAAACCGACCTCCTAACCCGTATACTCGAAGCTCAACACGAATCAGTCACCGAGGGCAACATGTATGAGGAAATGTCATGCGGTGCTGAACTCCAATTGGAAACCAAGTCAGACGGACTATTGTATTTTCTAAATCGACTTTGGATTCCGAATCGTGATAATCTTCGAACAACCATTCTGGATGAGGCTCACAAGGCTCGTTATTCTATTCATCCGGGAGCAGATAAAATGTTCATGAACCTTCGGAACCAATATTGGTGGCCCGGCATGAAGAAGGATATAGCCTTGTATGTATCTAAATGCCTCACGTGCTCCAAGGTCAAAGCCGAACATCAACGTCCCTCTGGATTACTCGTACAACCCGAGGTTCCATTATGGAAATGGGAGAGCATATCCATGGGTTTCATTACCAAGCTGCCTCGTACCGCTAGTGGTCACGATAGTATCTGGGTTATCATTGATCGATTGACTAAGTCGGCTCATTTCATTCCAATTCGGGAAGATTATCGAGTCGAGAAATTGGCTCGTATTTACATCAATGAAATAGTCAGTCGGCATGGTGTACCTTTAGATATTATCTCTGATCGCGATGGTCGTTTTATCTCTCGTTTCTGGCAAAGTCTTCAATCGTCTTTGGGAACACAACTGAATCTCAGCACAGCCTATCACCCCCAAACCGATGGTCAAACTGAAAGAACGATACAGACCCTCGAGGATATGCTCCGGGCTTGTGTCATTGATTTCAGTGGATCGTGGGATTCTCATCTTCCGTTGATCGAATTCTCATACAATAACAGTTATCATACCAGCATCCAGATGGCACCATTTGAGGCCTTGTATGGTCGAAAGTGTCGATCTCCCCTCTGCTGGTCTGAAGTTGGTGAATCACAGATTACTGGTCCGGAATTGATACAAGAAACAACCGACAAAATTCATAAGATCCGTGATAACTTGGTCGCTGCTAGAAATCGTCAAAAGCATTATGCTGACAAAAGACGTAAGCCCATGGAATACAATGTCGGTGATCTCGTACTTCTTAAGGTGTCACCTTGGAAGGGAGTGATTCGCTTTGGAAAGAAAGGGAAGCTAGCACCTCGTTACGTGGGTCCATTCAAAGTGCTCGAGCGAATTGGGAAAGTGGCTTACAAGCTTAAACTACCTCAAGAGCTCAGCAATATACATCCGACGTTTCATGTTTCGAATCTCAAGAAATGTCTTGCCGATGAAAATCTCCACATTCCACTCGACGAAGTTCAGATTGATGAATCTATGCACTTTATTGAGAAACCTGTGGAAATTATGGATCGGGAAGTTAAACAACTCAAACGCAGTCGGATACCCATTGTCAAAGTTCGTTGGGAGTCTAAACGTGGCCCAGAGTTCACCTGGGAACGTGAGGACCAAATGAAAACCAAGTACCCTCATCTTTTCATTTCAGCCTCCTCGTGATTTAAATTTCGGGACGAAATTTTCTAAAGCAGGGGAGACTGTAACATCGTGTATTTTGTTCAATAAAAGTTAAAAATTTTATACGTCAATGTTGATGATTACAATAATTACAATAATAATAAAATAATAATAATAATAATAATAATAATAATAATAATAATAATAATAATAATGATAATAATAATAACAATAGTGATAATAATAATAATAACAATTGTTTATAAAAAATATTTTTATAAATCAAGTGCAAGGGGGTGTTTTGTAATTTATAAAACTTAAAACAAAAGTTTCAAACATAAGTGTTAAACTTAAAACCACAGGGGCCGAATCTGTAAAATTTTAAACCCAAACCATCCCTCCCCGTCGACACCCTGCTCCTCCGGCCACATTTCCGGCCGTATTCCGGCGAAGCCCGACAGCCCAAAATACGCGGTATCAATCCAAACTAAAGGTGCCGACACATTCGCGTGATCGATTAGAATCAATGGCCCACTTCAATTTGAAAGATTGAATCGATTATCACGGGTTGGGATCCAATGTACTTTCGGTCGATTTTCCAGCCTTGAATCGCACTAACAATCGATAATAATTTAATTAATTCAACTTAAACGGTTGTATATACGTTACCAATCGATTACCACTATCAATTTTATTCCAAACAAACCCAAACACCACACCCGACATCCTCCACTGTCGCGACCTGCAACTCGAATTAAAGCCCATCTCCGATCAACTTTAATCAAAATTGATAAGGGCTTATAATCCCCATCATCAGTAGAAGCTTCCCTCAAAATTAATTCGATTACAAACACTGTTTGCTCATCCACCGATCACTACATTGGCCGCGACGTGTTCTTCATTGGATTCAACATCAATCGATCACCATAGAGGTAATTAAACATATCAACATACTCGGTTTTTCATGGGGATCAAAAGCCCCATGAATCTAATCATTAACAGATTTGAATTGAGCTTCAATTTGGATCAAGTTCATTCTAGGGTTCTTCGGGTTCTGGGGGTTCTGTTGGGTTAAGCTTAAAATCAATTAAAACCGGTTTCTATCGCGGCTTAGGCCCTTGCTTCACCGGTTACAACCTTGGATTCCAACCTTCAGGTCTCGGGTTCGAGACCCGCCACCTACATTATTTTTTTAGGCCATTTTAAGCCTCTAAAAATTCTAAAAAAATTCATAAAAATCATAAAAAAATATTTTTAAGACATTAAAAATATTTAAACAACTAAATTATTTTTCTGGAATTTATTTCAATATTTTATCTATTTTTAATAAATGTTTTAAATAAATAAAGTTATAAATAATACAAAATTATTTAAATAAAAATGAACTCCTAATAATAATTTAATTTATTGAATTATTATTTGACACAATATTATTTGTAATAATCTCACACAATATTTATTATTGTTTAAATAATGATTAAATATATAAATTTATTATATTTAAATCATTTTAAATAACAATTTCATTTCTTTTAATAAATTAAATAATTAAACATATTAGTTAATTATCACATAATTAATTAGTAAGATTAATTATTTATTGCACATTTTCACAATAAATCAAACAGATACGTAAACTAATACGTTTATTTCTAAAATCTAAACATAATCATTTTCAATAAATCTATTTGTTTCAAGACATACAAATTAGATAGAATATTTAAACCACCATTCAAAATCAAAATGGAAACCTTAAAACATTCCCAAACTTTCAAATCATTATTATTCTAACACGAGACACCGTTCCTTAGGTTAACCGTAAGGAAATCACAGGTGTCTAACCTATCACGATCAAAATCCAATCTCATCAATCAGGTGAGTATTCATATCCCCTTTTTATATCATTTCCTATTTGGGGGAAATCATGTGATACAAAATATTCTATCATGATATTCTATTGTTATTTCATTTTCAATTCAATTCAAGACAGGTTATGTTATTACTTGCAAATACGTGAACATACTGTGATAAACTGGACGACAGTAAAACCCTAATCCAATCAATCAATCAATCCTGGCAACAATGTAGATCTACTGGTTTGGATAACCCACCCCATATGGCTTACGAGTGGTGATTGTGCCAGAGGCAATTAGTCAATCTATGGTGTTTGTGTGGAGTCTATTATATGCAAGTGTCAAGTCAAGGGTTTATATTGTGTCGGTTTATCTATATGCTTCGCGGTTGCCATATAAGTCTTAATATTACCTTGTGAATTGAATTACAATCGATGGATCAATCAATCAATCTATATGTATATTCAAAACTGTGATTACTCACCAGCTAACTCGTTAGCTGACTTTATTTTCTCACATGATTTCAGGTTAAGCAAGATAGTGGACTTCTATGTGCTCATCTAAGACACGGACCTAGTTATAATAAAAGACAATTAGTATTTGTGGTTTCGATTGTTGTATTTGTGTATGTTGTACTTATTTTATCATGTAATCTGATTTTAATATTATTTCCACTATTAGACAACCATGTGTTATGAACAATCAATCGTTCCCTCGTCCGCTCCGATGATTCCGCCGTCGGTCGGGGTGTGACAAAAGGCACACTGGACCTTGGTCTTAGCATCTCCCCCTCGCGCTCCACTCATCTCACCGCGTACTCTGACGCTGACTAGGGAGGATGCCCCGACTCCCAACGATCCACCTCTGGCTACTGTGTTTTCTTAGGAGACAACCTGGTCTCCTGGTCCTCTAAACGACAAGCTATCATCTCACGCTCCAGCGCCGAGGCGGAGTATCGGGGGATCGCCAACACAACCGCCGAGACCACATGGCTACGGAACTTATTGCTAGAACTACATGTGCCCCAATCGCGGGCTACTGTCATTTTTTGTGATAACATCTCGGCGGTCTACCTATCACAGAACCCGGTACAACATCAGCGTACCAAGCACATAGAGATTGATATCCATTTGTACGCGACAAGGTTCGTTTGGGTTCTGTTCGTGTTTTACATGTCCCTGCCGACTACCAATATGCTGACATCTTCACCAAGGGACTTCCACGACAGTTATTTCACAGATTTCGGTCCAGTCTTTGCATTCGTCCGGCCAATGCTTCGACTGCGGGGGCGTATTAGCGGATATATATTTATTATATATATATTCCGATTGATTTGTTTTATTTTGTATATATATCTTTGATTTAGTCTTATGTTTGTAAAGTTAATCTCTTCCTCAATTATAGGAGATATTGTTAAGACTCTTTGTATATTTAAACCCCTTTTGGGATTATCAATGAGATCAAGAAATCATTCTAGTTTTCAAGTTTTCAATATGTTGTCCATGTTAAAGCAAAGAAACTTTGAAAAGTAACTTGTTATGAGGTGGTGATTTTAGTTTTGTAACATGTTTTCTATACATAATTTACTATAAATATTATAATACGTGATTGAAGTTGGTACATGATACGATAGTAGATTCATGTACAACATATATAATATAATTCACATAAGGTGTGAACATGGACTATAATATATTGCTATGTATATTAGATGATTTGTAATAGAATCTTTGTCTCTATCTTTGAGAAAATAAATATGAGTATTTATGGGAGAAAAAAAGATAGATACAAAAAAATTGGATATGATAAATTAATACATTTACAATGAATGGTTTTTAGTTAAGTCATTATCTTTCTTTTTTTTAGTCTAATAAAAGAGTAAATGAGGATGTCACGTGTTAGCATTATATTCATTCTAAATAAACTTTTTTCGCTTACATCTCATATTAAATAACTACATTAATTACTAATAATATTATTTATTTGTTTTACATTATAATTAGTTTTTTAATAAATTAGAGATACCAAATACTTCAGGCTTTTGATAAATTATATTTTCAAGTTTCAATTTTTAAGCTTTTACATTTTTCACCCTTGCGCATTTCATAAATTGCACTTTCAACCCTTAAGCTTTATACAAAACTTTAAAAAATGTTATTATGATCCCCTTGAGTTTTTGAAGTTTTGGGTTTACCCTATGTATATTTTTACTTATAAAAAACTGATTTCTTACGCCCTCTTTTTTATGTACGTATTGGTGTAATTCGAGTTTGTCTACGTTTAGAGTTAAATTTTTCTTTAGACACGAGCTGGGTAAAATATATTTTCGTTCAGTGATATAAAATTCGAGTAACTCTATGGGTTGGGCAATTGTTGCCTATATTTTATCACGAAGCGTATAGTGCTATCGTCACGCTCGAGTATATTTGCTAGTTATAATGGATGTGGATATGATTATTATACTGATGTATAATATAGAGCTGGGAATAATATATAGAATTTTCTTAATAAAAGTAAAGGAAAAAATCAAAATATTGACTACTGTTCAATATTAATTTCAATTTGCAATTTGACCGGTATCAATCTCAACTTTCGATTTTGATATCAATGACAGTCACAAACTAACTGTTCGTTAATTTGTTTAGTTTTTTATGACGTATCACGTGACGTGACGTGTGACATAGTTATAATTAAAAATATAAATATATTGCTCAATCCTTTTTTTTATAAAAGATCATTTTTTGAAATCATTCAGCGTAACGCTCGTTGTTGGTTTAGTACTTTGGAGAAAAAGATGCACAGATGTAATTATATACTTTTTTTGAAATCATTCAACGTAACGCTCGTTGTTGGTTTAGTACTTTGGAGAAAAAAATGCACAAATGTAATGATATACTTATATTTTTTATTTTATTTATGTAATCACTATGTCACATACCACGTCACAAATAACGTCACGTGCTACATCACCAAAACTAACGGAGTTAAAGAATAGTTAGCCTGTGACTGTAATTGATATGAAATCAAAAGTGGAGATTAATATTAATCAAATTGTTAGTTGATATTAGTATTTCGCCAATAAATTTGTATTAGTAAATTCTAACTTTTTAAAATCATGGGGTGTTTGGGATAGCTTTTCAAAAGCGGCTTATTGACTTATTGACTTTTTTAATAAGTTATTATGGAGTGACTTTTTTAATAACTTTTTAATAACTTATTAAACATAACAATCACATTACCAAACACTATAAAATAACTTTTAATTTTTCAAAAGTTAAAAAATTAAAAATTAATAAAAATAAGCACTTCCAATCACCCGCTTTAAAAAAAAAAAAGCCAACCATAAGGGGCTGTTTGGGATTGTTTTTTTTATCTACTTTTGACTTTTGGAGGGGTGAAAAGACCAAAATGCCCCTTCAAAATTTTTGAAGGGGCATTTGGTCTTTTTACCCCTCCAAAAGTCAAAAGTAGATAAAAAAAAAATCCAAACACAGACACTAACTCATCTACTTTTTATCCGAAATAGAGCCCTAAAACCATACCGATTGGCAAAGAACATAACATCACACCGACAGATTCTCTGAGAAATTTCACCTTCAATGGAGCTAACACTCGATCAGCTGAAGCAATACGACGGCACCGATCCATCAAAGCCCATATACATCAGCATCAGGGGTCGCATCTTCGACGTCAGCACCGCAAAAGACTTCTACGGTCCCGGTGGCTCCTACGCCTTGTTCGCCGGAAAAGACGCAAGCAGAGCCCTAGCCAAGTTGAGCAAGGACGATGAAGATGTCATCGGATCGCTTGATGGACTCACCGACAAGGAGTTGGGTGTTCTCGCTGATTGGGAGAGGAAATTCGAAGCTAAGTACCCAATTGTTGGTTCTCTCTCTGCTTAATTCGATAATCGGTGTTATAGCGTGTAACCCCAATGAAAGTATATGAACCCTAATTTGATGTGTGTAAGTCTGTTACAGTCTCATAATTTGGGGAAGATGGTGTAATGGGTCTGAATCTTTTGTTTTGAATAAGAGTTGTGCGTCTTGTGGCTGTGTTTTAATGTTTTTAACTTTTTATTATCTGTTTGGTGATTCATAGTTGTGAACTTGTGATCTGAATGACACTAAAAGATATTGCAGTTTTCTAGTTTTTGCCTCTGGTTTCTAAGATAAATTTGAATCACTCCAGCGAGTCAATTTCGAGTAGCTTATGAGCGGTTTGGGAATCAAGCTCAGTAATCATATTTGGAGTAGGCGTTTGTAAACATCATTTGCAGGGTTCTATCTTGTTAAACTTGCTTGAACTAGATACATTGTCTTCGTGATTGTGTAATTGACTATAATTATACTTTGGTTGCTATGGTTATATTAATCTTAATTGCATTTATGTTTTGATTCAGTGGTCAATCTTTTGTGGAGAAATTCTATAGGTATTTGATCATTCTTTTAATCATGGAGTTTTATTCCACAGCAGAGATATTTCATCATGTTATATTGTAGGCTATATGGTTGCTTGACTTTGATCTAGTTGATTAATGTAATTGATGCACAAATTATGACTATGTAATGTGTAAGCTGGTTGATGAAATTGTCGGATTAAATGTTCGTTTAGTAGCCTTTTAATGATTTTATTAAAAGACTGGCTCTGTATCGATCAGAGGGAAGGTATATTTGATTTATTAAAATACACTTTTGTTAATGGGTGAGTTTCAGAAGCATACTGGAATGATTTAGACTATCTTTGTTCAGTCAATCTTTTAATGGCTCAGCGTTAAGTTACCAAACAACCCCGAAATAAGTGATTAAATCCCGAACTCAAAAATAAATATATTGTACTTAAATGGTTTAAATTTCCTGTTTAATCAAGCGCGTTTCACATAAAATCAATCAACATATTAAGATATTACATGTAAGCTTTATTATCAATACAACATGATAGTCGATCCTCGTAAACTCGACACTCTTGTTTATCCGAACTAGTTTAAGTTGATTAGGAACACATTCTTTTTGTTTTTGGTTGGGCATTCGACACCGTGTTGAACCAACGTGATTTAGATATAATGTATAACATTTTTAACATTGATATGTAATCCCAGAAGATTTCACTATCAAGCTAATATTCCATTACATGTTCAAACTTACGTTTACCATACGACTTTATGATAAGATAATTATCATTAGGTAGAATGATAAAAAGATTTTCACCTCACTCTTGATGCCTCGCTTACCATGGGTTATTGGTATACTCAAAGCCTAATATTTCTATCAAAATCATGCGACAAGCTAGCGAGGAAGTATGAGCTAAGAGTTTCAGAAATGGAAGCTTTCACGGCAAATATGAAAGCTTCATAGCAAGTGTAAAGGGATTTTCAATAGCAATATATATACGATATAGTAAAAGTCCAAGGACAAGACTTAAGTTTGTTGTTGATCCTGAAAGTAACCCAAATATACTAGCTAGGGGTTTCAAAAGATTATATGTTTTTGGGTGTGTTTAAAGAAGACTTTTAAGGCTTGTGAAAGGAAGTTGTTGGATTAGATAGAGCATTTATAATGGGAGTTAGAACATAATACGGGAAGTGAACATCTCATTGGCTTAGAAAAGAAGTTGAATCAACGTCTTAGGTTTTAATCAATCCACAACTTACAAACATTTACCAACAACATGCGCAGCTGCATACATCAACATGGATAACCGTGAAGACGATTGTTGCAAACATCAAAATGGAGTGAAGCATTTTAAATTAGTAAAGTTACCCATGAAATAAAAAACATGCCATCACGTATAGAACACATGAAACAACTTTAACCCTGAAAATAAACAACCGTTCACTCTAAAGACAATTGCAATAAGGATGGTTCAAAGCGTTCGGTGCTCATCGCTCGCTAGGAATTTGCTAGGGAAATGCTAGATCGAATTTTTGATCGATTGTAAACGTGCCGATCAGCTCGGTTCGGTTTGTAAATAAGCCAAACATTATGAAAGATCTGTTCGTTTTGACTCAGCTCATGAACAACCTTAATCACAATTACCCATTTCTAAACACTATAAGATATCATTGTTAAAGCTAAAGTTTAAACATGCATTATGGAAAACCATTAGACCATTCTTGTAATTAACTCAATATTCAATTTTCATTTCTTTCTTATTTCAGTTCCATTTCAATTGAAACCCTAAACCAGACAACAATCACCACCACCATCTCAATCCCCAAGACACAGGATTGAAACGACAGCATAAACGAAAAAACACGCGGGAAAACCAAAGCTTTTTTAGGTTTTCACTTTTCATTCACCCTTCAATCCCCCAATCAACATCATCATCATCATCACCACGAATGGCACCCACAAAGCGTAAGACTAACACCAATGCAGAGACCACTTCCGATACTCACAAGACCACAAGGGTCACTCGAAGCTCCACTCGCCAAAACCCCCAATTGACCACGAACGCGGTGGTTGAGGCTGCACCCAAGGCCAAAAAGGCTAAGATCGGTTCTAAAGAGAAGCAGGAACCAAAGGCTAAAGCAACTGAAGCACCACCACCGGTGACTGATGGTGGAAATGGTTCTAAGACGGTTGTGATTGAGCACTGGTATGCTGTTTTTACCCTTTTTGTTTTTTTTAGAATCCGATATGTGATTTTGATGTTGAGTGTGAATAGAAGCTGTTTTGTGGGATTCAAGAGGTTCCTAGTTAGGTTATAGTGGTTTGTATGTGATATAACTACTGTTTCCAGGATTTGAGACAGCTAGCTTGAAAAATAAGGCATATCCGGTGCTTGACTTAGTTTCCACTTTGCACAAAGTCTAGGGAGGGGTTAGGGTTAGATCGCTTCGCGGTCTGATGTACGCTGTCTTCCCTTGCATAAATGTTGCCCACTGCTTGAACACATGACCTTAAGGCCATAAAGCAGTAACCGTAGTGCTCAAAGCCCCTCAACAAAGATGAAGTAAAACAGGAAATTTAGAGGGTGTAGAAGTTTGATATTCTTTGTGTGTAAGGAGCTTTTTCCGGCCTGCAGTAACTTGTTTCACCTTCCTAGGGTATCAGGTATGGAACGTTGTTTTTGTTTTCCTGTTTTCTTTGACATACCCTGTGGTAGGGGAGCTGTGAGGATTTGGCCAGGAAGAAGAGAGCTTCTTTGTCTGGACCGTTTCTATCCGTAAATTATTAGTATTAGATTCAGTTTTAACATTTATATCCATTTTTAATGAACTTATATTTAGGTATTTTGTGTTCATTCATTTTACCTAATATCAAAAGAAGTAAGAATATCTTTCTATGCAACGCATGTAGGATAGTGAGCTCAAGACACAAGACAGAATAAACAACATACCCAATGTGTCCCACTGAGAGTAGGGTCTGGGAAGGGTAGGTGGTGGCTAGTCTTTTCTCTATCTTGGGAGACAGAGAGACCGCTTTTAAAGAGACCCCCGGCTCGACAACGATAACAGCGAGATTATAATGCATATATCACATAGGCATACATCACACTAGAGTTTTGTATATGCATCTGCATGTCTATAAACAAAATCACCAGATTATATTGCATACCTCGCATACATCACATAAGCAATTAAGCATACGTCACAAAAGCAAACACAACATCATTGAAACAAGTTTGAGGCGGATAAATTTTACTACGATATTAGGCAAGGGCGTACCTGGTGCTGCAAAGAGCTCCGCGTTTTCGCAGGGTCCAGGGAGGGTCCGTCCCATTTAAGGGAAGATGTACGCGGTTTTTCCCCCACATTTTGTGGGGAGGCCGTTTCCACGGATCGAACCTGAGACCTTCGGTCCCTTAGGAACAGCTTTACCTTCGGTCCCTTAGGAACAGCTTTTACCTCGAATAAGATATTAGGCAAGGAATAAGACATATAAATTTTACTATGATATTAACAATACTAATAGGGCAGTTAGCACTAAGGCTTCAAGGCTTCACCTACATTGGACAAATAACGTTACCCTCCACATCGCGTGCGGACTACGCATCAAGGCCCACTAGTAGTCCCTGACTTTAATTCTACGCCTCCACTCACTACTATCCTCGACCATGTGCTTGGAGAGGTGCAACTCTACCATATCCCGGCTAATCATCTAATCCAGGTCAACTTAGGTCTTCCTTTACTCCTTTTACCATCTAAGATGATGCGCTCTACTGCTCTAACTGGCGTTGTCATCTATCTTATCTTCACGTGCCTAAACCATCTCAATCTTCCCTCCCTTATTTTTTTCGTGATACAAGCCACCTGTAGCCTCTGCCGGAAGACTTTCCTTATCCGATCCAGTCTCGTGTGTCCACATATCCACTTTAGCATTCGCATTTCGGCGACCTCTATTTGTTTCTCGTGCGATTTCTTTATAGCCTAGCAGTCTGTTCCGTATAACATAGCCAGACGAACTGTCACTCTATATAGTTTTTCCTTTAGTCGTGTTGGGAACCTCTTATCACACAAGATCCCTGATGCTGCTTTCCACTTGCAACATCCTCCTGAACATGATGGACTACATCACTGTGTATCTCTTTGTCTTCCTGGACATACGAGCCTAGATATTTGAACCTAGACGTTTGCAGGACCGCCCGACCCTGAATAGTAATTTGAGTGTCCTCTTCATTCGCTCCACTGAAGTTACAGTGCATGTATTTCGTCTTTATCCTTAAGCCTTTGTTCTCTAGTGCCGCTTTTTCCACTGTTCTAACCTTTTGTTCAGTGCCCTTTTAGATTATGATATTAGCACAATATTGTCTGTAAAGAGCATGCACCACGGGACTGGCTCCTATATAGACTTTGCCATCTCATCCAACACTACTATGAAGAGAAATGGGCTTAATGTTGATCCTTGGTGGAGTCCCACTTCCACTGGAAAGAATTTTGTGTCTCCGATTGGAGCTCACACACACGCTTTTACCCCTTCATACATATCCTTGATTATCTTGATATATCTCTCTGGTATCCTTCTAACCCGTAGACTTTCACAAATGAGTTGTCGCGGTACACTGTCATAGGCTTTTTCTAGGTCAATGAATACCATGTGAAGATCCCTCTTCTTTTCTCTATATTTCTCCATTACTCTCCTTATGATGTGTTCTGTTGTAGAGCGCCCTGGCATAAATTCAAATTGGTTTATCGCTATGTGAGTTTCACGTCTGATTCTCGTGTCTATAACTCTTTCCCATAATTTTATCGTATGGCTTAAGAGCTTTATTCCCCTGTAAGTTGTGCAACACTGGGCATCTCCTTTTTTCTTATATATGGGGATTGGGGTTATAACACTGCTCCTCCACTGATCCGGCATCTTCCCGGTCTTGAGGATATGTTTTTAACATCTTGAATAAACCATGTGTGTAGGGGTTCTCAAGAGTTTATAAAATAAGTTGGTCATCAAACACCTTGCAAGCAATGGCAATTGTCGAGAACAGTTAGATATGTTATTAGTTAAGTTTTTGACACCATTGACAAAATTAGTGTAGTTCCACATATTCATATTGGTTTATGTAAAAAGTTGTTCAACATGATATGCAACAGTACATAGAAAATAGTTTGAAAATACATGCTTTCAATGCTCTATGTCTAATACCATGCTATAAAAAGGCTTAAATAATAGATTGACACACACTTTTATTGTTTAAATCTTTCTTCTCTTTGTATTTCAGCACTCAGTGCAAACAGTTTAAAATAAGGGCTGTTAAGGTGAAGACTGATTTGGAGAGTGCTATATCTGGCATTAATGTGCTTGTCAACCCAGAAAAGGTATTCCTAGTAATATATGATTTATTTTTCATCAAACTGTTTTAATTCTCTGAAATTATTTGCATGCATTCTGTTATGCCTTGAATCAGGCAATCAGCATAACCTATAATTTTTTTCTTTTGCTGAATTGATATATGTATTCTTCTTTATTTTACATCTATATGTTTGCCTTTTTTTTGAAGAAGTCATCTAAATACATAATTTTATACTTATTGATTATTCATAGATCACATTACTTTGGTTTCTTTTCATTGCAGCCAAGAAGAGGATGTTTTGAGGTGCGTGAAGAAGGTGGCAAGAAGTTTATCAGTCTTCTGGTAATCTCATCCCAGATATAAGTTGTTGCTTTCTTTAAATCAATTTTTCTTAAATGAACAAGTCAGTGCTACAAATAATATGCTTATTTTTTCTTGCCTTTACCAGCTGATATTCTTTACTTGTCACAAAGTAGAGTGTGGTCTACTTATCCACATAAAGTTGTATTTTAATACATATCTTCTTCTTTAGTTCCTTTTTAAGCTTCATTGGTTTATTCAAAGTGTGATAGTATATGTTATAACTTATAGGTGTTTGTTTTTTTAGTATTTCATCATCTATAGAAGAAGTCCCATATTCAGTATCTCACATAAATTTATACAAATGGCATTATTGACCCATTACTTACTAGTAGGTTGATTTGAGTTGGCGTTTTATCTCAATTGTGGGTCCATTTGGTCAATGGCACAAGGTGGAGCCTGGTTCTAGGGGCAAGGTGTTTAAAAAGCGAGGGTTCTTAAGTTAGGTGCACAATATTAAGTTACCATTTTTTGGAGGTTAGATGTGTTTTAGGCTTGTTTACGGCTAGCATAGGTTGGTTCCAGGACCGTTTTGGATGTTTTGAGACCACTTTGCCTGGAATTTTCAGAATTTGCTAGAATTTATAGGATTTGACTGGAATCTGGGAATCTCATCAGAATCGCACCTGGACTCTGCCACAAGGTGCTTTTCTTGGGCTGCGTCTGAGCGCCTAGGCGAGTGTCTGTGCTTTTGACAACATAGTTGTGGGTCAAATAAGAATTGTATAGCTAAAAGATGAATCTATCCAACAGGATTAAAGTTGTCTTACAGAAAACCTCTTAAATCGGTTTATATAATGATTAAGATTAATAATATTGTTTTTTATACATAACATAACATGCTACTAGTTTGTTATATATTTAATAACTGGAAAAGTGACATATTTTTAGCCCGAGACTGAATTTAACTAGTTACCAAACCTGCTTTACTTGCTCTCTGAACACCTATCTGCATTGCAAGATCTAGATCATAAATCTTTTATATCTTAAACTTGTGAATCTATTGCATAGCGTTGTTGCAGCATGGAATCAAAGATTTACTTTGTTTGCTTTGTACAGGATATGAAACGACCATTTGCACCAATGAAGGCTTTGGACATGGATGCTGTCATATCTGACATCATTGACCAGATCAAATGATCTTATGGGTCACCCATGCATGTATCCTAAGTGATTACTTGAACCTGCAACGATGCATCTATTTTGATCTATGTTTCTTATGAAACAAGGAAACCTTCTTTTGTAACCAAATGGGAATGTCTTTCAGGTGTGATCTGTTGCTTGCTAGCCACTTTTGTGTATCTTGTAATGTAAGTTCAACAAATTCAGTTGCTGAAATTGATGCTTTTGAGGGGTTTTTTAAGAAGTTTCAGTTTTCATTTTAGGGTGTCGTTCATTATAGAACAAGTTGTTATGAGCAAAACTAACAAATCTAAATCATTGTTTGAGCTAAAGTTATTGGTTGTTTAAATTGTTGACAAGTTACAATGCATTACTCATATCTCAAATGAACATTAAGTGGGTCAACTTGAACCATGACATGAACACAACAAATTAAAAAAACAAACAAATGAATAGGTGTGTTTGGGTTAGAGTTGTTTCTGAAACAAATAAATATATGGATCAGGAATAGGTTCGCTCTAGGTTGCACATGACACCTAAATTGTTACTGATTAGTTATCTTCACAATAAGATGCACCTGTAATGTAAATGCTAAAATATTTTTTTTGGACTTTACAAGTTCAACTAATTAAGAAATATAACAGAACCTAAAACAAACACATTTATAGGTAAATGGGTTGGTAAATGGGTAAATGGGTAAATGGGTAAATGGGTCAAGAGGTCACTTCTGTTGATAACCATTTTAATGAGTCTAGTAATAAATATTCCATTGATTAGATGTGAAGAAACTGTTTATGCCAAAGATAATCTAACATCTACTGTAAGTTTTATCCATTCTTCAATGATGTTCATTAACATATATGTTAATAAAGATTAGGAATGAACAGTATGAACAGTAATACTGTACAAGTTATTATTGCCTATGTACAACTTCAATCCCACCACCGCCTCAAATGTGTTTAAAAGGTTGGGTTTCTTTCTTTAAACCTTCTTATACATTTAGAGAGAGAAAGAGTTTGAGAGGGCGGGGGGGGCAAGGGCGGTAGGCGCTACTGGGTCACTGGCGGTTGTCGCCGACGGTGTACGTCGTCTCCGTTTAGTCGCCGACGGTGTGCGACTGTCGTAGGCGGTGTCCGTTTGAGGATCCCGGTTTGCATGGTGTCTCTCTTCTTCTTGTTTGGTAGGGGTGCTCCGATAGATCCCTGTTTGTTGGGTCTTTTGTTCCGATCACCCCTACACGTCCTGTTTCGGGTAGATCTGGATATGGCTGATGTGATGGCCGATGGTCGTCGGCCACCGTGATGGTGGCGGTAGCATTGGAAATAGCCGCCGCTTGGCCTCCCGTTTACGGTTGAGGTAGAGCTTGCGGTTGTTTCCTCGCAGTTCAGGGTGTCGACGTTAATGGTTTGATTGTCGTTGTCTCCCCTTCTCCTCTGCCTCTCTCTGATTTTCTCCTTTTTCCCCATTGAAGTATTATGGTTTTGGATCCGCCTTTAGTCTGGTTATCTCTTGTTGGTTTTTCAAGTGGATGTTCTTTTATGATGTATGTGAGGCCTTAGTTATGTTGATGAACAGTAATACAGTGATGTACAAGTTACTATTGTCTATGTACAACTTGAATCCCACCACCGCCTCAAATGTGTTTAAAAGGTTGGGTTAGTCTCTTTAAAGCTTGTGATGATGAGGATTTCCTCATTTGAGACTTTTCTATTTGGTGATTTGTAACGTCAATGATGGTGGGCATTTCTCATCTGAGACGGTTGCCTTGGTGTTCATCTTGGTATTTATTCATGGTTCTGTTGGGGGATTATATTTGTTGGGTGTATCTGTTTTGGTTTTTCTTTGATCAGTGAGCTTGACTCATTTGAGACTGAGTCAGAGCTCATATGACTAGATACATTGGCCATCATGCTTAAGTTGAGCTGCCTATTGTCTTGCTGTTGGGAAAATTGTTTTATCGATTGTCGTTAAGAAACACAAATACGATGAAAACCTTGTATTTCAGGTTCATGATGATGCTGATGTTTTGTACATCTGAGACATGAACCCTTTCCTTTGGTTGGTATGTTACTGTATAGTATAATATCATGTAGTGATGATAAACTACAATGCCATCGGTTGCTTTGGCATGGCAGCCGTTTACGGTTAGCAGCCGCACCGAAAGCCTCGTCCGTAACATGAGCACTGTGCGTTTTTAGAACCTGTGTTCCTTTCTTTGCTTTGTTAATATTGGGCTATGATGATAAACAACAATGACATCGGTTGCTTTGGCGTGGCAATCCTTTATGGTTAGCAGTCGCAACTGATAGCCTATTCTGAGCCCGGCCCATAACACGCGCATCGCGCGTGATGGATACCACCTAGTTAGATTAATTGTGTTCTCTTCTGATGGTCAAAGTAAAACAAAGTTTATTAAAGACAACTAGAGTCAAAATATCTAGAAGGTTTGCAAATAAATTATTAAATTGAAAACCTGAAGATGTTTTCCATCAAATAGATATCTTCCACCTGTTTTGTATTTGATTTGAATCACACAAAATGAATATAAATATAAATAAATAAATAAATATATATATATATATATATATATATATATAATATAAACACAAATAGGACGCATTTTTGGTAATTCAAACACTTTTTCATTTTGGCATTACATTAAACACACATTTTTCATCAAACAAGCTATCCTTCATAATCAACCATTAACATCACTATGTTTCAACTCACCCACAAAATGCTTTAAATCGTACAAAACCTACACAAAACGATGATAATCAGAAAATGCAAAGAGAGATGCAAATCTGGTGTTCTCTAAAGTTCAATGAGACGAATCGTCATATATTTTTCCTTCCTTCTTGTTTATCCATTAAAATTTTTAGCAGGAGCGTCGTTTAAGTGTTTGCGAATTTTAAGGCTATTTTAAAGCCTTATAGCTCTTGCTTTAGATGTTGTATGATGGAGCCACCCTTATATATTTGTCTTCAAACAATCAAATTCATCTATAACTCATTATAGCTCTATGTGGGACCATTAATTATACTTAAGTCATAATCACTATTATTAAAATAGCCATGAAAATTTCTTGATACCTTTGTGAAGGCTCCATACTAATTCAATTATTATATTCAAAAATACTAATTTCAATAATAGGCGTTCTCATACATAATCAATCTCATACAAGTATTAACAACCACATTAGATCATTTTAACAGACACATGTGATTAAACACAAGCATAAGATCATAAACCATATGTCACACAGTCATTAAATCTTCTTGCAACAAGATAACTTCTAATATATAATCTCACATAACTAAGTTCTTCATATTGTCACGAGACATGTAAGTATAGCATTGTTGATTGAGTTGTGTGTTTTTTTATATTATCTCACTTTAAATTATTAAAAAACATATGATATAGAGTTAAAGAAACGCACACTTGAATATTCTTTAAACGACGAACGTACACATCTTTATAAAATCTACTTCTAAGATTCATATGGTATCTATTATAAAACTTAAACCTACACCATTAATATAACTAAACGTAGTTGTCACTAAACTAAACGAAAAGACGATTATGTATCACAAATCACTTGATTAACGAAAACAATGGAGTGTTGAGTGGGATCATTGCCAATACTACACACCCACGCAACTTCTAGATGAGGTCCATATACACCATGGCACAATAATTTCCCATCAACGGTCAAGATCACATCTCATGAGGGCTCTTTCATATGATCATGATCCAACGGTCCATCTTATTGCGCGTAAATAACGAGAAGAAAGTAGAACACACAGCATTTAGTCGGTCTTCTTCTCCACTCCCTGCTAAAAAGCGCCTCCCCCCTTTCTCTCTGCCCCTTTCTATCTTTATTCCATTTCTTGATTCATTCAAACTCTATCCAAATCCCCCAATTCATCTTTAATTTCATCAAATTTGCAATCGTTTCAAGTTTCTTGAAACTTTGATTGAAACATACGTATACCCTTTGTGGTAGATCAAGTTTTATTTTTTTGATTTTCCCACCAAAAATGTCAACAGCCCTTAATCCCTGCAATCATCTTTCGGATTACAAGCAGAGGTATGGCGTAAAGGGGTTCAATTTGATCCAAAAGTGGGTCAAAACAAGCCCTTATGGAAAAACCCTTGTTGGAAGATCGAAATCTGAGATACCCAGATGCAGTTTTTGTTGTGGGTATGAAGGTAGATTGTACATCTGTTTGATCTGTTCGTCAATGTCTTGTTCTTTATCACCTGAATCGAATCACGCACTTTTGCATACGAAAACTCAGATTGGTCATGAGATTGCAGTCGATGTGCAAAGATCTGAGCTTTATTGTTTCGCTTGTGATGATCAGGTGTATGATCCTGATTTTGATCGGGCTGTGATGTGTGAGCAGATTGTAGGGTTAGGAAATGGGAATCTTGAAGGGGTTAGATCTAGTAATAAGAGGAAGAGATTAAGTTTTGAGGTGGGATTGAATTCAGATTTCAAGAATCTGAAAAGGGTGGTTGTTGGTGGTAGTGGTGAGTGGGATCATGGGCGGAGGTTGTCGAAATCGTGTTTTCCGGTGGGGTTGAGAGGTTTGAACAATTTGGGGAACACTTGTTTCATGAATTCTGTGTTGCAAGCATTGCTTCATGCTCCTCCTCTTAGGAATTACTTTCTTAGTGGTAGGCATGACAGGGATTCTTGCAGGAAAACCTCGTCCGATCGGTTTTGTTTGTCGTGTGACATTGATGTCATCTTCTCTGCAGTGTTTTCCGGTGATCGGGCACCCTACAGTCCAGCTCAGTTTCTATACAGGTCTTTGCCATTTTGTTGTTGTTGTGTGTTCATGATCTGTTCAATTGACATTTGCTATTGATTTGTTGTTCTTGATCACATTTCAATAATGCATGATCTCATTAGAATATTAGATGCAGTGGTAATGTTTGCAAGTAATTTGATGATATTTTGATCACATAAGCTGGTACATTTGTTTGTATATGTCCCTTAAGTCCTCAAAAGTCAAAAGGAGGTGATTTGACTTTTGAGATCAAATGGATTAGCTTTATCTGGCTTTCAGTTACTAATATGACACGTTTTGGCTTTCTTGTTTTGATTGAAGCATAGAGTTTAATCATAGTTTATATGGATATGAAAGTTGTCTGATATATGACTTGCATAATGACATCTGATGCTGTAAATCTAACGTTATACGCGTGCTTTTATTTGTCTAAGTGAAGATTATCTTGATTCCCTGATTTTGTATCTCTTGTCTTTCTAAATGTTGCTTGTTAGACCATAAAGTCAGCAGCTTTATTTTTTGTGGGAATACTTACTTCATATTCGAGTATCGTATTTGGTGATTTTAGCAGTGATTCTTGAGATCAAACTTCTTTTTCTTGATTACTTAACATGAATTACTCATTTCTTTGCTTCTCCTGTAATGGTGTTTGGATCCTGGTTTTGATACTGATTATATTTTATGTCGAATATATGTTTCTTGTTACAGTTGGTGGCGGCTTTCAGAAAATCTTGCTTGTTATGAACAGCAGGATGCTCATGAATTCTTTATGTCGGTGCTTGATCGGATCCATGAGAAAGAAGGGAAAACAAGAAACACAATTAAAGGTAATTTTGATGCCATTATACAATCGTATTCATATATTCGAATTCTTTCATGGTGCTTGCAAATTCGGGCAGTTATTCCAATAGAAAGATCACAAAATTTTCGGGTTTTTGAGGATCAAATTTGTGTCGGATACTGATAAACGAAAAGCGTTTTGTTCTTACACAGATAACGGAGATTGCCATTGTGTAGTTCATAGAGCTTTTTCGGGGTTATTAAGATCAGATGTTACTTGCACAATTTGCGGTTTCACATCCACGACTTATGATCCTTGTGTTGATATATCTCTTGATTTCAACACAAACTTTGACCATATCTCCCCTAACAAATCCCAAAAGTCAACCGATTTGGGAATATCAACTCTCAGTAGCTGCTTAGACCTCTTTACAAGACCAGAAAAACTGGGGTCTGACCAGAAATTATATTGCCAAAAGTGTCAAGAACGACAGGAGTCCGTGAAGCAAATGTCGATCAAAAGACTCCCATTGGTGTTATGCTTACATGTGAAGCGATTCGAACACTCGTTAGTGAGAAAAGCATCACGAAAAATCGACCGACATTTGCAGTTTCCATTCTCTTTAGACATGACGCCTTATGTTTCATCATCAATTGTGAGAAAAAGATTCGGGAACAGAATCTTTGCATTTGAAGGTGATGAATCAGAGTTTTCGACAAACTTTGAGGTTTTTGCAGTGATTACTCACTCGGGTATGCTTGAATCGGGGCATTATGTGACTTATTTGAGGTTAAATGAGCAATGGTACAAGTGTGATGATGCATGGATCACTGAAGTCGATGATGAAGTAGTGAGAGCATCACAGATTTACTTGGTGTTTTATGTTCAGAAACCGAACCCCGGCCACAAGTCCAGTGAGGATATCGGTTGTCATCTACGATCTTCTCCATCTGGAGACTCGTTTGTGTCGATTGCGGGCTGCTGCTGAAATGGTGGAAGTTGGTGTGTTTGGATGAATTGGTGCAGAATAAGGTCTCCAATGGGTTGGATTACTGGGTTTTTGGCTGTTGACCGTCCTGTCTGTACAGTAAAATTCTTTTGTTGAGGGGGTGGTTTTTACTTTTTACCCAACTGAAGACTTGCTGTTTTTTGCAGTTCTTCCAAATTGATGATTTGATTATTTATTAATTTTAATCAAATTATTATTATCAATTTTCTCCTTTTTAGAAGGTTTGATCAAAATGCTTATGGTTTAGTAGAGAAATAAATTACGGTACCTGTAAAACACACCGTTAAAAGCTGACTATACTGATGGAATTATAGCAAGTTGATTCTACAATTCTACAGTTTGGTGCTTGAAACACGTTATGTAAACTGATTTAATCAACAGTTTGACGCTTAAACATGTCATGTAAACCTTTTTAATCAGCAGTTTGGATCAACCTTTTGACGCTTGAATCAACAGTTTGACGCTTAAACATGTCATGTAAACCATAACATGTCATGTAAACCTTTTTAATCAGCAGTTTGGATCAACCTTTTGACGCTTGAAACATGTCGTGTAAAGCAAACCAACAATGGTAATTCATTATTTATTTACCTTTTTCGTAAGTAGAACATTCGTACCAAAGTATCAACCATTTAAACATTATTGCTCGTCATTATACAGATTCATGCTAATTTTGTTTACAAATAAATCACTTGTCAAAATTGCACAAATAAAGAAACGGTTTTGCAGAATTAAGGACAATGAATTAGAGTTGCTGTCACTTGTTCCGCTGTTCCATGGTGTCAAGTCCTAAATATATTCGAAATCCTAATTCATAACCAAACTACTATGATCTATGTTACATAATGTTTATCTTGAATATGAAATTATCATAGCAGTGGTGAAATGACAATAAAATATCAATGAAACGACAAAGTGTTCTTTTAATTAACAAAACAAGCAAAAGTAAATCCAAACAATTTCACTAATGCAAACAACATTAGCAACAAAAGATATGGTCACATATGTTAAATAACCGTCTGAACTTGCAACAATATATGATGATAATAATAATAATTATAATAATAAATTGTAACTACTTGTAAGCCTCACAGTTCCAAAAAACTCATTTGCATCTTAAAAGAAGAATATTTAAAATGAATAAGAGTTTCTATTTGATAGTTGATACCTCATCTGCAAAAATGATGAACTTCAGATGGGATAAATAAATATGTTGATCTCCAATAGGTCAAAATTGAATGGAACCTGATGATTTTACTTTTTCTTGGTTCTAAATTTGTCCTTGAGCAAAGTAAATTGCTTTTTGCACTGGTTAACCGTTTTCCCCGGAACAGCAGCTGCGACCCGCTCCCATCTCTGGTTAGCTTCCTTGGGGAATGTTTTCAGAGCTTGAATCAGTGCTGTTACTTGAACAACAGACCATTCATCTTGATCCAAACTCACACCATTTTCTAAAACTTCATCAGTATTTTGGCTAAGGTTTGCAGAAACCTGAATGGGCTCTGTTTTATTTTCTTCCTGAGTTGTGATAGGAGATGAAATCGGCTGTGCGGGCTTCTTTTTTTCAAGAAGTGAATCAAATGCCTTTGTGGAATCAGGTTTTTGAAGAAGAACGGTTTTTGTTGCTTTAATGATCTCGTCTACATGGCGGTTGGTACCAATGTACTCTGATATGACTTCCCACCTTCTAGCAGTTCCTTTAGGGTATTTCAGAATCCCTTTTCTTAAGAGCTCAATCTCTTCCTTCCCCCAAGGTTTCTCCTTTTTCTGTTTAGGAACAGATCCGTTGACTTTTGCAGGCCCGTTGTGTTGACTATAACTTGAAATATAATCTTTTGCAGAAGGATCCAAGTTATTAAGCGCCCTGTTGAGAAGTTCAGCCTGCACAGATTCCTCTTGTGTTTCCATGTCATCACATAAGTTTTTTAGTTTCAAAATGTCTAGTGACATGCAGAGGTTTTCGACATCATCTTGATTAAGATTAAGCAAATGCTGAGTTACCACATTTGTGGATACAGTTCGAAGACGGGTCCGTTCTTTACGTAATAATTTCTTTTCTTTTTCTTTTATTTTCTTCTGAAGTGCAGCAGCTTCTGCAGCTTGTTTTTCAGCTTCTTCTTTTTAAGTCTCTCTTCTTCTGCAGCTCTAGCTGCTTCTTCTTCTTGAAGTTTTTTGGCCATAAATTTGGCTTCTTTTTTCTTTTGTTTATCAGCTTTTAACATTTCTTTTCTTTTTAAAACTCTAGGATCTCTTTTATAAGCATTGTCAACAAGAGATCTTATTCTTGCATATTCTTCTTTTCTAGCTTTCTCAGAAAGCTTTGCATTCTGTCTTTCCATCCATCTTTTATGGTCGCGTGACTCAGCTTCCTCAAGATCATACTCATCAGCATGTGGGAATTCCCTCCAACTTTTAAAACCATACCAAAAGTCATAAAACAAATCGACATCATTAAGTGGAGTATTTTCATCACCTAATAAAGGTGTCGGTTGGGTAACAGACCACCGTCCATTTCTCAAAAAAGCAGGCCCAAAAACCTTAAAGAAATCTTGTGGACCACAATCAGTTGGAATTTCATCATCAAACTCATCTGTGGAATCAAAAACCCTTCTTTTAGCAGGATCAATTAAAACCTCATACGCTTCTTGAATTGCCTTAAAATGGTTCTCAATTTCATCTTTTTCGCTTGTTTAGCAGTTTCGGTTTCTTCTAAAAGAAGAAGAGCAGCCTGTTTGTCTGGATGATGTCTTAAAGCTGTATCACGGTAACTTTTCTAATTTGTTCATCGGTTGCTAAATACCTTAAGTTACCCAAACCCAACAATGCATAATGATCTTGTTGGTTGGCTCCATCACCAGACTTCTTTTTACCTTTGCTGCTGCTATATGAATCAGATGATTGCATATACTCCGGTTCTTTGTCTTTGGTGAAATTTTCATCATTGTCTTCTATGTTTTCGCTTTTGTTTTCATCCGTAAAACAACCACACAGTTTGAGCGCCACCTCATGAAAAGAATGCCCAGCAGGTTCAAAGAGTGAAGCTTTTACAGGTAAACAATTTGACGAAACATGAATTTCTTTTCCGTTTAAAAGCTCATTCGAATAGGTGATTCGGAGAATGCTTGTTTGAGCTGTCATAATTACAGCAAATCAAGCACCCACAGCTCCAAACTACACAGAAGTAAGTACAACAAAAAAAACGTAAGAATCTAAATACATAAGCTACATAAATTTTAAAAAAAAGAAACATACATGTTTCATGAATCATATATCCATCAAATATAATACTGATTATCTCTAAATTATCCACCTTGCCGGTTTAATATAACAATTGCGATCTATCAAACGAAACGAAGCCATAATATTTCCAACAAGATAAATTGAACCTAAATGCGATAGACGATGAGTCCTAATGTAAGTTTTAATGAAAAGTGTTTGCAGATTGCAATCACTCTATGATAGTAAAAAACCCTGAAAGATTTAATAAACTGTTCGATTCATGCCATTTATACACGATGACACATATGTTATGGTGATGTTGCTATTTGCAAAGTAGAATGAACAAGTAACAAGTATAACATTCATACCTTGGGATGATTAATGCTTGTGTTAACATGAAAAAGATAACATTATGTGTTTGATTACCTTATATGGAGCGAAGGCGATGAAGCTGCAGAAGAAAGATGGAATTAGGGTTTGTAGTGAAGGAAGGAGAGCGGCTAAATTGCAATTTTGAGAGGGAGATTTGTGGTTTAGGGTTGTTAGTTTTGGCCACAAACCCTTGACATATATATCTTTTTGGACTTTTCATTGTGTGTATTACGGTACTTTGATTTTATAAAAATTTTAATAATCCAGGTTAGTTAATGATAATTCATAATCTCTTAAATTTATAGTTTTTACCTTTTTTTCTCATGAACAATTTAATAACATAGTAATCAAATCTTTATATTTAATTATATTTGATTTTACTCGTAATGATGATTATAAATGAACTTGAAATCATCCAAGAGAAATTGAGTTAACCGAGTGTGGATTTATGATTATTAGCCGTATTGTTAAAAAGGATTGTCATCAACTAATTAATTATAGCTTTGATTATTAAAATATTATTTGTTTATAAATTTAATTAATGCAAATTATGAATTAATGATTTATGGGTGGACAATAATTTTGTATATATAATTTAACTAAAGACACTTTTAACTCTCATACTCATTATCGATATTTTTTACTTGCATAATCATCATATTTTACATTTGATTTTCATTTAATTTTGCTCACGTAAATAATTATGAGTATGGGAAACATACATTTTTGTAAGTGCAAACGAAAATTACTATGACATTAGTTAAATGCAAGCATGAATTGTTATTTATTATAAACTCATAGTTAGGTCATTCCATTTGGCAAAAGTTTATAAGTTTTTGAATTTGGATGAATTTTTTATATGAGTTAATATTTTAAAGATGAAAGAAACACCACACTAATATTAAATGGGTTTAAACTTAGGCCACCAAGGTTTATTTTGGTTTTTATGTTGGTAGGAGATTTTCTGTTTCCTACCTTTCACGTGGTGTTTTTCCATACGTTTCTTATTTTACGGATTGCACTTACCTTGCTTATGACGTTTAACCTTTATGACCACCTCACTATTCTTATTGTATATGTCGTGCTAAAGAGATAAACATAAAGAGAGAGGAGCTATACGGGCTCCTAGTTTCGGCATGCTTACTCCTTGTAACCGGCTTACTTGTGTGAATCCATCTGGTTTCTAGAGAGAGAGCGCAACCTGACGAGTGATCATTTTTAGTTATAGCTTGCGATCGCAACCCTACAAATGCTTCACTTTCTATGTGTGTATGTGGTCGCCTCTCTCCCCCCCCCCCCCCCTCTTTTCATTCATTCTCCCTCTCTCTAATTCTCACACATACACCCCCTCCTCTCTCTCCATCTCTTTTCGTTACCTCTATATGGATATATTTACTCAATGAAATTAGCATACTCTCACTAAGATGTGCTTGATTATTTTTCACCTTTAATGGTTTATATTTTTTAACCCTAAGTTTTTTATGTACAAACAACTTGAATAGCCTCTCTTGATTGTGATTATGCATGATACATATCTTTAAGTTCATATGTTATTCCTATGCTGGTGGCAACTTCTGAATGATTAAGTGCTGAACCAATAAGAGGTCTGAACCATTAAGTGTTGAACTATTAAGAAATCTGAACCATTAAGAGCTAGTATATCGCTTAACTATTTAAAGGCAAATGTCTCATCAATTCAGATAAGAGGTCTAAATCATTCAGAATTAGACCTCTTAACCGTTCAGCATTAATATAATGCTTAACCATTCAGAGGCAAATGTCTAAACCATTCAGACATTTGCTCACGAAACAAACAATCTGAACCATTAAGTGCTGAACCATTCAGACATTTGAACCATTAAGAGGCTGTTAAAATGCTGCCAAACAACCCCTTAATGATAATGAACCTAGGTTCATGTAATCTATGCTTGAATTTGTTACAAGGGCTCAATAGACAATCGATATTGATGGTAAATCCTAACAAATTTTGGTGTTAAAGGATGTGATGATGAGCTTGGCCTCATCATAGGCTCGATCTCATTTGAAAGCTATAGGTATACATTTTTAATTGCTACTTATGCGATTAGTTAAGGCTTTGCATCTAGATGCATATGAGCGACTAAGCATAGAGGTGCGCAAACCGAGTCTTTTTTCAAACCGGGTCGGGTTCAGGTCAACGAAACCGGGTTTGATCAAACCCGGGTCGGTTCCAAAACCGGTTTAGGGCCAATAAAACCTAACCCGATAGGAACCGGTCCGGCTCGGTTCCTAACCGGTTCGAACCGGATTTTTTATTTTTTATTTCAATAAATAATATATTTAAAGTATACAAAAGATACATACCGATTTCTTGGGCCGGTTTCAAACCGGTTTTTTGGGCCGATTCGTAAACCGGGTTGGGTAAAAACCGGTTCCAAACCGGTTTTTTGGGCCGGTTCGTAAATCGGGTTGGGTAAAAACCGGTTCCAAACTGGTTTGGGCTAGATATATACAAACCAGTCTCAAACCCCCGGTTTTTTTCCGTGTTGAAATCGGCTTGACCTACCACCGGGTTGAAATCGGTTCGGTTCTGGTTCGGGTTACCGGTTCAAGTCGAGGAACCGGTTTGGATGTGCACCTCTAACTGAGCATAAGCCATGAAGGGTTAAATGAATTTGACTCTATAGTTTTCATTTTGGTGTTTGATTGCATAATCAGTATCTAAATATACCAATGATTTTAACAAGATGATCTTGAATAGGTCACGAGCAGCTTGTCTCATTTACATCTTTAGTCGTTTCAACCCAAATTATAAACCATAACACATATTTTACTTATAAATGAAACGCTAACAAATGTTCTTTACATTTACACTTGAATAGTTGAATAACGTATAGCTAAGATACAAATTCTCCTTTGACATGTTTCAAACCAAAAGTTGTCTGCAACATGTTTCTTCTTCGTCTTCCCAATCAAGTGCAGCTTCTTTTGGAGTCAGAGTCTCAACAGAAGCAACCTCTCTGTCCCCAAGATAGAGGTAGGGTATGTCCCTTTCTCACCCACCCGGACCCTACCAATAACCCTGCTATGAGTGGGATTATATTGGGTGTTTAGGGAAATTGTTTTGCCTTGTATTGTAACTAAATGTAACATAAAAGGAATAACATTTGTGAATTCTTCTAACTACTAACAAGTGGTGTAAGCTCCACCTCCTCAGGCTTTGACATTTCACTGTCTTCTGATACACTCAATACTCCTATATGATCCTCACCATCTTCTACAATACTCAACACTTCAAGAGAAGAAAAACCTGACGAATCTGACCCACCTTTAGGCACCAAAAACAGGAAACAAAGAGGAACTATCCTCAACACGTTTCGTATCAAAATTGCCAGCCACAAGTTATCAAACTGTGTCCTCGTGACATTCAGGACATGCAGAAGTAACCCACCTAACCAAGTAGACGACATAAGGCCGAAATTGTCAATTGACATCAGCAAAGCAAAGAATGTGCCTTCGATGCCAGGCGGACAAAGTTGTGAAGACAAGACAAGAAGCGGCATCCATTTCAAACGTCCCACCATTTGAAAGACGCTTTCATCGATAACTGCAAAGAAGTAATCAGGCATTCCTAGTTTAAGATTGAGTCTTAGTATGAAGACAAGATCAAGCATTCCTGATAAGCCGAATAACAATTGTGCCCAAAATAGTAGAACTCGAAAAGGATAAGTCTTTAAATTGTATTGATATAGTATCGCGCCTAAAAGGGATCCAATTGAGCCAATAGATAATACAAAACCAATAGTCTCCTGCATACATGATATTGGATATTAAGTACTAGTAGTTGATATACAAGCATTAGATTTGTAGTACATATTAATCTATAAAAGTTCATCCGAAGTGTACTTTTATTACATGAAATATCTTAAATCACTTTTTTTAAAAAGGAATATTGTTATAATAATTTAGTTTTTGGTAATTATATATAAGTTTAACATGATATTTTTTTATTAAATTTTTAAATGCATAAAAATTGGTTGTGGGTCAACCCGACCCATTTCAAAATGTACATAAATATTACTTAATTGACCCATGCATAAAAATATTACTCT
This sequence comes from Flaveria linearis, assembly GCA_024085815.1. Lineage (NCBI taxonomy): Eukaryota > Viridiplantae > Streptophyta > Magnoliopsida > Asterales > Asteraceae > Flaveria > Flaveria linearis. Next base: position 62,499,052 of record CM044012.1, read on the forward strand.
ATGTGTGTGTGACTCATTGAACTAAAGAGGAAGGAAAAGTACCTGGGAGAAAGATGGGCCCGCTTTTGAATCAGTTTCCCAGTAGAACAACCCGTCATATATATTCAAGCTCAATGCGAATGATAGATACATATACAAACACGGCCTCCAAACATCTTCAGATTTCAAAGTAGTCCACATAGCCGAAGCAGCAGCAACGAATTTCTCACTTATCTGATATCCAAACAAGTATGTTTTCCATAATTATTACAGACACAAAGCATAAAAATATAAAATCTTTCCAAATACTACAAATACATTGCAGAGTATATGGATTCATTATAAGGCTAGCTGTATGTACCTGTCTATAAGCAAAGCTTGGTGAGTATGGTTCCTTGAGCACAAGGCCAATTAGTAACACGAGCGCATACGGTATACTTAGCAAGCCATAAACTCCCTTTAATACAAAAGAAAATTTTAGAAAAATAAATAAAAGAAAATTAACTATACAAGAGACTAATGATGAAGTAGGTAATTTTAAAACTAGTAACTTTCAGGAAAAAAAAGGGAATTGTTGCAATCTTCATAGGATATCTAGATGAATGAGGATCAAGAAACTTAAAAATAAAAAAAACACCTTGGGGCCGATCAAGTGAACAAATACGCCGCTTAGAGAAAACCCGATTAAAGCTCCAATCGAAGAACTGAGGGCACATAAGCTTTGCATGTCTGGAGCAAGCGAAGCATGGATAGCACTGTGTTGTGCTACGCACGCATCAACTGTTACATCCGCTATTGCAGCACCAGCACTCCCGACAGTTAAAGACAGCAGTGCTAGTACAATATGCAGTTTTTCATGGAATGACAAGAAAAACATTGATAGAATTCCTATGACACCTGCAAAAATTGTAATTTTTTTATTTTAATACCTGTGTGATTCATCTTTTGTGACAGGTTCAAAAAAATTAATACTATAGCTTCTAGAGACAAAAGCAGTACTTAAAAACTTCAAAACTGATTGATTTTTTATATATTTATTGCAATATTTTTACTGGTTGCAATACTTGTGGAGGATAGAGTAACTGTATATTTTTCTTAATTGGAAGTTTGACATGATTCATGTCAACTTCTAAGTTGAAGACGTAGGCATTTGACACTTAAAAGTTAGACATTGTTGATATATTAAAAGACAAGCTGATGGAACAACTTGTTTAAAAGGCATGGAACAACTTTTTTTTAACCTAACTTTTTAAAAGGCATGGAACAACTTTATTGAGTCAAATTCTTCAAACGTAGAAATGTTCCTTCACAATATACAAGTATTGTGTGTTGTTAGTAATGGCACTAAAACTCACTATTGACATCCTTAGTGACTAGTGTTATGAACATATATCTGAAAGTAACTGGATTAACAAACTAAGACCAAAGTAATCATATTAAGTTATGATACAAGTTAACAGATGTGGAGTACATGTTTGCATAAACTTAACTAAGACTTCAATAATATAGTTGGCTAAGCTAAAATGACAGTGTGATAGTTATATCAGCTTTTCAACCAAAAGAAAAGGGGTGCCATATTTTCGGTTAAAAGATGTAACTAACTAATTTGAACATCTGCATTCGTGAAAAATTGTATCAGGTTGAAGTATTATAGAAATATTCTAGTCTATTTGATTATCCTTACCCTGAAACTAGAAAATCACCCAACACTCACCAACTGTGAACAATGGGACACACTGTTGTAAATTTGTAATATATATACATGAGCCATGAAGCAACATCACTCATATGTAGGATCACAATTTGACTTTTTGCTTTATATGAATGAGGCATTTAGTCACCAACCCAAATCTCTATACTGCATAACTCTAATCTAGCTAAACTTGATCTAGCACTGCAAAAGTAATTAAAGAGCATACAAGTATATGAATGAAAACACATATTTATATATAGTTACCAGCAAGAATGAAATACGGCCTTCTTCGAAATCCCAAAATGGGAACAACATCTGTTAGAAGACCCCAAATAGGTTTAACAATCCATGGAATGTTGGTGATTCCTGCATAAGCCTGTGCTGCAGATGGTTGTACTTTCTGTACATCTTTCATGTAGTACTCTGTGCCCACCCTACCAAGAGCTCCACCAAACCCTTGATTTATACCATAAATCACCACAACCCCAACCACAAAACTCCAATGCGTTGCCCTTGATAACATACTGAACCAATCAATTGGAGCCCTAACATTCCACCACACAAAAACCCCTCTTTTTGGACCTCCATTATCATCTTCTTCAACAAGCTCTTCCTTTTTGCAGGCATCATGGTCTTTTCCTTCTTCCACCATGACTATCAGCTTTTTCACAGCTATCAAGGTCTTTTCTCAAATGGGTATTTCAAGATTCATTCAGTAGATGTTAACATCTTCAAAAAGCATTGAGAACCTTTGAAGAAACCACAAGATTCAAAGTCAACGTTTCTAAAAATTGGATCTTGGGATCTGTTTGGAGGTCTCTTCAAGACTTCTTTACAAATCTATGAAATGGGTATTGGTTGATGATTGCAGTACATCATCATAACCCCATCTGCCAGTGAGATGACCTCTACTTGCAAGAAAAAAAGATGATATCTTTATCTTCAAAATGTGTGCTCTGATGGGTTTAACTTACGCTCATGTTTGTGAAAAATGCTCAAATTGCAATGTGATAATCTTGTATAGCTTGTGAACTTCGATGGTTGTGGGGTGATATATTGAAAGCTCCGATGAGATCTATGGCGGAATATGAATTTTTATGGAAAGTAGGTGGAAGATTTATGCCATGGTTGACCAGAATTATGGTTCCTATGAAGATGGGGGATGTTTTCACAAGAGGGGTTGCCGGTTGCGATAGAAACGTTTATCGTCTGTTGGCAAAATTGATTTTTTAAAAGTTCTTGCACTTTTTTCCCAACCAAAGGGATCGGGTTTGAAAATATAAAACCACTATTTTTATATGTGATATAAGCTTATTGGTATTTGGTAATTGAATCTCCCCTTATATGTTATATCATATTCGTTACCACTAAACAGTTAGAGAATTGACCGTAGTCTTCCAAAAAACTCCAGATTTAATCCTGACCGTGTTAAGTAGACAGTTGAAGTATGATCCGGTGGTTTGTGTTTCATCCCATGTGCAGATTCCCACATTCCATCTATATCAGAGTTGGTTGATGCAGGTGCGGTTATGTGATTGTTACCGTGTTTTCATCTCAACACAACTAGGTAATCGGAGTTAAGGTTGCAACAGCGGTTATGACTCCCATTCGATATGTGATGCCCATGTTCATTCAACTCCTTATATTATCGCGTTTAACTCCTCTCGGCTCCTCGTATCCTTCTGTCTATTTATATTTGAGTTGTCGCGTCTTTACAGACGATTGACGAACCCAATTTGGCTCCTTTATTGATCAACAGTATCGTGATCTGTTGGTTGAAATGCGTATGCCGTCATCTGAAAACAATGCCAGTTGCCATTTTAAGGATCTTCTAAAATTTTATGTGTTTTATTGTTTTCAAAATCTGGGCGTGTGCTTATATGCAACGTGTTGTTTGTGTCCCAGGTTGCATCGAATAGAGTCACCAAAAAACAAAAGATGGAGGTATATATGGATGTTTGATCATTATGTAATTATTATCGCCCTCGTGTCTTTATAATGTATCCATCGTTTGATGCGTTCAGGTGGCTTATTCTGGGATTACTGATGTGGATAAACCAAATCCGGTGCCTGTAAAGATGACTGTTGAAAACGTAGATCATGCGTATGAGGTAATAACCTGCATGCAGTCCTGACCAACATATATTTTATTGTCATTCACATCATGCCTCGTCCTTTGAAGTTTATATTTTCCTTCGGTTGTTCCCAGCGCCCTCAAGCAGATTGTGATAATGAGGGAAGCTTCATCACAGTTAATGGTGGTAAAGGGATGCAGGACGTGCAGGTTAGTACATAGCACGAGTAATGCATATTAATTTTATTGCTTATTGGGAATTGCATGTTTGAAGTGAACTCATCCACGTGCGTTTCATTTATCCTTTTCGTTTATGCAGAAAAAAACAACTATTGAATCTATTAGACTAGATATATTATTATGTAAATCATGTTATAATGCAAGGGTCATTCTGTAATTTGTACATCTATATATTCCTAATCAATGAGAAGGGGAAACCCGAGATTTTGACTTATTTCATGGTATCAAGAGGATAACTCCTCAAAATTCTCCCCTTCTCTTCCTCTCTTTCACGGTCTTCCTCCTCCCCAAAACCCTAATTTTTTTTCCAGCCGTCGTAGTTTGCGACCAGCTTCTTTCTCCGCTTTATTGTTTTCTTCGACATCATTACCCATCACCGCTTCCCTCCTCATGTCCGGCGGGTCCGATAAACCAGCCATCAGTCCCCTCCACCCCGCCACCACCGTGGCGAATATTCGTAACCATATTTCGATCACCCTGTCATTTGAAGATGGAAACTATAATAACTGGGTTGCTCTATTCAAAGTTCAATGTATCGCCTGTCAAGTTTCAGACCACATCATACCCCCAGCCACAACAACTTCTACCTCCGATGCTCTTTGGACTCGCTTGGACGCGATAGTCCTTCAATGGATTTATAGTACCATCTCATCGGATCTCTTGACCACAATCCTCGATCCGAAAAATACCGCTGCCAAAGCGTGGTCTGCTCTTGAGAAACTGTTCGTTGACAACAAACCAACCCGAGCAGTCCACCTTCATCAACAACTCTCGAATACAAAGCTGGCAAATTTCCCAAACACCACCGCATATTGTCAGGAATTAAAAAGCTTGTCGGATAAATTAAAGAATGTCGATTCCCCTGTTTCCGATCAAAGCCTTGTTATACAATTGATCACCGGTCTCAGTGCGGAATATGACCATCTTGCTACCACCTTGCAACAGGCGGACACCCTACTATCGTTTGAGAAAGCCCGCTCTGCTCTGCAACTGGAGGAAGGCCGCAAGGCCCGCCAGGCCACTGATGTTGCTGCTAGCCTTACTGCCACTGCCACACCTACTTTGCCTCAAGAGCCAAATCCCGCTTCCACACCTACTGAACAGACTTCTACTCGTGTTCCCAGTCACGGACAAGCCAATTACGGTGGCCGAGGCCGCGGCGGTCGCGGTGGCCGTGGCGGCCGCGGTGGAGGCCGAGGTCGCGGACGTGGTATGTGACATCTCGTAATTTGTGTATTAATACCTTTAATAATAACAATAATAATAATAATAATAATAATAATAACATTAATAATAATAAATAATAATAATAATAATAATGATAATAATAATAATAATAAATAATAATAATAATGATAATAATGATAATAGTAATAATAATAATAATAATAATAATAATAATAAATAATAACAATAATAATAATAATAACAATAATATTAATAAAGTCCAGGGGCCAATCCTGTCAATTTTGAAACTTAAAATGAAAGTTTTACACATGAAATATCAAAAGTGAAACCGCAGGGACCATTTGTGTAAAATATTTAAATCCAACTGCTTTCTCTCTTCTTCCTCGATTTCCCGGCGGGTTTTTCCGGCCACCCTCCGGCCGGCGCCGGCGATCTCAAAACACTCAAATTACATGATTTTAAACCCTGAAACCGGTTCTAATGCATTCGTGGACAGGATTCGAACCCAATGCACCCATTAAACACGTTTAATCATTGAAATATTCGTATCCAAAGCTCCCACATCGAAACCACATTATTCCCGACCAATTCAAACCAAATTACTCAATTTTGAACCCCACAATTTGACCAAATTGTTTCTTGGATCCAATTCTAAGTGCAATCCAACAAAAACACGCGTTGAATCAGTCTACTAACGGCTCTAAATCCCACTTTTAGTCTCGGATCCGATCCAACTCATTAATACACTCAAACAACGATAATAAACAAATTAAAGCTACCCAAACAATCCTTTACATTCACACAAACTTTCTGTAATATCAATTTGATCAAACACACACCTACACATCGAATTCGATCATCGTCTTCATCGTGAACCTGCAACCCAGTCGAAACCCATCCCCCAGCCGATTTAATTCAAAATAGACAAGGGGCTTTTGGTCCAGTACACTAATCGAAGCTTCACACTGAATCAATTAGATTATCATCCACGATTCACCCTCGTTCAATCATTGTGCAAGCCGCGACTTGTTCTTCGATGGGTGTACTTGCAATCGAACATCAAACAGGTAAATTATACACATATACATCAGCGATTAACCATGAGGAGCAAAAGCCCCATGGTTAATTGGATTAACAAACACGAATTGGTGATCAATTTGATCGATTTTGAAACTAGGGTTCATGGATTTGGGGGAGTTCTTTGAAATCTGTTTAAAAGATTTTAACACCAGCCTCTAATGCGGCTATATGCCTTGGACTACTGGTATGTGTGTGGCAGAATGGAATGGAGGTCCCGGGTTCGACCCCGGGCACCCCCCTTATATTTTTTTATTGGCTTTTTCAGCCTTTATAAATCATAAAAAAATTCTAAAAATTATAAAAATTAATTTTATAAACTCTAATTATTTTAAAAGTTATCCAATAATTTTCTGTAAAATTATTTCTTTGAAAACACTTTAATTTTTAATTAAAATATCAAATAACAAATAGTATAATTGGTTTATTTTTATAAAAATAAACTTTAAATAGTTGAAATCTATACGTTATTATTAGTCATTTCGTTATCTTTAATTATGTCAATTATGAAATTTTATTTACATTTTATAAATTTAATTATTTTATAAGAATTTAAATTTCTTATAAATTATTATAAAATGGATTAATTAAGCTTTCTCTTATCAAAATATATATGATTTTGATAACTAATTATATTTATAAAATCCTAAATTCCACCTAAAACCCTAGTTCCCGTTAAAAACGTTAAGCTTAATATAATTAAACTTAAATCTCGTCGATATATATATATTCTTAGGTACCTTGTAAAAGAATTCGTTGGAACGTCGCTTATATTTCTTATTAATCATCTAATACACACGTATTTAATCCTGTGAGTTTTCCTTGCCCCTTTTTACTTTATTTCACACCATTTTCGGGTGAAACATGATACTTATACATCATACACTTATAAACCTTTGAGATTTGTAAAGCACTTGCAATTCATCTTTATATTTTGTCATGGTTATTTGTGTGATGTAAGTGATTATATGAGATACATAGTTTGTTACAATCATTAACTATTGCTAGCCTGGCGACGTCTTAGGTCTTTGGGCCTGACAAGCCTATTTGGTGCTAAAGTCGATGAACTGCCGACTCCTAGGAGCCGTATGCTTGTGCACTAGGGAACCAAATACACTTAGCCAATCTTATATACTTGTAATCAAGTCGAGGTTTGATTGTAAAGATATGTGTTCTATAACCTTACTAGCTTATAACTTATGACATGAATTGCTACTTGTAATTTTTTCATATTATGTATGAAAACCTTGGAAACTCACCAACTATTTTTAGTTGAGCTTTTATTTTTATCATGTTTCAGGTAACCCCCGAGTTTAAAGTGATCTTTTGAAGCTTATCACACTTAGGATCGGACTTAGAGAAATAAACGAATGATCTTGTTACTTTTATTATGGGTGTATCTTTGTTTGAACTTTTACTTGTATTGTTATGATTAAATCTTGATTAATATATTTGGAATTAATAATAGCGTTATGTGGCTGTGAACAATCGTATTCCTCACACCTCGACGTTTCCGCCGTCAAGGTTGGGGTGTGACAGATTGGTATCCGAGCCCATAACTATAGGGATTTAGGTTATTAGAAATGGTGACCTAGACTATAGTTGCATGAACCTCATAGAAAGATCCTTATACTTTTGTGCTTACATATGATTTGCATGCTACATAATGCTATGCCTTTTGTGCAATTTGATGCCTTAGCATAGGATTGCCTTAGGTATGCTTAAAACTTAGTTACTTGACTCCCTAAACTTATCTTTGACTCTCCCCGAACATAAAACCTCTCAATCTTATTCTCGACGACACGTGAAATCGTATACTATTACTTATGATCTGGATCTTTAGATGTATGTCTAATCTATATCAATCTCATCAAGGTTTTGATTTCATGAACCAAAGAAATTTGTGTGACACATAGACACCTGTATTCTGGATTTCCTGGCAAAAGGCCTTCGGGCTAAGGCAAGCATATCGTATAAATCTCATTGTGAGACCTGTTATGCTTACCTGGGGATTTCTGGGATGAGTGATAAACTATGGTCAAAATACACATATCTCTAAGGCAAATGAGTCAATTTACCTTGATGTGTCAACAATTCCAAATGGTAATGCGCTACCAAATGGAACCATCCTTTTGTATCTTAAAAATCCTTGAATCGTTGAACTGGTTTATCATTAAAGTTTAAATACTTTCTCATTCTTAACCTAAATAATATTCCTGTTAATATTAAACCCATCCTACAATTCAACTCTTACGTTTAAACGCTCAACGTGTAACGTGTAACAGTATTGAACTCGGCATTTCATGTAACTATCTTCTTATTTTGACCGACGTGAACATGGATTTCAATATACCCAAAGATATTGAGAATCTAAACCGTATGGTCTTTAAAACTTTAAACCGTTACTTATGATTCCAAAATTCTCTTAAGGATGTGTCCCATAACTAAGAACATGCAATGCTGTGAGTGGAATTTCTACATCTCGGGATACTTTGTCTAAACAAAGTGTAAATGGTGATTTGATTCGATCATTGAATCCATTTACTTGACTTGAAACCCTTAAGATGAGTCATCACTTATAAGTACGCGTGTCTGCAATAAGGTTATGACTGACCTCATGTCTTGAGAAGTCCATGTATTCCCTTCGATTGTGAATCGAATGTTCACATCTTATTGTGGTGTTAAATCATTCTTGTCCTTGATTTCATCAACCTGATTTAAGACGACCGAGATTTGAACATCATAACAAATTCTGTTACCTCAAATTCTGACCGTAAGTTTTGTAAACATGATTTCCCTTGGTTACATTGATGTAACTTGAAATTTTCTGAATTTCTAAGTGTTATTTTTTTCCTTTCGTTGTTAAGTCGAACCTTGAACCATCTGCATTGTGGGAGATACAAGAGTTTGTAAGTCAATCTATGACTAAGAACACTCGTACCTCCTAAACAACTCTAACTCATCAAAACAGGGGTGATTCCCTTACTTTGATGATTCTCTATTCGTTTCGATAAATGGTTTCCAATTGTGTATTTTATGAAATTTCATCCTCTGAATAAGGGCAATTTCCTCATCCTGAGGATTGACTTCAATTATTCTCATTGTAACTTGTATTTCATAAACGACATGATCTCACCAAAATAGGATTGAAACCCGTACTTTGGTGACAAATGTTAATCTTTGATTGTTTTCTTGTTATTATGAAGCTCAATCATCAAGATAGACGTAAATTTCATATCTTGATGATAATATCATTTTTATGAATTGTATTTTATCAAATGAAACGACCTCGTCAAAGTAGGAGTGAATTCTGGATTTTGATGAAGAAGTTCATTTTGTTATATTTTGTTCTTGTAAGAACTTCACCGTTAAGATAGGAATGATTTTTCTTACCTTAATGGTGAGTTACCACGTCTTATTTCTGTGAATCCTCAACAATTGGTTGGGATCAAACTGGTTGATTGGTAAGTTAGTGGTCATATCTTGGAAATAAACCATCAAGTTAGGAGTGAAAACCACACCTTAATGACTATTCTCATTTATTGATCTTCAACTTACCAAGGTTGTAATCCAGTGACGAGAGGCATGTAGTAACTTAACGGGTGAAACAGTGTTAGTGTTTTGACCTATCAAGCCAAAGCATGATCTCTGAACTTGAAAGAAGACCCGATCGTTTTAGGTTGATTTTGATTCCAAGCTTGACGCATGTAAATTCTTAAATCGATTTCTTTCCCTTTATCTTCACGTTTTGACTCGATCTAACTACATCTAACCATTTATTCCTTACTTATCAACTTTCATCTTGAGATATCATCAAACCCATAAGTATAATCTTTCTAAACAATCCTTTGTCAAATAAAGATATTATCGAATACCTCTCTTATTGTTTGATGAATTACATATGCGATCTACATTTGGAAATTTGTTACCTTGCAAAACATGGTTACAAATACCTTTCTTATTGTTTGCGTCATTTCTTGAATCGTTTTGAATCTTTAATCTTGAAAATCATTGAAATTCTAACTTGGTTTTGAACAACAAGACTCGTTATTATCCTCACTGCGATGTGGATATAATGGTTCATAAACCTTCGTAACTTGTAGTCATGGGTTTGGCATAAAAGAAAAGACGTAACTTGGTATGTGTCCAAGTGTTTCACTTTCATTTATGACAAAACCTAACCTCTGTGTTCCTGTAAATCTCCTGTTTAACTTTTCATCCACTAGGTGCCTCTTATTTTGAATGTCATGATGACAATTGGTGCATTAAAGACCGATTGGCAAAAAAATTCAATTCGACCCATTATCTCACAACGTCGAGAAATTGACCTGTATCTGTTTCAACTATTCGTATACCGTGGTATGACGTTAAAACATCGATCGATATCTTGAATGATTGATTCATTTTCTGTTCTTAATAAAATTCTTAACCATAGTTGTAAACTTATTCCAAGATCTTCGCATAACGTATTATTCTTAGACCGATAGAGAAATACATAGTCACAAGATATGCGTTAAGATCGTTTCATATGGTGACGTTTGGAATTCCGACGATTAACCTTTCTTATCATTGTTGGCCTCTTATTTATTTCTAGACATCATCTTACCATGAAATTTTATTCTGGAAGTTGTGATTTATAAGTCTAATATACGATGGTAACTCGGCATCGCTTTCCAACATTTCATCTCAAAACGTCTTGTATTTCACTGAAAGAGTTCAAGTTGGCACGCAATATGTCAAGAAACTTGAAGGATTCCCTAAAGTGAAACATCTCATCTGTAATTAAACGTCTATCACTGTCCGTTCATACGCTCATCCTTCATTTAAACCCTCTTGTTCGTTTAAATTTCATTCTTAATTTCGAAACTCAACTGAATTTTGCACAGCCTATCACCCGCAAACCGACAGTCAGACTGAAAGAACGATACAAACCCTCGAGGATATGCTCCGGGCTTGTGTCATTGATTTCAGTGGATCGTGGGATTCTCATCCTCTTACAATAACAGTTACCATACCAACATCCAGATGGCACCATTTGAGGCCTTGTATGGCCGAAAATGTCGATCTCCCATCTGTTGGTCTTAAATTAGTAAAACACTTTAAACTCTCTTTTTACCTCTAATGGCTCTGCCATTGCACATAAAGTAAACACTAAAGCGGTCAGCCTAATCGATGATGAATTTTCTTCTTTTGATACCCTATCAAAACCCGAAAGTTCTTCAAAGTGTACCTCAGAAAATGAGAACACAAACTGCATCAAGAAATAAAAAGAAAATCACTATGATCTATCTATGGCTTCATGTTCACCTTCTGATTCACTTGAGAACGTAAGGATCAAATGAAATCCAAGCGTCCTCATCTTGTCGTCTCAGCCTCCTCGTAAACAAATTTCGGGACGAAATTTCCTAAAGTAGGGGAGACTGTGACATCTCGTAATTTGTGTATTAATACCTTTAATAATAATAATAATAATAATAATAATAATAACAACATTAATAATAATAAATAATAATAATAATAATAATAACAATGATAATGATAATAATAATAATAAAAAATAATAATAATAGTGATAATAATGATAATATAATAATAATAATAATAATAATAACATTAATAATAAATAATAAAAATAATAATAATAATAACAACAATAATATTAATAAAGTCCAGGGGCCAATCCTGTCAATTTTGAAACTTAAAATGAAAGTTTTACACATGAAATATCAAAAGTGAAACCGCAGGGACCATTTGTGTAAAATATTTAAATCCAACTGCTTTCTCTCTCTTCTTCCTCGATTTCCCGGCGGGTTTTTCCGGCCACCCTCCGGCCGGCGCCGGCGATCTCAAAACACTCAAATTACATGATTTTAAACCCCGAAACCGGTTCTAATGCATTCGTGGACAGGATTCGAACCCAATGCACCCATTAAACACGTTTAATCATCGAAATATTCGGATCCAAAGCTCCCACATCGAAACCACATTATTCCCGACCAATTCAAACCAAATTACTCAATTTTGAACCCTACAATTTGACCAAATTGTTTCTTGGATCCAATTCTAAGTGCAATCCAACAAAAACACGCGTTGAATCAGTCTACTAACGGCTCTAAATCCCACTTTTAGTCTCGGATCCGATCCAACTCATTAATACACTCAAACAACGATAATAAACAAATTAAAGCTACCCAAACAATCCTTTACATTCACACAAACTTTCTGTAATATCAATTTGATCAAACACACACCTACACATCGAATTCGATCATCCTCTTCATCGTGAACCTGCAACCCAGTCGAAACCCATCCCCCAGCCGATTTAATTCAAAATAGACAAGGGGCTTTTGGTCCAGTACACTAATCGAAGCTTCACACTGAATCAATTAGATTATCATCCACGATTCACCCTCGTTCGATCATTGTGCAAGCCGCGACTTGTTCTTCGATGGGTGTACTTGCAATCGAACATCAAACAGGTAAATTATACATATATACATGAGCGATTAACCATGAGGAGCAAAAGCCCCATGGTTAATTGGATTAACAAACACGAATTGGTGATCAATTTGATCGATTTTGAAACTAGGGTTCATGGATTTGGGGAGTTCTTTGAAATCTGTTTAAAAGATTTTAACACCAGCCTCTAACGCGGCTATATGCCTTGGACTACTGGTATGTGTGTGGCAGAATGGAATGGAGGTCCCGGGTTCGACCCCGGGCACCCCCCTTATATTTTTTTATTGGTTTTTTCAGCCTTTATAAATCATAAAAAAATTCTAAAAATTACAAAAATTAATTTTATAAACTCTAATTATTTTAAAAGTTATCCAATAATTTTCTGTAAAATTATTTCTTTGAAAACACTTTAATTTTTAATTAAAATATCAAATAACAAATAGTATAATTGGTTTATTTTTATAAAAATAAACTTTAAATAGTTGAAATCTATACGTTATTATTAGTCATTTCGTTATCTTTAATTATGTCAATTATGAAATTTTATTTACATTTTATAAATTTAATTATTTTATAAGAATTTAAATTTCTTATAAATTATTATAAAATGGATTAATTAAGCTTTCTCTTATCAAAATATATATGATTTTGATAACTAATTATATTTATAAAATCCCCAAATTCCACCTAAAACCCTAGTTCCCGTTAAAAACGTTAAGCTTAATATAATTAAACTTAAATCTCGTCGATATATATATATTCTTAGGTACCTTGTAAAAGAATTCGTTGGGACGTCGCTTATATTTCTTATTAATCATCTAATACACACGTATTTAATCCTGTGAGTTTTCCTTGCCCCTTTTTACTTTATTTCACACCATTTTGGGGTGAAACATGATACTTATACATCATACACTTATAAACGTTTGAGACTTGTAAAGCACTTGCAATTCATCTTTATATTTTGACATGGTTATTTGTGTGATGTAAGTGATTATATGAGATACATAGTTTGTTACAATCATTAACTATTGCTAGCCTGGCGACGTCTTAGGTCTTTGGGCCTGACAAGCCTATTTGGTGCTAAAGTCGATGAACTGCCGACTCCTAGGAGCCGTATGCTTGTGCACTAGGGAACCAAATACACTTAGCCAATCTTATATACTTGTAATCAAGTCAAGGTTTGATTGTAAAGATATGTGTTCTATAACCTTTTTAGCTTATAACCTATGACATGAATTGCTACTTGTAATCTTTTCATATTATGTATGAAAACCTTGGAAACTCACCAACTATTTTTAGTTGACCTTTTATTTTTATCATGTTTCAGGTAACCCCCGAGTTTAAAGTGATCTTTTGAAGCTTATCACACTTAGGATCGGACTTAGAGAAATAAACGAATGATCTTGTTACTTTTATTCTGGGTGTATCTTTGTTTGAACTTTACTTGTATTGTTATGATTAAATCTTGATTAATATATTTGGAATTAATAATAGCGTTATGTGGCTGCGAACAATCGTATTCCTTACACCTCGACGTTTCCGCCGTCAAGGTTGGGGTGTGACATGGTAACTACAGTGGCAATTATAATTTTTCACAGGTCCTTGGAGGCAACCGAACCAGTGGTCCTTCAACCCGAACGCCTGGCACATTCCTCCGTGTCCATACCCGTCTACTCCTCTGCCGCATCCTATGCAGCGTGGTCTTCTCGGACCAGGCCCGTCCACAAACTATGCAGCCTCAGATTTCGGGACTACTCCTACTCACTTTGATCACGCGTTTAGCATGATGACACTCAACCCGGATCAAAACTGGTACCTGGACACGGGCGCGACAAACCACATGACAAACAATTCAGGTAACCTTTCGTCTTATATTAATAACGGTTCAAAACATATCCGTGTCGGCAACGGTTCTTACATACCGACAACTGGTATTGGCCAAACCACCCTTAAACCACCGTTTCCACCCTTATCTCTACCCGAAATCTTGATATCCCCATCTTTGATTAAAAACCTTTTATCCGTCCGTCGTCTCACTACCGATAATGATATTTCAATTGAATTTGACCGTTTTGTTTTTCTTGTGAAGGATTTCAAGACCAAGCGTCCAATTTTTAGGAGCAATAGCACCGGGGACCTGTATCCGCTCAATCTTCCATTCCTAAGTCGTTCTGCTTCAACTTTTGCTGCCTTCTCCCAAGACATCTGGCATCATCGTTTGGGTCACCCGGATTCATCACTTTTGCGTTTTTTAAATAATACTCAGTCTATTTCACTTTCTAGTGTTCGTAATAAAGGCTTGTGTCAATCTTGTGTGTTTGGAAAACAGATACGATTACCATTTATTGATTCGATTAATGTTACTTACCATCCTTTTGACATTGTTCATAGTGATTTGTGGACATCCTCGTTCTTAGCAAGGGCGGTCATCGGTATTATTTATTGTTTCTGGATGATTATTCTAATTTTTGTGGACGTTTCCCATTACTAATAAATCTCAAGTCTTTCAATTATTTCTCCAATTTCATGCATTAGTGAAAACTCAATTTGCTAGACCAATCAAAAATTTACAATATGATAATGGGACTGAATATAATAATCACAACTTTCACCATTTTTGCAAATTAAATGGAATGCAATTCAGATTTTCGTGTCCCCACACCTCGTCTCAGAACGGTAAAGCGGAACGCAAAATCCGCTCAATCAATAATATCGTTCGCACTCTTTTTACACATGCGTCTCTCCCCCCGTCTTTTTGGCATCATGCCTTAGAGATGGCAACATATCTTCTTAATATCCTCCCTTCCAAAACTAAGTCCTTTTCTTCACCTACTCAACTCCTCTACCACAAAAAGCCCTCCTATTCCCATTTACGCACTTTCAAATGTTTATGCTATCCTCTTCTTCCTTCCACCACCATTCACAAACTTCAAAATCGTTCTACTCCTTGTATCTTTCTTGGATACCCTCCCAATCATCAAGGGTATAAGTGTTTTGACTTAGCTTCCAAGAAAATCATTCTGTCTCGTCATGTCCTTTTTGACGAGACTACCTTTCCTTACCAAAACTCTCACGCTCCGTCTGCATACGATTTCCTTCACAAGGAACCCGACTCGGTCTTACATCCGAATATCTTACACCAAATGGTCAACTCCCCTTCCCCAACCGAATCGGCCTCAAATCCCCGCCGTTTTGGTGTTTCCTACCAGCGGACTCGATCACGAGCCACTACCCAGCATACCTTGACTCCATCTGCAGCCCAAACCGAGCCCTCCCCCTCCCCTACGGCCCACACAACAACACCACCCTCAATACCGGAACCAACAACAGCCTAGACCCAACCGGCCCCACCCGATCCTCCACCGCCTACCTCACCATCACCCCAATCACTGCCACCTCCCCCACCTCCCCCACCTCTTTCCGGCCGTACTATGCAGACTCGTAGTATGACCGGTCATTCGAAACCTAAAATCCCGGTTAACCTCCACACATCGGTGCCTATTGAACCACTCCCGAAAAACCTGAATGAGGCCATCACCAGTTCGGTTTGGAACCAAGCTATGACGGTTGAGTTTTCTGCCCTTATTAACAATAAGACTTGGGAACTTGTTCCGCGTCAGAAAAATATGAATGTTATTCGTTGCATGTGGATTTATAAATAGAAAATGAAGTCCGATGGTACTTTGGAACGGTATAAAGCCCGGTTGGTAGGGGATGGCAGGTCACAACAGGTAGGTATAGACTGCGCTGACACTTTCAGGCCGGTGGTCAAACCGGCCACCATCCGGACTGTCTTGTCCTTGGCCTTACATCATGAATGGGAAACTAGTCAATTGGATGTCAAGAACGCCTTTCTACACGGCCACTTAACCGAGACAGTATTCATGCATCAGCCTCCCGGATTTCGTGATCCTCGATTTCCCGATCATGTTTGTCACTTAAAGAAATCTTTATATGGTCTTAAACAGGCTCCCCGTGCGTGGTATCAACGCTTTACCGACCATGTTGTCACTTTGGGGTTTAAGTTAAGTTCCTGTGATACTTCCTTATTTGTCTACCGTCACGGACCGGACACGGCTTATCTGTTAGTTTATGTCGACGACATTATTCTGGTTTCTTCTTCTAATGCGTTGAAGCAAAAACTGATGGCCCATCTCTCTGCCAAATTCGCTATGAAAGATTTGGGTCCCTTAAGTTATTTTTTGGGAATCTCTGTCCAACGGAATACCGACGGGTTATTTCTTTCTTAGTCCAGATATGCGCAGGACATTATTGCTCGGGCCAATATGTCTGACTGCAATCAGGTTCAATCACCAGTTGACACAGCTGGTAAATTACGCGCTAACAGTGGCGGTCTCTTCTCCGATCCTACCCTTTATCGCAGTCTCGCAGGCGCGCTACAGTACCTAACTTTTACTCGCTCGGACATTTCCTATGCCGTTCAACAGGTGTGCATGCACATGCATGCTCCACATAATGATCATTTTCTAGCTCTCAAGCGGATTATTCGGTATGTTAAAGGCACGTTACACATGGGTTTACTGCTGCGCAAATCCGCCGTCTCCTCTCTCTTCGGCTTCACTGATGTCGACTGGGCCGGCTGTCCTGACACCCGCCGGTCAACTTCAGGCTATTGCGTCTTTCTCGGGGATAATCTGTTATCCTGGTCGTCTAAGCGCCAATCTGTTGTCTCGCGCTCTAGTGCTGAGGCCGAGTATAGGGGTATCGCCAATGTTGTTTCGGAACTCTGCTGGCTTCGGAATCTGTTGCTCGAGCTAGGCCATCCTCTTCGCAAAGCCTCTTTGGTCTATACGGATAATGTGAGTGCCATGTATATGTCCGGTAACCTCGTCCATCATCAACGTACTAAACACATCGAGATCGACATCCACTTTGTTCGGGAAAAAGTGCAACGCGGTCAAGTTCGGGTTCTTCATATTCCTTCCAGACATAATTTCTCTGACATTTTTATGAAGGGCCTACCTAAGTTTTTATTTCTTGATTTTCAATCCAGTCTCAGTCTCCGGGATCCTCCGCTTTCGACTGCGGGGGTGTATTAGACTAGATATATTATTATGTAAATCATGTTATAATGCAAGGGTCATTCTGTAAT
Source organism: Flaveria linearis (assembly GCA_024085815.1). NCBI lineage: Eukaryota > Viridiplantae > Streptophyta > Magnoliopsida > Asterales > Asteraceae > Flaveria > Flaveria linearis. The sequence goes on from CM044012.1 coordinate 62,516,878, forward strand.
TTGTACATCTATATATTCCTAATCAATGAGAAGGGGAAACCCGAGATTTTGACTTCTTTCAGAATCTATTGGCATCGTTACAAATGGGAAAGAAGATTGATGGTCGCTCATTCAATAAAAGATTTATGCAGGCAGTCAGGGACTTTCCTCTTGGGTGCGAACCAACTATTAGTCTTGGATAAGGGACTCCATTGGTGAAAGATATTGTAGAAAGATGTGCAGATTATAGGGAGGATGAGGAGGTGTTTGAGGACCCATGTTATTTCAGGCGTAGTGAAGACCTCGGTGTTACTATCTCGCATTCCCCAGAATCATTTTATAGTGAATGACATGATTATGAGATATCTTCTTATTTTTCCATTAAAGCAGTCTACTTTCCTTTTATGTTTATATATTGTAGTTCATGGATTATATTTTTGTAAAACCTTGAAATCTCCCAGAAAAACAATAAACACACGATTTCAATCTTGTGAATGCGGAATGTAAACAAGATTGGAGTGAAAGAAGATTGAATTGATCACAAAATGATTCGTTGATTGAATAACACAACCTATGAAAGGACTTGTGCGATTTCGCACAGTACAGATATGATAAATGAACAAAAGCTTTATTACAAAACGAAAACTAAACTATTTATACTTAAACAGCAGTTCTCGCGCGACAAGCTTTTCGCGTGGATCAATCTGTCGCGCGGCTAAGGCTTTCGCGTGGAAGACTTCTTCGCGTGGAAGCTTCTTCTCGCGTGACAGCTGCATCTCGCGTGGAACAGGCTTTCGCACAAGCTGTTTTGCCGAGCCTTGATTAGTCTTCTACAATCTCCCCCTAGGCTCGGTGAAACATAATCAATCAAAATCAACGTTTGCCTTCTTGTACGATCCTGAATAAGCATTACCATTTATTCCTAAGGATTCGGTCAATCATCCACACATACTGGCAAGATAGAAAATAAACTGACTCATCAGCTGAAATGGGGCAATGTAGGAGCTTGATAAAGTCGTCTTTGCCAAACTTCATTAAGTCAGCTGGATCAATGATTCTAAATGATTTGTCAGTGCATTTATTCACAGCATGACCTGAATCCTTCTCACATCTCCAAGAAATTAATTGCTTTAAAGAATTTGGAGGAACAGGGGCATGAACTGGAACCTTCCTTTTCATGTAAGAATTTTCAAAATGAGATCATATAGTTCTTTATCAAGTCAAGACTCTGTCCAGCTTTATTTAAAATAAACTGGTTAAGTTGATTGTCAATATCTTTTGTCCCTTTAAACTTATACTGCAGGTTTTACTCAGAAACATAATGAGTGATATATATCATGTTTTGTGTTGATTTAATATAAGTCAGTGGATCCCACAATCAGAACTTCTGTAAAGTAATTATTATCCTTCAAGACACTGTCGAGATTTCAAGTCACCCTAATTTGACTTAAACAATGCATTGTTGATCAGTGATACCATTTATTGTATTCCTAAATATAACTATTTGAGCATAACTAGCCTGAGAAATATTTCTTAACCCGGAATATTAACAAGTTTAAGGACTTACTGACAGCCATCCGGACTTACGTCTGCCCTCTTAAGATGTTTAGGACTTACACGCCATCCGGACTTACATGCCCCATATTTCGATTTTGCCTTCCATGGCCAGAAAATATTCTCAAAATAGAAAATATATACCATATAGTATGTATGTCTTTTAGACATATCTTTTGATTTGTTGTGCTTCTTGGCATCTTATATCCTATATGGCCTTTTTGGCATCTTTTTGCTCAATTATTTTCTTTTTGTGTTTATCTCTTTCTGTCCCCTTTTGTATTTTTATCTTTTATATATATATATATATAGTTATGATAATCACTGAATCAATCACATACAGGCTTGAGTATGACAAGATTATATCTCTCAGTCTGTGCTAGAACATTTTTGGCACATAATCCTGATATGTTCCCCACTAAATCATATCTCTTTAATCCAAGTGTAATCACTCAATTATGATCTTTTCATTTCTGAAAGCAAAGCCTATCGACACATCAAACATAATCCAAGTCTATTCGTATTTAAGCCCTTTGAAAGTACTCTTTTTGAACCGTGTAAAATCATTTCTCATTTAATCATGAAAATTCGTTTTTATTGATCTAATCTTGACTCCCCCTAAGCCCAAAAATATTATTTTTTTTTCAAAGCGTATTTTCAAGTTTCTCCGTTATATGACTGAATAATTTTGAAGCAATTGTAAGTTTCCTGTCATATGTCTTTGAACAACCGCTGTCTACATGCCATAAGCTTTCAATGATCTTTTGCGGTCGTTCCTGCATAAGTAAAAGAATTACTTAGTCTTTGGTACCCAAGTCAAACAAGACTTGAGCACATTCTGTGTTGCATTTAAACAAAATGATTTAAGATTGTTGTATTTATTTAGCACATTGGTCTTTTCATTCATACTTTTCAATTTGATTTTATCTTTTAAATCATTTTTCAAATAATTGTTCTTTTCGACATCATTAGCATGATCAATCTTTGATTTCATTGGTTTTGGAAATTTTCCACGAGTGAAAAACAATTTTCTATTGTGAGCAATAGAATTATGAAATCGTTGTTTGCTTAGTGATTTTTGTCGAAAATGACAATTATTTGCTAAATGATTTATGTTTCCACACTGATAACATTTTCTTTGTTGTGTGTGGAAAACAAACTGTGGATGACAATTATAAAAATTGTCATAGAAACCAAAGTCAGATTGACTTTTTGGTTTAACTCTCTGCACAGTCTCTCGAATCTTTGCTTCATTTGATAATTGCATGTTCATCTTTTGCAAATTCGAGGAAATTGTTGAATTATGACCACTTTTGATTTGAGATTAGCAGTTGTGACTTTTGGAGCTGATGGTGCTGGAATAGGACCAGTCTTAGACTTTGCTGGAGTAGGACCAGGCTTTGAAATGCGAATTGCTGTTGGAGGAGGACCAGGCTTTGAAATACGAATTGGTGCTGGAGGAGGACCAGACTTTGAAATACGAATTGGTGCTGGAGAAGGACCAGGCTTTGGAATATTCAGATTGGATGAAGAAAGATCATTCACTTGCAAATATGGGCTACAAATATCTTGATTCACAAGGTTAGCATTATAATGAAGTTTATTTTTAAAGAATCGAGAATTCATTTCTTTAAAAATATGCTCTTCATTTTCAATTAAACCTTTAGAAACAAATCTACATTTAAAGTCTTTTTCAAGTTTTTCTTTCTGATTTTCCTTTTGATTTGCATTCAAATTACATTTACCATTTGAATTAATTTCATTCAAATCAACTGTCTTTTCATTTCCTGACAAAGTTTGATTACACATAGATCTTAAAACTTTTACATTCTTATTTTGCAAACTATCACTCTCATTTTCTTTCTCACTATCACTATCCCATTCTTCAACCAACCCGTCTACCTTCACATGATCTGCACAAAAATTTTCAGTTGATTGTTTAGGTTTTGTTATTATGATAGGATCAACAGAAAGATTTACTTTAGCTGAAGGTTTTAATTCTAAGGATGGAGAGAAACCTATCTCATAGCTCATATCAGAATCAGAAATGACATCAGATGAAGGTAAACATGAATAATCATGATTAATTGGAGGAGCAATGTTTGAAAATCCAACACCACATTTTCCTCCTTTTATCTTCTGTGTCATTTGTGACTTGATAATTCCTTCAACCATAGTTGATGAAAGTTCAAATTTTTTTCAACAATCAATTTAGCCGAGGCTAGTTCATTGTTGAGTCTATTAATTTCTAAAGCGAGTTCATTGTTTCTATTTGTCAAATCATTATTTGTGCATTCTTTATCATGAAAATTTAATTTTAAATTATATACTATATTGTTTAAACCTTCAAGTTTTTCTTTAAAAATCTTTGCATTTGATTTGTGTTTTCGAGCTTGATACTGAAGTTTTTCAACTTCCATTATCAGGCTCTCATTGTGAACTCTATATCTTTGAACCTTCTCAACACATGAATTTTTGCACAAACCATCATATATCCTTGGTTCTGAGCTTTCTCCTTCAGGCTCTTCATCCCTTTTCACCATGAATGCTTTCATAGCCTCAACTGGTTCTTCCTTCTCTTCCTTCTCAGCTTCCTTCTTACATTCAACTTCTTCCTTCTCTTCCTCAACTTCTTCATTCTCAGCAAACACTCCATCCAAGAGATCATCAGATATAAACTCGGCAAACAGATTCTCAATTTTCTCTGGCATAAGATGCTTCAAATTTGGTGCTGATGAAGACATGTTGATCAGAAAATCGAAAATCAGACTTTTCGTGCGAGAGAAGCTATCGTGCGAAAACGTTTTTCGCGCGGCACAATTTTTCGCTCGAGAATTATGATTCGTGCGAAATTCCAATTTACTCTTTAAGCGAAATCGCATAAAAAGTAAAATAACTGTCTGTGCGAAAACTGATTATTTCGCACGCGAAAACTCCCAGTTTCGTGCACAATCAATTTTCCAACTGTTTGTTCAAGCGAAAGTCACATCCAATTCACTGAATAGGTCTGATCAAACTCATTTTAGTCCGTTTTTAATGAATTTAGTTCAATTTTAAGCTTAATTATGATTAAAATTCAACTAAAGTCCACTAAATCAGTCCAATTCAGTCCAAATACTCGAAATTTGAGCAGCATAACATCTCCATAGCTGAATCTCGCGTAATCAATGATGAATATCACCAGAAAAGAGTAGAAATCAATCCAAAAATTCTTTAAATCGTGGTTCTAGAGCCTATTGCTCTGATACCAATTGTAAAACCTTGAAATCTCCCAGAAAAACAATAAACACACGATCTCAATCTTGTGAATATGGAATGTAAACAAGATTGGAGTGAAAGAAGATTGAATTGATCACAAATGATTCGTTGATTAAATAACACAACCTATGAAACGTCTTGTGCGATTTCGCACAGTACAGATATGATAAATGAACAAAAGCTTTATTACAAAACGAAAACTAAACTATTTATACTTAAACAGCAGTTCTCGCGCGACAAGCTTTTCGCGTGGATCAATCTGTCGCGCGGCTAAGGCTTTCGCGTGGAAGACTTCTTCGCGTGGAAGCTTCTTCTCGCGTGACACCTGCATCTCGCGTGGAACAGGCTTTCGCACAAGCTGTTTTGCCGAGCCTTGATTAGTCTTCTACAATTTTGGTTAGTGTATAATGTCTTAGTTTATGTTAATGCGGATGTTCAGGAGTTATTTCATTTTATTGAATGCAATTGGTGATGTTTGTATGTTTACTAGTGGGTAAACCACGAAATGCGGCGGAGTGAATAATTTACAAGCTTATACTTGTTATATTTCACTTTATTTATCACTTATTTTTTATGGTTTAAATATAACTAGTTATATTCCTAATCGCGCGTTGCGCGATGGATGTAAACGGGTTAATCTTTACTGTCATTTACATGTTGTGTCTAAAACATTTGTTAACTTACCATCTATTGTTTCTATAACTGAATATCTTCAAAAGCCTGTATGGTGTTGGGATATGGTATTTTTACATTGGATTAAACTGGACATTGATGTAAAAACTAAAAAGCACATTAAAGCGATCTGAAAACAGGCATTCATGAGATCACCATCGATTCAATATGGGACAATCGGTAAAGTAGTAATATTGACTATTTTCATAACAGTCCATTAACAAAGATAGATACATTAAGCAAAAGAATTAAACATTTACAGTAACCTGATCGTTAAGCCCGAAACATCGGCCTCAAAATCGTGTCATACCCGCTTCCAAAGTAACCAGTGTAATAGACATGGAAAACCTGAAAACCAGGTAAAGATCAAATGACAAATCATAACGTAAATTCCAAATAACAAAACGTGAAACGACAAAGCCTCTCCTAAAATTAAAAAATTGATATACTATGATGACATAAAATTTCAAAAGATATAAATAAGCTGAGAACATACCTGCATCTGACAGTAACACACACTAAAATACCATTACAAAGGCAAAAGACGTCAACCCTGCAAGACAGTAAAAAAGCGTAGTGAAAACTGTTGATAAACAAAATAAAATATGTAATGACAAATACATTTAAAAAACAAACAGCAGCACAAAAAGATGCATGCCAAAGCCACTCCTAACACTAAAAAGTTGATATACTATGATGACATAAAATTTAAAAAGATATAGATAACTCGAAAACGTACCTGCATCTAACAGTAGCACACACTAAAATAAGATTACAAAGGCAAAAGGCGTCAAGCCTACAACACAATAAAAGAACGTAGTGGAAATTGCTGGTAAACACAATAAAATTTGTAATGACAAATACATTTAAAAAACAAATAGCAGCACAAAGAGAAATCCAGTACATAGACAGCAAAAATATTTAAGAAAACATAAAAGGCAGAATATATAAGATATAAATGGAAAATATTCATCTGTATGAAGAAACAAAAAACCGTATACGCAAACCCACCTGAAAAAGAACCCCCAATATTTAAACCGGCTCTATTCAACTGCAAATCAATAACGCTATATTAGTGATATCAAACTCTTTAGGTTAACATTTAAGTAAGTAGTGGATGAAAAAAAATTCATAAAACAATAAAAGAGACCACGCATAAGCAAGAGTAATAACACTATTTCGTGTTATGTGTATGCAAATGTAAATTTTCATGTTATTGTATAATGAAATAACTATCAAACTCTTTAAGTTGAGACAAAAGAATACAAAGGTAACATCAGGTCGAAACACAACACACCAGCCATAAGGAAAGCCAAGTGACAAACACCAATAATAATAATATAAATCAGACATACAATGCATCAAAGTCGATGTAAAACCCACCAAACGAAGAGGATTTATATACTGTTTTACAGCAAAAATTACTCAGGCACATATAAGTTTATTATTGAAACTCTTACCGTTATGTTTTTTTACGGGCCTGGTATTGATTAATCGTAGACAGTGTGACGAAAAGATCACCTACACTGTTGATAACCTACTAAATGAGCTTGTATGACCTCTATATTTTCCACATTTATATTACACTAAACCAACAATACCTTATATTTATACAACCGAGCAAGTTGAACACTAACCAAAACACAGAACAACATAATATAGCATATCAAGAAACGATTGGCAACATCCTCAGATTATTAACAGATACCATTTTGAAAGTTAAATAACATAGATGGTGTTGTTTGATCATGACCAAACAACTAAGAAAGCCAAAATGACATACACACAGACCAACCGTGCCTACAAATTGAATAACCAGCGGATATTCCCAAAAAAGCAACTATATTTCTCAAGATCCCCCTTTCGAGCCCGTTTTCTTTTGGTGTTTAACAACAGCACAATGGCATTTGGTGTTGGAAAAAGAGTCAACCATATTTGTGAAAATACCCTTTTTATGACAAAAGACAAAACTCAGAAGCATACATGTAAATTAAAGAAAAGTATCTGCCCCAAGAATCATATAACAGGCGAAAATAAATCATGTCCTCTTAATAACAATTGTTGCCATCAGTGAACCCAAAATGCAAAAAGAATCACAAACGATTTGAAGAAATAACAGTTGTATTATGCCTGGAACAATGCGGGAAGAACACCTACCCATCGATGCCCTAGAAACCAAAAGCAAACAGATAGTAAAAGAAGGAACATTACGCACTTGCAAATCGGAGGAGAAAGCAACCTGAAAATCGAGTGACAGAAAAAAAAGTTACAGCCTTCAAACATAGGCAAGAACACACGTCGTGAGCAATACGTAACCATCGGAAGCATCATGCCTCACATTAGCTACAAAAGGGGGAAAGTAAATTGCAGAGAAGATAAAAGGAGCTGTAGGGCGGGGGTTAAAATGAAAACCCCTCAAACATTTGTGGTCAAACCAATAAAATCCAAAGAACACTGCTTATGGACTTGGTACTATTCATCAACTTGGTTTATTAATAGTACAAGATGCTTTTGGCCATGCTTCTCTTTCTAACCCAATTCTAAAATTACAGTAGAACATGGTACTAAAGCATACCATAAAACCTAGAAAGAGATCAAAGGCTATTCAATGCTTACTTTCTTTCTAAACATAGAAAAAAAAAGATCAACTGAACCAAAAACAACCACATAAGATGATCACCAACAATCTAGCCAACTTTCATACTTCATAGAATTATTAAATCTCTGTTTAAAAAACATCACGCATTCACCAAGCCCCTAAACCACATTCTGATAGGATAAGATTGACTAAACTTTAATCAACCAAAGACGACTACTAATAAAGAAGACGTGCAGTAGGAAAACTCATGCATTATAGCCTTTAGATACAACTCTAAATTGCAGAGGATTTAACATTTTAACTTAAATCCTAGTTAAGTATACAACATGTCATCCATAACATCAAAAGACTCAAGTACTTGACTCCATCCAAACCAAAAGATTCTATACAAAAGGCTCTAAAAAGTAGCAAACAATCAAACCATTCGACTTTCATTTTAATCACCAATCTAAACCATCAAATCACAAATTAATCTATACTAAAACGAAGTAAAAACATAACAACAAACCAACCACAAATCAGAACAATTGCATTACCATCAATGAAATAAGCAGACGAAGGCCAACCACGGGACGAACTAAGCGCCATAGCTTCATCTTCCGTCAACGGATTCGTAACAATCTTCAAAACCTCAAACATCCCCTCAGATTCAGGTCGGTGACGATGAGGAGGGACCCAATACGAACACCCGGGGACAAACGGAAGCCAATCGGGAGCCGACTGCCTCATGATGATGTTGTGGATGACGTCTTCAAGCTTTCTTAACCCTAAAACCTCCACCTCTCCTTCCGATTCAACCGCCACCATGGCTAACCTTTTCGGGTATTGCCGGTAGCGGTGGCGAGCACTAACGACGGTTTGTAGCAGCGGTGATGGGTGATGACGGTGGACCAATTGTCGCGATGATAACGGAGTCGTGGTCGTCGTGCGACGGAGGTACCGGCGGAGCGGCGGTGGCGGAGGTGGCGTAGGTGGCGGCACGGTGGAGGAAGTGGCCGGCGGGGGAAGGGTGGGGGCGGGAGACGGATCCGGCGGTCGGAGTGAGGGCAGATCTGGGCGGAGATCGGCGGACGGAGGAGCGGAGGAGGGTGGCGAGAAGCCGCCGTGGAGACATGGTGGAGGTTAGTCAATGTTTGAAATGTGTGGTGGATGATGAATCAAAACACTATTCATACTATTCATTCCATTCTATTATTAACATATATATAATATATGTCTTGTGATTATTATAATATGTTAGAGCCAATACATTGCTACAAACCTAATTTGCATTGACAAGAATAGTTGAATGACTCAATGATTAAAGTTTAACAAATATTTTCAAGAAAATTTACATTCAACATATTATAGTTGAATAGTTTTGATACAACAATAAAAGGATTTGTTATGATATTAGATATTAAATATAGATATATAATATAAAATCATATGGTATAATTTTTTGAAGCATAATAGGGTTTTATAATAGAAAGATTTTTATGATACTAACGATAAAAGCTTGTAATCCTTTATATATTATTTTAAAATTATTACAAAATTATAATCTTGTTTTAAAGATGTGTTTTATAGATAGTAATAAATAATAGATGATATAGATATAAATTATTATTATCATCATTATTATAAAAGTATTTAGTAAGTGCATGGTTAAATATTCAAATAATATAATACTTATTTATAATCTTTATAATAATAATAATAATTATTATTATTATTATTATTATTATTGTTATTGTTATTATTATTATTATTATTATTATTATTATTATTATAAAAGTAATTAGTTAAGTATTTAAATAAGATAATACTTATTGATAAATTTACATGTTAATTTAAAATACTATAAATTATATAATATTCAATGTAGTGAATTAAATTATTCGAATTAAATAATCTTACATTATTAAATAACATATTAATAACATGTATCGACCAATGTATTAATTACAAGAAGCTTATTAGTTAGGGGTAAAATATGAATGATTGCACTGAGCACTTGTATCTAATACTTAAAAAGTTATATTAAGTGTCTTAATTTTTTGGTAAAATGCATTTATGTCCCAAGGTTTTGCTTTATATAGTAGTATAAATTATTATTATTATTATTATTATTATTATTATTATTATTATTATTATTATTATTAAAGTATTTAGTTAAGTATTCAAAGAACATAATACTTACCGATAAATTTAAATGTTCATTTAAAATATTATAAATTATATAATATTTGATATAGTGAATTAAATAATCTTACATTATTAAATAATGTATTAATAATATGTATTAATCAATGTATTAATTACAAGAAGTTTATTAAAAAGGAGTAAAATAGAAATGATTGTATTGAGCACTTGTACGGTATTAGATGTCTTAGTTTGTTTGTAAAATTACATTCGTGTTCCAAGTTTTTGCTTTATATAGTAGTATAGATTATCAAATATGTTTTTTCTATATTGCAATACTCAAAATACCTTCAACCTAAACAGCTCAACCAATCCTGTTTGGTTTAATGGGTCAAATGCCATCTTACGTATTCCCCAATAAGTTAAGGTTCCTATTTATTCCCATATTAATTTGTGAGTTGTAACTGACCTTTATAATATGATGATAGAAAGATTTGTATTCATTGTAGATTAATTGTGGCACCAAAATGTTTGATGCAGATGAATAATGCATCTTGTGTAGGGGAAGGGCCGACTCAACGTTTTTTAGGGTCCCAATTAGTTAAAAAATGAGTTCTTTTTTATCTTTTGTATTAAACCCTCCTCTAACGAACATAACTAATAAAACAAAGCAGCCTAAACAAAACTATCAAATAAATATTAATTTGATACCAAATCAATTTTAGAATATTACATAATCAAACAGTTTTTAAAACGATCTCAACAAAAATGAAACTACAAAAGCATGAAAACAATCTAACCTAATATCTTAAGCAAATTATTATAGCAAATAGCAATCAAGGAAACTGCAAAAGAAATTAGCAAATAGACAAATCAAAATTCATCAGCCCAATATAATTCTTATGAATTTGGAGCCCTTATTTTGGGAGCCCCATGCCCAATATTTCACTCCTCTAACTAATGGGTCGGTCATGTGTAGGACTGCGAACGAAATGAACGTTCGATGAATAGTTCACGAACCATTCAGCGGAATGTTCGTTTATGTTCGTTAGTTTAGTAAATGAACGATCACAAACAATAAAAATTTGTTCGTTTAGTTAAATGAACGAACATGAACACAAGCTGCGTTTGTTCATTTATGTTCGTGAGCCTTCGATGAAGTATTCGTTTATGTTCGTTAATGTCCGTTCGTAAACATTCGATAGTATGTTCGTTTATATTCGTTAATGTGTTCGTTTATATTCTTAATTTTTGTGTTAGTTATTTTTATGACTATTATATCAAATATTTTTTTAATATTCATGTTAAGTACTTATTTATTTTTCATTGATTTTATATAATGTTTGTAATAAAAATATAAATTCTATTCTTAAATAAATCTCTAATCATTTGTATTAGTTTGTGTTAATGAACTTCTTTGTGTTCATCATGTTCGTAAACATTTGTTTGTGTTCGTTTTTTATTGTGTTTATTTGCGTTCGATAAGTGTTCGTGAACAGTTAATGGACATGTTCATTTTCTTAATGAACGAACATGAACAAAGAAGCTCGTTCGATAAGTGTTCGTAAATAGTCAATAAACAAATATATTTCTTAACAAAATAACACGAACAAGACCTTGTTCGTGTTCGTTCGGTTCTTTTATAGCCCTAATATTGTGTTTACATGAAAATAAATCATAAACAACTGATTTTTTAATACTCGCAGTTTATAAACTTTATTCACTTATAATATGGGTCTCAAAAAGTACTAATACGAAAGGCAAATGAATGTTGAAATGGAAATGAACTTGTTGAAGGCACTACTATCGTGTTGTGTTGGATTCATACGATGCATTGTCTCAACAAATGTCTACTTAATCGTTTAAAAAACAGTAAAACTATATCTTGTTTTTCCTTCTTAGCAATACTTCATTTTGAGACCTTTTAAACTACTTTTAACCTGATCTAAACCTAAGTAATCTTTAACATAACTTTATCATTGTCCCATTATAGAAACCGTACTTAAAAAGAACATTTTGACCCTCTTAGCTATTCAACGCCATCCAAGCTCATATTATAGCTTGATCAAGAACGCTCATGCACCTATTATTTAGTGGGTGTTTGGGATTGCTTATTAAAACAATTTTTGGTTTTTACAATGGGGCCTACTAAAGAGACGCTCTCTTGAATATATGGACGCCCTGCTTACGGGCCGTAAGGCCCTTCACGGGCCGTATTGACTGTCGGGTAGTCAAATCAGTCATTCAAAAACTTAACGGCCCGTGAAGGTGTTCACGGTCAAGTTTTTTAACGGCCCGTTAAGGTTTTCACGGCCCGTTTGGCATTCCACTTACGGGCCGTGAACTTCTTTACGGGTCCTACTTTCACCTTTAATAATTTGACGAGATATATTATTCCTCGTTTTTCGTGTAATTTTGTATTTATTACGTTATTTGATATGACGTAATATTTCTCGATAGTCGTGTAATTTTGTATTTATTACATTATTTGATATGACGTAATATTCCTCGGTATTCGTGTTAATTATATGACGAGATGCAATATTCCATTTCAACTACTATATAAACGTTAGTTTAATTCAAATTTCTATGATATAAATTCATTTCATTTCTACTACTATATAAACGTTAATATTTAACGTTACGATGTCTTTCTGGAATAGCAACTATTTATTCGGTTCGGAATCTAACTATTACCCTAAGGAGGGTTACGATTATTACGATGAGGCTGCTTCAAACTATTTAGGACAGTTCGCGTCCAATTACGGCGGGAATGACGGCGGCGATGACGGGGGTGATAACGGTGGCGATAGCAGCGGTGATAATGACGGTTCTGGTTCCGGTAAAAGAGCTTTATACGACACGAATCAGGTTATAAGATATATCATATTTAATTTTACTTTTATTTTACTTTCATTTATTAATAACTAACTAAAAATATTAAATTGATTAGGTTTTCTCATTTCGTGAAGAATTAGTTGATTGGGCAACTAACGTGGGGCGAGAAAATGGGTTTGTTATTATCACCAAACGTTCAAAAAGAAATTCGAATGGTGTGGTGGTTAAAATTTGGTTGAAATGTGATCGGGGTGGTGTATATAAGGGAGCATCCACTCTAAGAAAAAGCGGCACGAAAAAAACAAACTGTCAATTTGAATTGCAGGGTAAGTACCGGATAAAGAGAGATGGGTGGATTATAGTTGTTGTGGATGATAGTCATAACCATGAACCTGCTGAACATCTGGAAGGACATGCATACGCAATGAGGCTCACCGAAAATGAGCTTTCTACTGTAAAGAATCTGACCGAGCAAAATATTGACCCTCGAAACATTCTAGGCACGTTGAGGGAACAAAATCCCAATAACGTGTCTGTGTTACGAACCATATATAACGCTCGGGCAAAAATTAAAAAGTCCACCAGAATTTGTGAAACCCCAATGCAGGTTTTTTTTTCTATACTACAACAACATCAATATATTTACACCCCTCACATAGATGAACCGACAAATACCGTCGACGGGGTTTTTTTTTATACATCCCACATCTCACACATTATGGCGTGCATACCCACACGTGCTGATGATTGATACAATATACAAAACTAACTTGTATAAAATGCCATTTGTTCAAATGGTTGGTGTGACATCCACCCTGAAATCTTTTTCTGTTGCTCACGCATTCATTGATTATAAGCGTGAAGCCAACTTCAGATGGGTGTTAGAGCAACTAAAAGCAACGCTGGAAGAAAAGTGTATGGAGCCCCGTGTTATACTAACCGACCGGGACCTCGCTCTGATGAATGCGTCAGAAGAAGTTTTTCCGAGTGCTGTTCGATTACTTTGCAGATGGCATATTTCGGAAAATATTGCTAAACTTTGCAAGGCAAGTTTTTTCAAATGAAGAGTGGGGTGCTTTTGAGCATGTGTGGTCGGTACTTATTAACTCTGCAACGACGGACATATACGCTTATAATTACGACCGGCTTTATCGCAGATTGGTGTCCAAACATTCAAGTAAGTTTTCTAGTGTTATTCTTAAAAATATATGTATATTTACATAAAAATAAGTATATAATTTTTTAAATAGGAGTGCTGATGTACCTCAAAAATAACTGGTTGGACCCCTACAAAGAGAGATTTGTGTCGGCGTGGATAAATAAAAGTTATAACTTCGGTCAGCACACAACGAACCGAGTTGAGAGCCAACATTCGTTGTTGAAAAGTTACCTGAAAGCAACCAATAGCACCCTGGATAGATTTATTGCTTTTATTAATAATATCTTAGTTACCCAGAAAATTGGTATAAAAGAAATTTTACCAAAAGCAAACTAATGCTTATGGTGCAGCATAATCATGAAGTGCTTAAATTGCTGCGAGGTAACGTTTCTATTACGGCTTTGGATATGTTAGTTGGTGAGATTAACAGGATAAATCGTCTAATTATATCCAAAGAATCATGTGGCTGCCTTCTTTTTACCTGCTGTGGTCTTCCGTGTGCTTGTAAATTAAACAATTACTTTCAAACAGGTGAATGTTCTTTTACGTTTTTTATTTTTTCATTTTATTATATTTAATTTAATATATTATTTTATAGGTCAATGTATCCCGCTCGATGCCATTGATGTTTTTTGGAGGAAGCTAGATTTTTCACCCGCGTATATTGTACGGGAGGTTCAAGTAGATGTACATAAAGAGATGGAGATCGTGACAAAACATTTACTTGTCCAACCCGAAAATGTGAAAAAATCTTTGATTAATATTTTCAAATCTTTTATTAATCCTTCAAAAACTGATAAAAACCCTCCTAAAGTCCAAACACATACACGGGGTCGTCCAAAAAAAGATAAGCAAAAATAAACAATATTAGACCCCCCAGACATAGTTCATATGTTCAACCTAGAGAAAAATTTGAAGGTCCGCCAACATATTTAAGTTCGGTGGTGAAGTCAAAACAAGGGTCTTTGCAGCGTAGTCAATCCATGTCTTCGAAATCAAGAGCCAAAGATGGATTATCTCAACAGAGTTCCAAGTTTTCATATATCCCGGGCGACGAAGATAAAAACAATTTTTTCTGGTTTAACCGCTGGATTCCATCATTCTTTTTCCCGTATATTTCAGGTGCGGGTGATGTTTTAGCCGACGGCAATTGTGGTTTTCGTGCTATAGCACTCGCACTGGGATATGGTGAAAATCACTGGCGTTTTATTCGTACAGAACTTATAGCTGAGTTGGATGAAAACAGACATATGTACGCTGCGATGTTTCCTGATATAAGCGAAATAAGGGAATCATTAAACTGGAACGGCTTAGGTGCAGCTCCCCACAAAAATTGGATGACAGTGCCACATGCTACAATCCTTATTGCTAACAGGTTTCGAGTGGTTATAATTTTTATATCTATCGGCAACTCCGCTACTTTTTTCCCGTTCTGGTTATCTCCTCGTGATATCGGTGAATATCATATAATTTCAATTGCTTATGTTCAAGATAGCCATTTCATTAGAATTCGATTAGTGTGTGACTATCCAATGCCTGTTCCGAGCAAATATTAGTATTTGTACAAAACAGAAAACGCTAATGATTGGGAGGTTATATACAGAAGTCGATTTCAAAAATATCTCGAACTAAGGCCCGTAGACCCGGTTGAACGTATAGATTTAGTATAATTTACACATTTATCAATTCTTTATTGTTGCACCCTAAACCGTTTGTTGAATTGTAAACATGTAATCAATTACTTATTTAATTAATATTGTTGTTGAATTGTAAACATATAGATTTAGTATAATTTACACATTTATCAATTCTTTATTGTTGCACCCTAAACCGTTTGTTGAATTGTAAACATGTAATCAATTATTTATTTAATTAATATTGTTGTTGAATTGTAAACATATAATTAAATATTTAAACGTCATCCAAAATAAGTCATAATATATCAACAAAATTTTTCAATTTTTTTACATGAAAGGTAAATAAAACAATAAAATCCTACTATCTATGCGTCATGACCACCACCAGCATCACCACCACCAGCATCTTCCTCATCACCACCAGCAGCCTCCTCGTCATCACCCGCAGGTCGTCTGACAAACGGAGGCAACTCCGGCCGAGGGGGGAGGTCGATACCCTGGCTAGCAGCCCAAATGCTGTACGCATCCGCCATCCATACTAGCAAGGCGTGGGACTGGCGCGCCAAATGTAGTGACTCCGCCATAAACTCCCCCGTCGGCGGAATCTGCTGAATGATGGTCCTAGGAACAGGCGGTACAGGCGGTGGGACGGGTGCTCTGGCCTGTGGCTGGGGCTGCGGCTGCTGCTGCGGCGCCGGCTGCTCCTCCTCCTCGCCAACGTCCCCCACCGGCTGCCAGATGGTCCGACCACCATCAGTGGTCCATCGGAGGTCGTGGCCAAATTTGGCGGCAATCCCCATGGCCATGACGGTCTGTCGACCCAAAATCCGAGGCGGCGTGTCCGTCGTCTGCCTCGCAATTAGTGCGTCCGTAAACACCCTAAGCGCGAGGCAATGACGGTGATGTAAGAGCCACAAACAATCGGGCTATCCATCTGCAAAACAATCAAATAAGAGGCATAATTATAAGTCGCATAATAGATAATACTTATTTATTAAAAATTAATATAAATATTTTTTTACCTTGCACTGAATGACGCTGAAGAAATAGGCGGCCATGCAGTGAGCAAGATTCACCCGTCTAGGTGAAAGCAAGGCCCTCAGAAAAAATAAATCAAGGAGCGACACCTGCTCCATACTCTGATCTCTGCCGGCAATGGTGCCGGCAATGCACCGGTGTAGATACCGGTGCAACGGATCTCTAATGGAGCTCGCCCTAATGGCGCCCTCCCATGGCTAGTCGGAAATGGTCGGCCACCATCCGACCAGAGGAGCCGCCTCTGACTGGACCTCGTCAGAATAAAAACGAGGATCCTGCGTCTCCTCCTGGGTGTAAAACCCAAGAGTCACCGCCCACTGAGCGAGGGTGAACTCAAACCTAGTGCTCACCAACATAAATCGAACAACTAAGTGCTCCCGGGGGTCCTCATCCTCTGTCGCGGGAGT
This sequence comes from Flaveria linearis, assembly GCA_024085815.1. Lineage (NCBI taxonomy): Eukaryota > Viridiplantae > Streptophyta > Magnoliopsida > Asterales > Asteraceae > Flaveria > Flaveria linearis. The sequence continues at coordinate 62,534,143 of CM044012.1, forward strand.
GAACAAAAACGTAGACAAAAACTCTAACGTGAGCTCCCTGTAGCCCCTCCTAGATCCAAAATCAAACATACGCCTCCAGGGCGTCTCTCCCTCGAGCCCAACGATGTCCTGGGCACGTGCTATATCTCCAACCTCCTCTAGCACGTCCCAGTCGAGGGTGCGGGTCCCCTTCAGGGGCCGTCCAATCAGCTTCCACAGCATAAGCCGTGGCTGTGTCTCCCGAGGAAAACGAAGATGCGAATGTGGGTCCAGGAAGTCACCCTGACCCTCAGGCTCGGTCTCAAGACGTGAACGTTTGCGCGGCGGCATAATCTGCAAAAAAAATTAGAAAATCTCAAGAACACAAAAAGGGTTACGGGCCATGAGACGCTCTCACGGGCCGTAATCTTTTGAATGTTCAAAGGGTTACGGCCCATGAACAGCGGTTACGGCCCGTGACCCTTTGAAAATTCAAAAGGATACGGCCCGTGAGAGTGTCTCACGGCCCGTAACCCCCAAATTTTTCAGTTTATTTTCGTTTTTAAATTAAATTTTAACATATTTAAACGATAAAAATACAAAAATAAAATACGAATTTGAATATGTACCGTAGTAAGAAGTCGGCGGTATGAAAGTGATAAAAATCCGGAGCTCGTGACAGAGTGAATCGGATGTGTGTTTAGGAGGCGTAAATGAAGAAATGGGCCGTGAGGTCGTATATATAATACGGCTTCACGGTCGTGAAGGGCCTCACGGCCCGTTACTGCTTGAAAAAACGGGTCGTGAGTGTCCTCACGGCCCGTTAGGTGGATAATTTTTAAAAAACAACCGTTGAGATTTCACGGCCCGTTTGGTAGCCCACATACGGGCCGTAACGTCCCTCACGGGCCGTTTCATTATTTTTTAGGTATATAAATTCAACCACTTCACACAACCAATTCACAAAAATTTACTCAATATCCAAACCATGAGTGCTACAAGTTTTACATCAAGTTCCTCGTTTAGTTCACCGGATCAAAATCCATGGACGGATGAAGAGGAGGTGACTTTAGTAAGATCTTGTATCGAAAATTCAGGGACTATCCCTCCAAATTCATTATTTTGAAACCGGGTTTCAACTCATTTTCATCAAATTCTCGAACGTGAAGAATATCGCACCACTCGTGAACTTAGCAACAAATGGTTTGACTTGAGAAGGAAGGTCACGACATTTCACCAGCTCTACAAAGATGTTTACAACAATCGAAATACGTTATGGAATGATACGGATATTATGAAAACAACTCAAGAAAGATATCGGGAGCATTTTGGAACTTCTTTTAACCATTTTACGGCTTGGATCTTTTATAAAGATCAAAAAGATTAAAAATTATGTGTTTTATTATTGTGTGATAATAACGGTTTATCGTTTTTAATAAAGTGTACTAATAAACGTTTATGTTTTAATAAAATATTTAATTACTGTTCTACATTATACGTCTAGAATACAGTTCGTCTGCCATAAATCTTCGGAATCTAAAGCAAGCATCCTATAAGCTAACCTTTTGCCACTCTAAAGATTTATTTTGAACCAACCTACGCAATAACATACAAATTACAACTCCCGAATCTCGACCAATATGACCGGCGTTAGGAGGCCAAACGGTTTCACCGGATACGACCAGTTCTTCGATTTGTTCTTGTTCGGAGTGCTGCCAATATTGTATACGTGACAGAAAATGTAAAAAGTACGATTCTAATTGTACGAAAATCGTTCGGGCATTACGATGAATGCACCATGAATCGTCACACGTATTTGGTCGGCATTCGTATGGAGAATATATACGAACTTGTAGTGAGTCCATAGAAATCTTAAAAAGATACCAATTTTCTTCGTCATCAGTCATTGGTACGTAAACCTACAAAACAATTTAATTCACGGTTATAAATTCATGATTTTTATTGTAAAACATGAAAACAGTATTACCGTATCAACTTCCCATAACGCGGGTTATAGACAGTCACTCCCGTCGCCATATTCGTTACCATTAACGGACCCCGAGTATATTAAGTTAAACCACTCAAATGGGAGAATCGTCCAACGATCACTACCCGACAACTCTTCTGTTCTACGTATTTCTTCGTATCTCCATATTGTGAGTCTATTTGTCCACGCCCGAACATGTTATAAAATAACAACTTTTTAATTGTTAGAATTTTAAAATAAAATAAAATATACAAAAAAAAACTTTAAATCATACCTCTGTACCTAAAGACACGTTTCCGATTAATTCACGCCAAAATTGTAACGCCAAAATTGTAACTGAATATCGGAATTACCCATGTAATACACTCTACATGTTTGGGAATCACCGTTACGTATAAAGTGAATAACATTTTGAGACCAGTTCCTCCCGTTCTGCCAATTATGGTTATCTATTGGATCATGAATACTTTCCACAATATCTCGTGAGTTTGAAGAGGACTCATTTTGACGTCTTCTATTACCTCTACGAGAAGACATTCTAACTGTTTCGTTTCTCACTAACCGTATATAACAGATAATATATATAACATTTTATATAGAATCTTAAATCGAATCAAAAAATAATACGTCACGTCACATAATTATAAAATTTAAAAGTGCACGCAAATCGAGGAAAGTAAATTCTCAGAAGGACTACTACGGCCCATGAGATAACTCACGGGCCGTTATGGCACTTGTTAACGGGCCGTGGGAGTGGACGTTTACGGGCCGTTAGGTGTTACACGGCCCGTGAGTAAATGTAGGTGTGAAAATTAAATTTCGAAACCTTACGGCCCGTGAGGCCCTTCACGGGCCGTGAAAAAAATCAAAGGGCGTATATTTAACCTCTAACAGGGCGTCTGATTAGCTGGAGCTTTTACAATATATGAAAAGTCAAAAATACTTCTTCAAAAGTCACCAAAAGTCCGAATTTATGAATTTTACTGATATTTAGAGGAACATTTTTAATTTTTCAATCATTTTAAAAGTCAAAAATTGTAACAACACAACGATTTTTTCTACTCCATTTGTGCGATAAGGATTAAAAAGGTCATATGTAACAACACAACGATTTCAGTATTTCACCACTATTTTTTTGTTATTTTCTAATTCGTCTTCGAGAAATTGAGTTTCCCCCCTTTTCTAAGCATTTTCATGGAATTTTTCAGAAATTAAACCGACCTGAATCCGCGAAGCTTTCGTTCCATGTTACTATCTTATTATTGTTCGAAAATCAACTAGAAGTATAGAGTAAGTCTACTTGATTGTATGTCAATGCTTGTTTCAGGATTAATATAACTGCTTTAGGGTTTTAGCTCTGGTGTGCGATTATTAATTGTATAGAAATGGGGTTTCTGATTTATATGGAAAATCAGAGATTATATTGAAACCTCAGTTTTAATTGACACTTTGTTATTTTTCTAATCATTGATTTCCTTTGTGTTATTGTAGGGTTTAACAAGCTCAAACTTTGGTGTCATGGGTGATTTGCAAAGGTTAAACATATTTTTTTAGTTTCCCCTATCTCTATGTTTACTATTGTAAGAAACTTTAGCTTCCAGTGTAGTGTGTTTCTTAAACTTTGATTCAGAATTGATCAGCAATTAATTAGAGAAAAGCCTAATTATTTGTAAACTGTTCATAAACCTTAAATCTCATAGGATTGCTCACATTTTCATCTGACTTAGCCCTTAGGTTCTTCATAAGCTTTCAAAATTATACTAATGGTTTACTCAACTTCCCTGTGTTTATATTATGTCAAACATGGATTATTGTGTATGATATAGGGAGGATAATAGCAACACGGTTCGTGTTCTTGTTGCCACTGATTGTCATTTGGGGTATATGGAAAAAGATGAGGTTCGCCGGCATGACTCATTTCAAGCATTTGAGGAAATCTGCTCCATAGCGGAGCAGAAAAATGTAAGAAGCAAGAAACTATGAATCTATGATTTATTTCAATATTGCATCTTATAAGTACTTTAAGACTTTGAAGATGTTGGTGATATGAATTTATAAGAACTAATGTTATATCTGAATATTAGGTGGACTTTGTACTTCTTGGTGGTGATCTTTTTCATGAAAATAAGCCATCAAGGACGACATTAGTGAAGACGATAGAGATTCTGCGTAGACATTGTCTCAATGATAAACCAGTGCAATTCCAAGTTGTCAGTGACCAGACTATAAACTTTGCAAATGTGTAATGATTTCTTCCTACTATTATTCTTTATACCATGCAAAATTATTCTCTGCCCGTGTGATTGACTTGAGTGACTGTACATGAAATATTTTTTGTGGCATAGTCCTAGTTTTTGTTTTTTCACTGAACTTCTAAAACTGTCTATGCAACAATGACTTGCCATGAAAAGGAAAAATAAATGGAAGTATGTAAAATGCACTCTTGTAACTACTTATACCTTTTTTTGTTAAGTTCTTTAAACAATGACTTGCCATGAAAAGGAAAAATAAATGGAAGTATGTAAAATGCACTCTTGTAACTACTTATACCTTTTTTTGTTAAGTTCTTTAACCCTTATATATATATATTATATCAATCTGAACAGGTTTGGTCATGTAAACTATGAAGATCCTCATTTCAATGTTGGCTTGCCGGTGTTCAGTATTCATGGAAATCATGATGACCCTGCTGGAGTGGTAATTCATATAGCACATGAGACATCATTCTTCTTATGATTGCATGAATATAATTATATGAATTGTTAGTTTTAATTCTTTGTAATGTTTAGTAGTTAATACTTTGTACTTGGTTTGTATAGTTTGAATTGTGTAAGGACTAGTTTGGTAAATAGTTAGTTCTTGCTAACTACTATAAATAGGTGGTGTAATATGGAGTTTTGTATCACTTTGAGAATTAACTAAATACTAGTTCGTTGTTTTCTGTTACCTGAGTTCCAACATTTGGTATCAGAGCGACTTAAGGCTCTCGATCCAGCGTCCTCCTCTCTCGATCAATCTTGATCATCATCTTCCTCGATCATCTGATTCGAACTCCCTGACTCTCGATTGAATCCGAGAACCCTTACGATCTCACTTGGTGAATTTGAAATTGCAATCACAGCCAGTGTTGCAAAAATCGCTAGGCGCTAGTCGGGCGGCGAGGTAGGGACTAGGGATTAATCGGGATTAATCGGATTGCAATTTTCATATATAATTTTAGTTTTATATATAAATACACACATTTTAGTATGTAATTTTAATAAAAAAATTCAGTTTTATATATAAATATACATATTTGGCCGGAATTTCTAAGTTTTTGCTGAATTTTCCAAGTTTTGGCCGGAATTTTTGAAAGTCGCCGGAATTCCGCCGGAACCCTACCGGAAATTCGCCTGAATCACCGATTTTTGGCCGATTAGACCGATTTTTGGCCGATTAAGACCGCTTAGGCCCGATTAGTGCCGCCTGGCTCCGCCGAGCGCCTAATAGCGCCGACTAGCCTTAATCGACAAGGTTAGTGGCCGCCTAGCGACTAATCGCCGCCTAGGCGGCTGCCTAGACCGCCTTTTACAACACTGATCACAGCTGATTGTAATCATCTCCCAAAATTGATCACCCTTGATCCAATTTCAAATTGCTTGGTCCAATTTCGAATTTCTTGATCCAATTTCGAAGTTCTTGATCCAATTCGATGGCAGACCACAACCGACAGGTGGTTCTGAAAGAAGCAAGTGATGCGATCTCGTTCAAGATCCCAATTCTCACACTAACGACCTACACCTCATGGGCGATTAAGATGGAAGCGTTCATGGATGCCCAGGGACTTTGGGATGCCATCGAACCCCCTACAACAGAAGTAGTGGATGCCAAGCTAGGCAAGAAGGCAAGAGCCTTCATCTTCCAGTCTTTACCAGAGGTTGTTTTGATGCAAGTGGCTGCGTTCAAGTCGGCAAAGGATATTTGGGAGGCTTTGAAGAAACGTTATGTTGGGGAAGACATGGTAAAACAGGCACGAATTCAAACTCTAGATCATGAGTTTGAAATGTTGACTATGTCTGAAAATGAGTCAATTGATGACTTCGCAGGAAGAATGGGAGAGCTGGTGTCAAGATACCGAGCTCTGGGAACCACAATTGCAGCTACCAAACAAGTAAGGAGGGTCTTGAAGGTTGCCCCTGAAATATTCCTCCCAATTGTGGCTGCAATTGAGCAATTCTCAGATCTTGACACCATGACCTTTGAGGAATTAGTAGGAAGGCTGAAAGCATATGAAGAGAGGCTAAAACCAGCTTCCCAAGGTAAGAACTCCTCTGGTCAACTGCTCCTAACAAGGGCTGAGTGGCAGGAGAGGATCAGATGTGAATCCAAGCAAGATTGCCATAGATCCTCAACCCCTGGGGAAAATAGAGGAAGAGGCAGAGGGAGAGGAAGATATGGGAGAAGTAAGGGTAGTAGAACAAACCCTGAAAGCAGTGATAAGACTGCCACCTCCACCAAGAAAGACAAGAGAAACATGAGGTGTTACAATTATGACAGGTTGGGTCACTTCTCAAGTGAATGTAGGGCTCCAAAGAAGGGGGGTTAAGAAGCCCACCTAACCCAAACTCAGGAGGATCAAGAACCCACCCTGTTAATGGCAAGAGTGACTAGAGATTTGGGCCTGCTTGAAGAACAAAATGTGTACCCTAAGGAGATGCCTAAAGGGGTTGATTCATGTTCTTGGTACCTGGATAATGGGGCCAACAACCATATGACAGGGATAAAGACCCACTTCACTGACCTAGATGAATCCATCACAGGAAAAGTGAAGTTTGAGGATGGGTCTGTTGTTGTCATTAAAGGCAGGGGATCAATATGCTTCCAGTCTAATAATGCAGAGCATAGGGTAGTGACCAATGTGTACTACATACCCGCACTGATGAGCAATATCTTGAGCCTAGGTCAACTTGATGAAGTAGGTCGCAAGATCTTGATGAAAGATGGGTTTCTATGGATCTATGAGAAGAGTGACAAGACTCTTATGAAGGTAAAAAATCTAGTAACAGACTCTACAAAGTCAGGCTGCAGGTGACACTCCCTAGGTGTTTACTAACAGTCATGTATGACACAGCCTGGACATGGCATGCAAGGCTTGGGCACTTGAGCTTTGACTCAATGAATAAGATGTCCAAGTACAACATGGTCAGGGGAATGCCTAAGATCAACCACAAGTCTTAACTATGTGAAAGCTACTTGGTGGGAAAGCACAGAAGTCACCCTTACCCCACCTCAAGTGTCTATAGGGCAAAGACTCCCCTAGAGCTTGTACATGCTGACTTGTGTGGTCCTTTGGATCCACCTACCCTAGCTGGGAACAGATACTTCATGCTGCTAGTAGATGACTATTCTAGGCATATGTGGGTGTTTATGCTTAAGTCAAAAGATGAGGCCCCAGTAGCCTTCAAGACATTTAAAGCGCAGATTCAGGTAGAAACCAATTACAAGCTGAAGGCCCTGAGAACAGATAGGGGAGGAGAGTTCACATCCAAGACTTTTGAGCAGCTGTGTAGTCTAGATGGTATCAAAAGGTTCTTAGCTGCTCCTTACTCTTCATAACAGAATGGGGTTGTGAAGAGGAGAAACCAAACCATAATGGGTATGGCTAGGTCTATCTTGAAAGCAATGAATATGCCTTTGTACTTATGGGCTGAAGCAGTGAGACACTCTGTCTTTCTGCTGAATAGAAGCCTAACTAAGGCACTAGAAAAGATGACCCCCTATGAGAGCTTCTATGAAAGGAAGCCAAAGTTGAAACACTTAAGAGTTTTAGGGTGCAAGGCCTATGTAAAAGTTTCTGGGAATCAGGTCAGGAAGTTGGATGATAGGAGCACACCAATGGTGCATTTGGGAATAGAACCTGGATCTAAGGCATACCGGATGTATAACCCTGAGACTGGCAGGATTGTGGTTAGTAGAGATGTAAAGTTCGAAGAAGGAGAACCTTGGAAATGGGATACAAGTAGTCTTGACAACTCCAGCCAGAAGTATGCCAGCTTTGGTGTGGATGTGTTAGTCCCAGAGAAAAAGAACAACTCTGTATATGGATCAGGGTCTGATCAAGAGTCACAGGATCAAAACAATGAATCTCCCATCCAAGATCATCATTTGAATACTCCTCAACACATTCCTGATTCAGCTGATGTAGATGAAGATGTTCAATCATTCAATGGTGATCAGGATACAGGGGGTGAGAGAGAGGAATACTCATCTAGTGTTGATCAAGTTTCTAGATCAACCTATGATGATACCCCTTGTAAGGGATTCACCACTCTGAGTGATGTGTTCGACAGAACAGACATTCTAGAGCAGATTCCATTTGAACCCCCAAAGTTCAATGAATCAGAGTTGCTATTGCATATGAAAGAGCCTATTAACTATGAGCAGGCTAAGAATAGCTCTGATTGGAGAAATGCTATGCAAGATGAACTTGATAGTATTGAAAGGAATGGTACTTGGAAGCTAGTTAACTGTCCTAAAGGGGTGAAGCCCATTGGTTTGAAATGGTTGTTCAAACTTAAGAAGAATGCTGAAGGGAAAGTTACAAGGCACAAAGCCAGATTAGTTGTCAAGGGTTATGTACAGAAATATGGCATTGATTATGAAGAGGTGTTTGCCCCTGTTGCTAGGTTGGAGACAGTTAGAGTGATCCTAGCATTGGCTGCTTTAAATAAATGGAAAGTGCATCATTTAGATGTCAAGACAGCATTCTTGAATGGAGAGTTAAAAGAGGAAGTGTATGTAGACCAACCTGAGGGCTTTGTGAAGTCTGGTAAAGAGAAGATGGTATATAGGCTCATTAAAGCCTTGTATGGCCTTAAGCAGGCACCAAAGGCTTGGAATGAGAAGTTACATGATACACTGATAAAGTTTGGCTTTCAAAGGTGCCCACAGGAACATGCAGTGTATAAAAGAAAGTCAGATAAAGGTTCATTGATAATTGGTGTATATGTAGATGATATTATAGCAACTGGTTCTAGTGAAGAAGTTGTTGATGATTTCAAAGCTATGATGATGTCTAGTTTTGAAATGACAGATCTGGGTCTGTTGAATTACTACCTGGGTATAGAGGTGAAGCAGTTAGATGATGGGATTTTCTTGAATCAATCTGGTTATGCCAAGAAGATATTAGAAGGCCAGGAAATGTGGGAATGCAACTCCACTAAAATACCTATGGATCCGGGATTGAAGTTGGGAAAGGATGAGGATGGTGAACCAGTGAATGTGACTTTATATAGGAGGGTGATAGGCTGCTTGAGATACTTAACTCTAACCAGACCTGACTTGAGTTATGCAGTTGGTATTGCAAGTAGGTTCATGGAATCTCCTAAGACCTCGCATTGGCAAGCTATTAAAACCATTTTGAGGTACTTGAAAGGAACATTGGATCATGGGATTTGGTACAGGTATGGGGGTGTAGGGGAGCTAGTGGGTTATAGTGACAACTCACATGCACCTACTAAATCTGATGGTAAAAGTACCACAGGGATGGTATTTTACTATGGAGGTGGTCCAGTCAGTTGGGTTAGTCAGAAGCAGGACACAGTAGCTCTGTCTTCTTGTGAAGCAGAGTTCATGGCTGCAACAGCCACTGCACAACAAGCTGTGTGGCTCAAAGGTTTGTTGGAAGAATTGACTGATATTAAGATAGGGCCTATTCTAATTCATGTGGATAATAAACCAGCCATTCAACTGATGAAGAATCCAATGTTTCATGGAAAGTCTAAGCATATAGATGTCCGATACCACTATATTAGAAGCTGTGTTGAAAAGAGTTTGGTGGTGGTAAGACATATTAGCGGTGAAGAGCAAAAGGCTGATATTCTTACTAAAGCTCTACCGAGGATCAAGTTTTCTGACATGAAGATTAAGCTAGGAGTAAGAGGAATACAAGAATTAAGGGGGTGATTGTTAGTTTTAATTCTTTGTAATGTTTAGTAGTTAATACTTTGTACTTAGTTTGTATAGTTTGAATTGTGTAAGGACTAGTTTGGTAAATAGTTAGTTCTTGCTAACTACTATAAATAGGTGGTGTAATATGGAGTTTTGTATCACTTTGAGAATTAACTAAATACTAGTTCGTTATTTTCTGTTACCTGAGTTCCAACATGAATGACAAATTTTGTTGTGGTTTGCAAGCATTATCAGATAGAATATGGATGGGCTAACCTTTTGAACTCTTATTTGATTACAGGATAACCTTTCTGCTGTTGATATCCTTTCAGCATGCAATCTTGTAAACTATTTTGGAAAAATGGTTCTTGGAGGTTCTGGGGTTGGACAGATCACTCTCTACCCGATTCTTATAAAAAAGGTCTGCAATAAATTGTTTTAGTAAGTTCATAGGAGTAAAATTATATCCCATAATCACGTGAAATAGTTATATTACATACCTTACAGGGTTCGACTTCTGTTGCTCTATACGGCCTTGGAAATATCAGAGATGAACGTCTGAATAGAATGTTTCAGGTTCCTGTGTCAAAACTATGTATTTGAAAACTGATTTCAACTATGTTCACATCTTTAAGTATTTGGTTTTTGTTTTTTGTTTCTAACTTCTGTTTTTTTGAGAATGATAGACTCCACATGCTGTACAATGGATGCGTCCTGAACCTCAAGAAAACTGTCAAGTGTCAGACTGGTTCAACATTCTAGTACTTCATCAAAACAGGTTATAAACAAACAAACAAACAAACATACCCAGTGTATCCCGCTGAAGAGCAGGGTCTGGGAGGGGTATATGGTGGCAAGTCTTTCCTCTATCTAGAAAGATAGAGAGACCGCTTCCGAAGAGACCCCCGACTCGTTAACAAAGGCAATAACAATAACAATCATAATACAAAGCATAGAGCAACAGGTTATAATGATATTAAATTTATCATCACTAAACCTGATAGATAGAGGTGGCAATGTTGGCCATTTAGCTATACATAGGCCAATTTAGGTTGTGTTTTATACTTTTATCTCTATCGTGTCAAACGGGTTGAAAGTCATTCGAATTGTATTCAGGTGCATAATTGATAAACCTCCTAAGCCTCTTTAACCAAAAAAAATTTGATTATCATTTTAATAGCATCCTTTTTCATTTAACACAACACTGTTACAAATTCTATATAAATGTTGCAGGAGGTGTATGTGGGTCATCCCAACCCTATCCAACTCAGTTTGACCCGGGCTAAAAGTTACTGGCCACCCAATCCAATAGCCTGCAAATTTTGCCCTCGTTTGATTGTATATGGAATATTGTTTGAGATACAACATCATAATGTAGCAACACTAAAGTGTATATTTATATGCAGAGTGAAGACAAATCCTAAGAATGCCATAAATGAGCATTTTCTACCTAGGTTCCTGGATTTTATAGTTTGGGGGCATGAACATGAATGTCTTGTTGATCCTCAGGTGAAATTATATTCATAATCTTTGTTGATTTAATATATTTCATAAGGTGTGACTAAAGATTCAGTTCAATATTAATGCTTAACAGGAAGTTCCTGGTATGGGTTTCCACATTACTCAACCTGGCTCTTCTGTTGCTACATCACTTATTGATGGAGAATCAAAACCAAAGCATGTACTTTTGGTAGAAATTAAGGTTGTTCCTACAAAGCCAACTTAAAAAAAAGCTATCATTTTATTTGTTTAGTTATTTAAATTTATTTGGATTCCATTTGTTTATAAAATCTTTGTTCAGGGAAATCAATATCGTCCGACCAAGATACCACTACATTCTGTAAGACCTTTTGAATATAAAGAGGTAGGTTAATATGCTTTATGAATTAATTTATTTATAAAGTTCGACATGCACATATAGTACTAATTCTCTTCAATTGTTTGATGTTTGCGATGCAAGGTAGTATTAAAGGATGAACCTGACATTGACCCAAACGATCAAAGTTCAATTCTTGAGCATTTGGACAATGTGGTAAGTAATTCTTGTTCATGAAGATTCTGCAGGTTGTATGGTGTTAAGATAATGTGGGAATTATTCCGCTGACTCTTAATTTAATTTAGGTAAACAGTTTGATAGATAAATGTAACCGGAGGGATGCTAGAAATTCAAAGCCAATGCTTCCACTTATTCGTGTGAAGGTACTTCTCTACTTGGAAAAAATGATAATAATAATAAAGGGATTTAAGCTGCTAATGAGTATATTGTCAGATTGATTATTCTGGGTTCATGACTATTAATCCTCAAAGATTTGGTCAAAAGTATGTGGGCAAGGTACATGGCATTTAGTGTAAAGTGAATTTCATGGAAACCTTTTAATGGTTTAAGAGAAATGACATTCTATAGAAATTGTAGGTTGCTAATCCCCAGGATATACTTATCTTTTCAAAAGCTTCAAAGAGAGCTCAAGGTGAAGGTTAGTAAAGTTACATACCATGGTGTCCTGCATTTTGATTTATACAATTGTGTTTTTTGGCTAATCATTTTTATTTTTGAACGTGCTTGATGGCATTTGATTATGATGCTTACCCGGTAATGGTTAAACTTCATGTTGGCTTTAGCAAAAATTACGGACACCGAGCGACTTCGACCAGAAGAATTGAATCAACAAAACATTGAAGCTTTAGTCGCTGAGAGTCAACTGGTACACAGTCAAATCTCTTTGACTTTTTGTATATGCTGTATAATTAGCTACAGAGTTCCTTAATAAGTGAAACTTCAAGCCTAGGGATTTTAGTATATGTGGTCATTGTTACCATATTTTATATTTTTTTATCATGTTGGCCCCTTGATATGAACAATACTTGCAGAAAATGGAGATTCTTCCTGTGAATGATTTAGATGAAGCATTACAAAACTTTATCAACAAGGATGACAGGATGGCTTTTTATACTTGTTTGCAATACAACATTGAAGAAACTCGTGTAAGTAATCTTCCAACTTAGTTTTCTATTTGGTTAATGTTACCAACATTTATCTAAATGAACATTTTTTCTTTACTGATTATCTGACTATATATTTCCTGAAACAGAAAAGTATATCTCGGGATCCAGATAATATGAAAATCGAAGTTGAAGATATAATTGTGAAAGTCGAAAATTGCTTAGAGGCAAGAAGCTGAACTCTTTATCTAAGTTTGGTATTATGTTTACATCTTTTTAGAAAAACAGAGTATATGCAGGAGCGTGTGAAGGGAAGATCCAGATCCAAAGAAGACCAACTATTTACATCTAGCGCTCAGTCCATGGAGGTAGTAGATCCTAGCTTCTTGGTGTGTTTAGGCCTACAAATTTGTTTATTTATCACCACGAAACATTTTTCATCTACAAACTCGTGCAGAACATGATAAATAAAGTTCCTGGGGGAACTGGAAGTGCAGTTTCTTTTAGTGATGATGAGGAAACTACACGATTTTACGGGACAAAGTCAACTGGCAGAGGTAAAAAGGGGTCATTACAACAGCTTAAATCTGCTCGTGATGCTTCTGAAGTTGCTAAGGCTCCTTCAAGAAGAGGGGGAAGGGGGAGAGGTAGGGGATCTAGTAGTTTGAAGCAGACAACTCTAGATGCAACTTTAACATCTCGTCGTTCTGAGAGGTAATATTATATTTTTCATTATTTTATTTACGTTTAATGAACAATTGAACATAATCCTATTTTGAATATAACATGATTATATTATTTGTTTCCATGTTATATCATAGAAATAAGAGCATCCGGTATGTTTCTTATTCTAAGTGAAGGTAACAAATCATGCACATTTAATATATTCATCATTTTTCTCTGCCAGATCAGCATCAGTTGCTGCATCAGCTTCAGTTCAAAGCATTGCAGTTGATGAAGAGAACTTCAATTCTGATTCGGATGATGAACCAGTCCAATATGGAATAAATGAGCTTCGTGACAGTTCTGTATGATTAATGCTCCTTTAAAGCTGTATATATCAATTAACATATATGTCTAGATTATTACTGAAATAACATTGTTTTCTAAATCGTAATTAAAACATTTTCGTGAGTAAATGTAAAATCTTGAACCTTGATTGTTTTGAAGGATGATGATGATAGCATGCAGCAAGGTAAAGGCAGGAAAAGAGGTGCTACAAGGGGAAGAGGTAGGGGGTCCACTGCTGCTAAGAGGGGAAGGATATCAGACAACACTTCATCCTCAATTCAACAGATGATGATGAGTAAAGACGATGATGACGACGACGATGATGATGTACCAAAGAAAATGAACAAGTCTCAACCAAGGGTAAATGATGTATTTTTAAGTACAAGATTTCCTTTTCAGTTCTGGTTTGCAAGATGCACTGCACTTTTATTGTTTTACTATATTCTTGCACTTCCTTTTAGCCAAACTCGGTTGCATCACTATATCCCTTCAGATATTTTGGTAGACGTTAAATTTTACGAACTTATTTAAGAACGGGTCGATTGAGTTATGTTCCATCTGTAAAAGCTAAACATGAAAGGTAGCTAAAATGGAACCGGATTGAATTGGTGAAAGTCACCCTAAGTGTACTTTAGGGCATAAAGCATTATATATCATTTTATTTAGTAAATCAGATTGCCATTGATATTATACAATTTTTTATAATTATATATGAATTGTTGAACATGTACTAATTCTAATGTTGTGGACGAAAAATCAGGTCAACCCAACCCAACCGGACACGAATAGCTCATTTTGTTCGATCAACCAACCTATTTTGTCACCTCGTCATATTTCTCATGTTTCTGATCGTATGATTGAAGTAATTCGTAATTGATTGGTTATTTCCTTTCAATCTGACTGCCATCTGTGCAGGTGACAAGGAACTACGGTGCTCTAAGGAGGTAGCATAAGCAAAGGTTGGTCTTTACTAGGTGGATGTTCAGTGTACAATCCAGCTCAGGTACTCCCATTTTGATCTGCAGTGAGCGTTTCTCCACCCAGAGTCCGAATTTGCAGCCCAAAAAGATATGAACAATGTAAAGTTTGAGCTTGTTTGAAAGCAGTGAAATATGGTTTCTGCATTTAGACATGAAAATACCAACTTGTAATGGCTGCTTTGTATTCATTTTTATAAAGCTTGTTTGATAGTTGAATGGAGTAAAAACCAAACTGAGCTGAAAGAATGGTAAAGCTTTTATGTTGAAACATAAAATCATCCTTTTTGAATGAGAGATTGGTTTTAAAGACTATTAGACGACGCGCTGTTGTGGTTCAACGTTTTTGGGCTAGTTTTAAAACTCGGGTTCTTCATAAAATTTTTTTGGCTTTACGCGTTGCTTTTGATTTGGCATTCTCCCCTTACTACATTATTATCATCATTCATTCATTCCTAGATTTACTAGATTTAACCTGAGTATTAACTGCAAACAAATAGTTGAGCATCTTTTTGGCACGCAACAATTGTATATGATAGCTTATGAAAGAATAAAAAGATACATTTAAACCTAAACAGGCAAAAAAGGAGGGGCCTCGACCAGAGCTCGCAAGTCGAAACATCGGTTTCCCAACGCTCGGCTTCGTTGTGGTAATTATCGTGTATAACTTATGAAAAAGCTGTCAAAATAAAAACAAAAATCATTTTAACCTAAATTGCAAAGTTGTATCATATGCAATATTGCTTGTACTTAGAGACTATAGTAACTGACCAGGGGGATAAATAACATATACGATTTTGAGAGTATGTGTTGTCTCTTTTAAGTTTGATTTTTTACGAAATTGTGATCCGCGTGTTGTAACGCATAAAAAAGATTCTGTTAAACTATAAAAGAATTAACTTTTTGGACGAAACCATTTAAAAAAACAACACTTAAACATCAATACACAAAAAAAGATCAATGTAAAGAAAACCATTAGAATGAACCAAAAATTTGTAGAAACACAAAATACAAAGAATTTATTTTTTTTAGAACAAGGAAAACATTAAAGGAAAAAACACAATAAAACTACATTTTTTGTGTGTGGTTGGGGGAGGTTTGTACCTGGGTTCTCTTGTACAAATACGTGCGAATCAACTCCTTTAAGCTTGCTTTACTCTGTGGATGAAAAAATCACAATTAATATTTATGAACCTAAATCAAATCAAATTTATAAAACAAAGATATTGAATAGGGGGAGTGAGACTCAAACTCAGGAGATTCTTCATCCCACAACACACTTATCATCTCCTCCAAACTATGCATTACTTGCTTGTACCTTGTGATTAACAATTTCACCTCTGGTGGTCGGTGACTACTGTAACCGACATACTACCCGGCATACTACTTTATAAATATATATAATAACACAAAAACAAACTTGAGAACAATTATTAAACTTGGCCTCATTTTTCTCTTGTAAAAACTTTATCACACATCACATTAAAAATAAGACACAAGTAATATCAAAAATGGATAATCGTTTCATTAGTATGATAAAAATAGTTTATTTTCATAAATTATTATAGTTCACCTTCATTTAACTTATGAAGTATACTTTAAAATATATCAACTTCACATTTTTAAAATCCATAACACTTTACATGACATGCATTTTTTAGAGATGAAACATCGATCTAAATTGTCTTTGTACCTGCTACGCAATTTCGACAAGTAGAAGTCAACAATGTCCAATTACATGCTACACAAACCTCTTTTACCCTTATACATTTCTTTATTTGTTTTGAATTTGGCTTTGCATCAGATATATATTACATGCCACACATATCTCTTTTACCCTTATAAGTTCCTTTATTTGCTTTGAATGAGATATATATTGGCCGGTTATGGCTTTTGCCTCGTGTCATTCTGTAATTCATTTGCACCAAGATTGACTCTTATCAGTTGCAGTTATGCTCTTCTGCATCATTAAAACCACAATTGAGAACGCATTAAAGCAACAATTTTGTTTCATATATAGAAGCCCATGAAACGGCACACCTCCAATTAAGAATACCCATCCACTTCTTGAGGAGTGATATTTTATATTCGTATCCAATTTGGATCAGAATAACCTTTAAGAAGTAAAGGTAATCAAAAGTATATATAACCATAATCTGTGATTTTCTTTATATACTTGATCAGTGCTCGTCTTATAACTTGCGAATAGTTTTTACTTGGATTACTAGTATACCTACTTAGCTTTTCAACAACATATGTTATAACAAACTTTACATTGATCTATAGAAGGATCAGAAGTGCTATAGGAGAAGAATCTTCATAATTAATTTCCTAAACATTTTATGTAACATCCCGTATTTTTATTAATAAAAAGTTAATTTTATAAACAATCAAGTTAAATACGTTACGTTAATTCCAATAATTATAATAATCATAAAAAAATAATAATAATAACATCATAATAATAATAATATTAAAAATAAAAATTTATTAAAAACTTAACCCTATTAAACTTTTGGGTTGAAAATGTAATATATGAAACTTGTTTTAAAAAATTTCTAGCATAAAATAATAGAACTTGGAAAGTTGAGGGACCATTTCTGTAAATTATTTTAAAAACCCACCCCCCCGTCGACCTTCATCTCCGGCAAACACCTCCGGCGAGTGCACTCATATGGATGATTCGAACACATGACTCATTTCAATTTAAAAATCTGAGTGCAATTACAACCAAACCCACTTCGGCCGAAAGCTCATCCACTACCGAGCACTAAACAGTATAATAATCAAATTAAATCACATATTCACGATCATTCTGTCGTTTCTAATTGTGACACCTCACAAAATCAAGCAAAGAACATTGTGAGTTACTGTCACATTAGCGTGACAGTTCAGATGATACAGATGGATTTAATGAACAAAGTTTTAGAAACATTCAAGATATTCCCAAATCAGAAAGAAAACCTAAGATTCTTCTTGTTGAAGATCATGTGGTGAATGTGATGGTATGTAGCATCTGTCACCAATAGACTGTCAATCAACATCAAGATCGTGAACTCGTCGTGGGTATTAACGATCCTCACGTATGTTATAATTTATTTATCGTGTTAACCGAATTATATTCGTGTACATGTTCTATGTGTGTTAACGATCCTTATGTATTTATCATATGTGTATATATATATCGTTTTGGTTGAAACTCTCGTATAACCGTTCGTGTTAATAAAAATCATAATAATAATAATAATCATAATAATAATAATAATCATAATGATAATAATAACAATAATAATAATAACAATAATACTAATAATACTAATACTAATAATATTAATAATGATAATAATAATAATAAGAATAATAATAATAAAAATAAATAAATTCAGGGGGGCTGTTGTGTCATTTTTGAAACTTCAAAAGAAGTTTAAAACATAAAATAACAAATATGAAACCACAGGGACCATTTGTGTAAAATTTTAAACCAAACCCCCCCGTTTTTCCGGCACACTGTTCCGGCCAACTTCCGG
This sequence comes from Flaveria linearis, assembly GCA_024085815.1. Classification (NCBI taxonomy): domain Eukaryota; kingdom Viridiplantae; phylum Streptophyta; class Magnoliopsida; order Asterales; family Asteraceae; genus Flaveria; species Flaveria linearis. The sequence continues at coordinate 62,552,472 of CM044012.1, forward strand.
CCAACCGCCGGCGACCACCAAAACGTGTTTAAAACTCGATTTTTACAGCCCGAAATACACCAAACCGCGTCGTGAACAAGATTCGAACCTAATGCAATCCTAAAACGCGTTTCAACGGTCGAATAACGGCTAAATTCTTTTCACTTTATTCCCGACCAAATCAAACGGCTAGTTCACCCACTCAATCGCTAATACAAACGAATTAAATCAATCAAACCGAACTTTAACAACCTGCAAATGATATACAAGCTGCTAATTCCATCGAAAACACACACACACTGAATTCGATTCACCTCTGTTCTTCGAACCTGCAACCCGATCAACCACTACCCTCCGAGCATTATAACACACAATTAACACCGGGCTTTCGATTATTATCATCATTCTAAGCTTCCCATACAATTAATTTGATTTTATCACGGTTTGATCCACACCCGAGTTCGAGTTCCACCGCGGCTGTTATTCGAGTGTCCTGAGCATTATCCCAACTCAAACAGGTAATTAAACACATAAATCTACTCGTTTATACATGGGGATCAAAAGCCCCATGGTTTTAGCAGTTAACACTATCGAATTCGAGTTCAATTTGACTGAAATCGAATTAGGGTTCATATGAATATGGGAGAACTGGGTTAATCTGGTTTAAAAACAATTGAAACCGAATATAAACGCGGCCACGGCCTTTGGTTCACTGGATAAACACATGCTGCCCCATTCGAGAGGTCCCGGGTTCGACCCGGGCCACTGCAAACATTTTTTTTGAATCCTTTTGAGCATCTAAAAATTACACAAAAATTTCTAAAAATTATAAAATAAATTTTATAAACATCCTTTATTTTAAATCTCACTAAATTATTTTCTGAAAATTTATTTTAATTAAAAACCTTAAATAATCTTTATAAAATATTATTTATAAATATTTAAAACAATTATTTTTATAAAAATGAACTCTAAATCGTGTTTAATTATGAAATAATCACGAAAATTATAGAAATTACGAATTTTATAACTGCATAAAATATTTACAAATATAATTATAGGTTATATTTTTATTAATAAATTATTATTGAATTACGATTACGAAGAATACATACATATATTTATTTCGAATAGATCAAACTACAAGTAATTTCGTTACTTGTTCAAAACCTCACAATTCAACGTAAAAATCCTATTATCACAAAGTATATAATCAAAGTTAAACATATATATATATATATCTAATCGTATACGTCAAACGAACCGACTCGAATCCAACCAAATATATCTATTAGCGTTGTATACGTTTTAAAGGCTTAGTTATAATCAATAATAGGTATTGATCGTGATCGATCGTGCATTGCTTGATTCTGTGAAGTTTGCTTATTCTGTGAAGTCTGTGTGCATTACAACAATACAAGGTGAGTTTCGTGGCCCCTTTTTATGCTTATACAAGTTTTCAATGATTTCAATCAAATTGGGGGAAAAGTATGCTCACCCGTTTTCAATGCTGTACATTATATATTCTGTTTTCATTCTTGGAATCAATGTGATACTGTTTTGCATGCATACATGGTGTTAATCTATGGAAAACTCAAACAACCATTAATTCCCGGGTTTGGGAACCAACGGTTAGGTATTGGTAGTACTACTGGGTTGACACCCCCACCCTCGACAGATCGGTTAACTTGTGAGTTACCGACTACAGCTGCCAGCAAACCGGCCATGGGTGAATATATTCCGTCAGATTTATATGCATAACGTCATTAGGTTTGGTTGTCTTAAACACATGTTATGTGGTTTGTGCTTACAGTTTGATTCCACATCAAAATCTATACAGCATCAGTTATATGTTTTAAATTTAAACCTGCGGAACTCACCAACATTATTGTTGACATTTTTGAGCATATCTTTTCAGGTGATCATAATCAAAGAGGATAGCTAGTGCTGATGCCTTAGCAGAGACCCTCAGGATTTCATTAGTTTTGCATTTGTAATGTATATCATTTGTATTCATTTGTGGACAATGTGTATTTTGGATTTTAGAAACAATAAGACTATGATAGTCGTGGAACTGACTAACCACGACACAAGTCACCATTGTGTCGGGGGACGTCATGACACGAGGAGTTTGCATGTATTATATCTCTGTATTTATACCAAGTGTTATGACGATCCCGTCCGTCACATCCTCGTGTTTCCGCTTTAAGCGAGGGTGTGACAGATTGGTATCAGAGCCTTGGTTATAGAGATTTAGGTGGAGAATTCGACCTAGACTATAACCTAAGAACCTTCATATAGAATGCATGCTAGGGATTGTGTGCATTTGATTTCACCTAAAGTCTATAAATTTGATATATAGGTATATTCCTATATGCCTAATAATATACAAGTATGTTCCTACGTACTTGATTTTATATATATACACGTTTTATCTGAGTATCCCAAAGGAAGACATTACTACTCTTATACTATCTTCTTAGGATACTTTATGCTAGAACTTTACGCTTGTATGCGCACAACATCATAGTAACAGGGAACTTCGGTGATCACACGTAGTGTTGATCTCGGATATTGAATCCGACCCTATCATAGTATTGAGTGAAATTCTGAAAGTATAATGGATATGCAGTGATCATTAAGACATAATGTGCTTATGTGCTTATTTGCTATTACCTGCTATTATTGGAATACTGGCTCATGGACAGGAGGACATCATATAATTTGTATTTGTTGAATTTAAATAATACTATGATGTTAACTTGGGGTAAGTGAAGTTAAGGGTGATCATGCAAGGTAGATTACCATTACGGGTGCACACGTAATTGTAATTCGCCATGCATGAAAAGTCTGGCTAATCTTACCACGAGGTAACGATCATGAGTATTACACGTTTTTATTCTATACCCTAGAGTGCTAAGGGTCATGATTCTAGTAAGTCCTTGTTGAAGGCGATCAAACATTATAAGTCCTTGTTAAAGGCAATCAAACATTATTAACATTTACTCAAGTCCTGTCCTACTTAGAGCCCTCGTGGTATTTCCAATCATGATATTGATCTTGTGAAACATTTATTCTTGGGTAGGTGCTAAGGAAAATTAAGATGTTATGTAACTAGTTTAAGTATTATTCAAGGTATATCGTGGATGTGGTGGGAACGCTGCGGGGAACCCTATATATAAGCATCACCGGTATACTGAGAATGTGCTTAACCTAGGCTACATAATGATCTTAATGGACCGAAGCATAGGTTATTATGAATTAATGCATGAAATCATACGGTGACTAAAACTTCCATTCTTCTGTAGTTCGAAGATGGCGCCAAAAAGAATCACACGCAAAACCAACCAACAAGCTGAAGCCCCACAAAACAGGAGAAGGGGTAGACCCTCGAAAGCTGGTGGTGCTCCAGCTGATAATAATCAGGAAACTGGCAATCCTGATATAGCTGCCATGATTGCTCAACAACTAGCTGCATTAGTACCAACCATTGTAACCCAAGTAAGCGATGCCCTGCTGAACCATCCTCTCCACGGGGATCACAACACCAACGGTCAACATGATCAAGGTGTGGTGGGTGATACTGGCAATGGCAGAACAAATGGGAATGAAACTGGCGACAACCAAATCAAACGTGGATGTACATATAAAGAATTTGTGGCTTGTAAACCCCACGAATTTGATGGGAAAGGTGGGGCAATAGCCCTGACTAGATGGCTTGAGAAAATGGAGGCCGTGATCGACATCAGTGAATGCCTCGATAGCCAGCGGATCAAGTATGTTACGTGCTCACTGCAGGGCAGAGCACTAACCTGGTGGAACACCCAGGTTCAAGCTAGGGGAAGGGAAGCTGCGATACAAATGACCTGGGATGAATTCAAAGCATTGATTACCGAGGAATACTGCCCCCTTAACGAAATGCAGAAGCTTGAACATGAGTTCTGGAATCATGCTATGGTGGGGGCAGGGCATGCAGCTTATACTGACCGATTCCACGAGTTGGCTAGACTAGTTCCACACCTAGTCACTCCGGAATCCAAGAGGATAGAAAGGTACATTTGGGGACTCGCGCCTCAAATTCGGGCGATGGTAACTGCAGCTGCTCCCCCCACAATCCAGAACGCTATTCTGAAAGCGGGCGCTCTCACAGACGAGATGGTAAGAACAGGAGTACTGGGTAAGGGAGCGGAGAAAAGAAAAGAGACTGGGGAAACCAGTCGGTCTGGTACTGGAAAGTTTGATAAGAGGGCCAAAACGACCAGAAACTTTGTGGCCGTGACTCAAGGGACGAAGGACTACACGGGACCGCACCCCAAGTGCAACAAGTGTAACTGGCACCACTCCCCAACAAAGCCGTGTCGGGAATGCACGAACTGTAAGCGCCTGGGTCATTGGGCGAAAGATTGTAGAATTGCGCCAAACCTAGTCACGCCCATCAATGCGGTTAACCCCGCCGGGAACGCCAGGGCATGCTACGAATGCGGAGGTCTTGATCACTTCCGAAACAGGTGTCCTCGACTGAACAGAGCACCCGGTCAACAAGGCAACAACCAGCAGCAACTGCTGGCCATAGCTGGTAACCCGGTCCAAGGAAACCAAGGAAATACTGCAAGAGGACGTGCCTTCGTCATTGGAGCCAATGATGCCCGTCAAGATCCTAATGTCGTCACGGGTACGTATCTTCTCAACGACCACTTCGCATCTATATTGTTTGATACGGGAGCAGATAATAGCTTCATATCTTCTGATTTTGCACACATGCTTAGGTTGAAACCGAGTAGGCTAGAAACTAGCTTTTCAGTAGAAATGGCCAACGGTAGATTTGTACAAGCAGATGAGATAATTAGACAGTGCTCCATAATATTAGAAAACCATGCCTTCGACATAGATTTGATACCTTTCGAGTTAGGGAGTTTCGACGTAATTGTGGGGATGGATTGGTTGGCAAAGCACGGAGCAGAGATCGTTTGTCGGGAGAAGATAGTACGAATCCCCATGCCTAATGGGGAGGTACTCAAGATTCAAGGAGAACGACCAAGAAGAACTCTGAAGCTTATCTCATGCATGAAGACGCGACGATGTCTACGGAAGCAGTGCTATGCACTCCTGGCTCATGTTGTAGAAAAGAAGAAAGAAGGCATCAAGTTGGCAGATATTCCTGTGGTGCGAGATTATCCGGAAGTATTCCCTGATGATTTGTCGGGATTACCTCCTCTACGACAGGTAGAATTTCGTATCGAGTTGGTTCCTGGAGCTACGCCGGTAGCAAAAGCACCATATCGTTTAGCACCCTCCGAAATGCAGGAACTCTCCAACGAACTACAAGAGCTATTGGAGAAGGGATTCATTCGGCCGAGTCATTCACCATGGGGAGCACCGGTTCTATTTGTCAAGAAGAAAGACGGGTCATTTCGTATGTGTATCGATTATCGCGAGTTGAACAAGTTGACTGTGAAAAACCGATACCCTCTGCCCAGAATTGATGATTGTTTGATCAACTACAGGGAGCTTCGCATTTCTCCAAGATTGATCTTCGTTCTGGATATCATCAACTGAGGGTTTTTGAGGATGACATACCGAAAACAGCATTCAGGACTCGTTACGGGCACTATGAGTTCTTAGTCATGCCGTTCGGGCTGACTAATGCACCAGCTGTGTTCATGGATTTAATGAATCGAGTGTGCAAACCATACTTAGATAAGTTTGTAATCGTGTTCATAGACGATATACTTATCTATTCTCGTTCAAAGGAAGACCACGAGAAACACCTTCGAGCAATTTTGGAATTGTTGCGGGAAGAGAAGCTTTTCGCCAAATTCTCGAAGTGTGAATTCTGGCTTCAAGAAGTGAAGTTCTTGGGTCATGTGGTTAACAAGGATGGAATCCATGTAGACCCCAGCAAGATTGAAGCGGTAAAGAATTGGGATACACCCAAAACACCATCAGAAATCCGACAATTCTTAGGATTGGCCGGATATTATCGACGGTTTATTGCGAACTTTTCAAAAATCGCACAACCGTTGACCATGCTAACTCAGAAAGATAAGAAGTTTGATTGGGGACATGCACAAGAACAAGCTTTCCAGACATTAAAGGAAAAGCTGTGTAATGCTCCAATACTATCCCTTCCGGATGGAAATGACGACTTTGTGGTGTACTGCGATGCTTCACATCAAGGATTGGGATGTGTGTTAATGCAAAGAAGTAAGGTGATTGCATACGCTTCACGACAACTAAAAGTGCATGAGAAGAACTACACAACTCATGATTTGGAGTTGGGCGCTGTAGTTTTTGCACTTAAAATATGGAGACACTATCTGTATGGAACCAAGTGCATCATCTATACCGATCATAAGAGCCTTCAACACATCCTAAATCAGAAAGAGCTCAACATGCGACAACGACGATGGGTAGAATTACTTAGTGACTATGATTGTGAAATCCGGTACCATCCGGGGAAAGCAAATGTGGTGGCTGATGCCCTCAGTCGTAAAGAACGCGTAAAACCATTACGTGTTCGAGCCTTGGGCTTGACTATTCAAACGAGCTTGAAAACTCAAATCCAAAATGCGCAAACTGAGGCTCTAAAAGAAGAAAACCTTGCGGGAGAAGAATTCCGAGGATTGGATAAACAGATGAATCGCAAGGAGGACGGCGTACATTACTTCATTGATCGCATATGGGTTCCCAAATGGGGAGATGTACGTACATTAGTCTTGGATGAAGCACACAAGACTCGATATTCTGTTCATCCCGGTGCAGACAAGATGTACCATGATCTGAAGGATCTGTACTGGTGGCCGGGTATGAAGAAAGACATTGCTCTATATGTGAGCAAATGCTTGACGTGTTCCAAGGTTAAAGCTGAACACCAAAAACCATCGGGATTATTACAACAACCCGAAATTCCCGAGTGGAAATGGGAGAACATCACAATGGATTTTATCACCAAACTCCCGAGAACACCAAGCGGGCATGACACGATATGGGTCATAGTAGATCGATTAACAAAATCAGCACACTTCTTGCCTATCCGAGAAGACTATAAAATGGATAAGTTGGCAAGATTGTACATCAAAGAGGTTGTGACAAGGCATGGAGTGCCAGTGTCAATCATATCCGACCGAGACAGTCGATTCACTTCACGCTTTTGGCAGACGTTGCAGAAAGCGATGGGCACTCGACTGGATATGAGTACAGCCTATCACCCTCAGACTGACGGCCAAAGTGAACGCACAATACAAACACTTGAGGACATGCTACGTGCGTGTGCCATTGATTTTGGTGGTGGTTGGGACACTCATCTACCGTTGATAGAGTTCTCCTACAACAACAGCTATCATACTAGTATTGGGTGTGCACCATTCGAAGCGTTGTATGGCCGAAAATGTAGATCACCTGTATGCTGGGCCGAGGTTGGCGAGAGTCAGCTAACAGGTCCTGAAATCATACAAGAAACAACCGATAAGATTTTCCTAATCAAAGACAGACTTAAGGCTGCTCGAGATCGCCAAAAGAGCTATGCCGACAACCGTCGGAAACCGTTAGAGTTTAATGTTGGTGATCGAGTGTTACTTAAGGTCTCTCCCTGGAAAGGGATAGTTCGGTTTGGAAAGAAAGGGAAGTTAGCCCCGAGATACGTTGGACCATTTGAGATCACAGAGAGGATCGGTCCAGTGGCATACCGGTTAAAGTTGCCACAAGAGCTTGGCAGCGTACATGATACTTTCCATGTATCAAACCTTAAGAAGTGTTTAGCTGACGAATCACTTCACGTGCCTATCGAAGATATCAAGATTGATCAAAGTCTCCATTTCGTGGAGGAACCTATTGAAGTCATGGACCGAAAGGTCAAGAAGCTAAGACGCAGCAAGATACCTATTGTTCGTGTGAGATGGAATTCCAAACGAGGTCCAGAGTTTACATGGGAACGAGAGGATCAGATGAAACTCAAATATCCT